>CP144075.1:1200000-1531090 GCA_036428645.1 Kwoniella sp. DSM 27419 | reverse complement strand
CCCTAACCCCTAACCCCTAACCCCTAACCCCTAACCCCTAACCCCCTAACCCCTAACCCCTAACCCCTAACCCCTAACCCCTAACCCCTAACCCCTAACCCCTAACCCCTAACCCCTAACCCCTAACCCCTAACCCCTAACCCCTAACCCCTAACCCCTAACCCCTAACCCCTAACCCCTAACCCCTAACCCCTAACCCCTAACCCCTAACCCCTAACCCCTAACCCCTAACCCCTAACCCCTAACCCCTAACCCCTAACCCCTAACCCCTAACCCCTAACCCCTAACCCCTAACCCCTAACCCCCTAACCCCTAACCCCTAACCCCTAACCCCTAACCCCTAACCCCTAACCCCTAACCCCTAACCCCTAACCCCTAACCCCTAACCCCTAACCCCTAACCCCTAACCCCTAACCCCTAACCCCTAATTCCCCGGGCGTAGCACGGCGCCTCAAGCGGAGCGTCCGCTCACTTGACAATAGCTGGTGAAAAAAGGCGAAACAATTGCCAAACGGAGCAAGCGCCGGGTCGGGACAGAATGAGCGAAGGTGCCTGGAACGAACGTGAGGCGTGCTTGTGCCTCAGCCTCTTCCGCTCTTAGCGCGACCGCTGGACCGTGACTGCGGGCATACACAGAGGAAACCTAGGAGCCTCCGCAGTGTCGGTGTCACAATGATTTACCGGATACATGAGTCGTACACTATTGGTCACGACTCGAATGGCCCCGCGTACGCTGCAAAGTCAAACATACTGGCTAGTTCTAGGTTGGTCGCGATGCTATCTGCCGGGTACGCAAAGGCAAGAGGCCCTTGAGCTGTCGGGTTGGCGATGTCGGGACTGTAGCTAAAGGAGGAAACAAGGCTGGATATCAGCTCTGCCCGGCGGTGTAGACTCACTTGACGAGGTCCTGCTGTAGGTTCCCCTGAAGCATCGCTTCAAGGTCTTGAACCTTTCTCTGCCATAGCGGCGCGCTGGACCTCTCGAATGGCATCTCCTCGAGGCGAGGGTCGATTGACGGCGGGAGGTCGACTGAAAGATCGGGTGCACGCTGTGCTTCGGCTTCTCGATCGAGGGCTTCCTCCTCCATTCCATCCACCAGATCCTCAAAGGCAGTGCGAAAGCTCTCTGCGAGGTGTTAGATCAGGAACCTGAGGCGCAAACTCACGAGCTTCCGGGAATAGAGTTGCGTATGTCACTAGGACACTGGAGCACGCCCTGATCGCTCGAGACGCTCGCCGTTGGGGCATGATATCCCGCTGTGTGGCCAAGACATGTAGCAAGGTCAATCCGGACACAAACGCAGAGTAAAGCGCCGCCATGGAGTGAGCTGGCGTGCTTGACGCGAGCACCTGGTTCTCGAGCTGCGGGTCTCAGCAGAGTGTGAACCCTAGCACTCACCTCGCAGCACTGAGCTGCCGCTTCGCCGACTTGACGCAGGAACGGGTCCGATCGCTTGGAAGAGGCGCTCTGCGGAATCAGCGCGGTTCTCATTGGGGACTCACAATGCGCGGTCGCAACACCAGAGTGACGGCCTGTAGCCCATCAGCGCGCACCCCGCTACCTGTCGACAACCTACCACGTAATAACCCTTCAGCATTCTCTCCGGTTCGAGAAGTGGGAGCGTGATTTGACGAGGTGGTTCACTCGCCACCGGCATCCGATCTTTCCAGGTCTGAAGTCCGCCAAGTACCACGTTGGTCTCTTCATCCGACATTGGTGTGGGGTTCTTGAACCGCGTCCTGGGCATCAGCGCTGCCAATCGTGTCAGAACCTACACGATGGCTGAGCGGATACGGTATAGCTTGATCCAGTGACAGGCCGAAGACATCTGAAATCATAAGCGAAGATAACCCTCTGCACTCACCGAGGTCAGCGTGCCGAGAGTGTCCCGCTGGTCGTGAGCGGCCCGGATCGCCGCAGGGTCCACCTCGTCGCACTCGATATCGAGGGGTTCCTGCCCGTTAGCGTGCACGGACACCTCGCTCACCTCTGCGTCAATCTCGTCGTCTGCAATAGACTACGCGGTCAGCTGTGTCAGAACTTGTCACGCACCATAGGTCGTCCCAGTGAGATGGACACGAGCCGGTCGAGGGTGTAGATGGACCAAAAGACCCGCGATTTGATCTCTGAGCCTAGGGGGTCGGTGTTTCGGACCACCTGGCACGGTGTCAGCTCTAAACCCCTAAAATGCCTACATACCGGGGGAAGCTTTCGATGTAGCCCGTGTTCGATGCAGAGACGCATGGCGAGGCCGACAAGGTGCCTTCGTGTCAGCGGCTGAACCCAGTCGTAACATACCAAACGGACGGCCCGTCCTGCGCAGTTGGGTCAGTATGGACGAAGCAAGCCTCGTCTCACTCACATCAGATCGAAAAGAGTACATGGCGGTCATGGCAAGAGCCTGCACCGCGAGGAGATCGTGCTTGACAAGCAGGTCGTCCAGATAGTGCAGCGACGCAGCAAAGTATTGCTATACATGTCAGCGGTCTTCTGTACTAGGCTCAACTCACCTTGGCCATGGTGCCGTCGAATGCACCCTGAGTCAAATGGCCGACAGCTTGGTCGTCAGCCATGCCAGGTCTACCACTTACTAGCTCCCACAGCGTATGTCAGCCAGAGAAAGAAGGCGCCTGAACCTGTCAGCGTCATTGTTCTGCGTGGGAGGCTGCTTACCGGCACGATCCCCATGATCCGTGAGCGCCTCGGACGGACCGCACAATCGAGGCTTCTCCTTGTGCCAGGCCCGCAGAAGGGCTACTAGGGTTAGCAAGGTCGAGCCAGTTTCGATTACTCACGCCACTACGCATCAGCTGAGCTCGTGTGCTGGGACTCACCTGCATAAACGGATACCTCGCTTGTACGTGCAGATACGCAATCCGGAACAGCCTGTCTGCCATCTCACCATTCGGAGCAGCCGGGATTGGACCTGTCTGGTCGAGGTTGACAGACTGGGCCAGTAGGTGCCGGCCTGCCCAACGAGCCGTCGATTGCTGTCGGAGTGGGCTGGGGGAGACGCTCTTGCTTTGGCGCAACGATCTGTTTTAGTCAATGCCTGTCCGCTGCCTCACCACTCACGCCTTGGCCAGCTTTGCAAACGACATCCCGCTTAGGCCTCCAATGTATGGCGTCTCTGCGAATGCTCTCATTGATAGCCGGTCGACGTGCTGGCGGATGGCATCCTCTCCTGAGTGCTCTCCGTCATTGGCTGATCTTGGACGGGTGTCGCCAACAGCCTGATAGGGGTCAATCCGCTGAACTGGTCGTAGGTCGACAGTGAACGCATCAGACGATATCGAGGCATCCGTCAGATCGACAATCGCAGAAGGGAATGTCATCGGGCCATGACCGGAGAGACGTGTCGGCCGAAGATGGTCCTGCACGTCGACGCTGGCTGGATCGGCGCGACGTAGAGCAGACTCGAGATGTGCACAGCGTTCTTCCAGCGCCGCTATATAGCTGCGAGAAGTGAGCCCTGATTCAGACACAGCACGACCCACTTGAGAGACACTTCATCCGCCTTCTTGACAGTCGGGGCTTCAAAAATGCACTCTACATATGAATCAGGCGGTATACCTCGGGCAGCTGAGGTGGACCTACCGGCTTTGTAGTGGACACAATTGCCGCAGGGCATCTCACCGTCACATCGCTGCTTACGAGCTGTACCTGATCAGCTTGGCACGACAGAGGTGAGACGCACATTTGCATCGGGTACCTGCGCCATGTCAGCTTGATACCCTCCTCGCTTCACCCACTCACACGCATTGATACAACGTCGCGCTCGCTTGCGAGCTCTTCCCAGGTCAGCGTCGTGTGAGTCCCCTTCGGACGGGAGGGACACGCTGGGCGAATGGCTCATGACTAGGTCGTGTCTAGCGAGTATAGCGCCAGGTGTCGCTTTCGGTGTGACAGCCGAAGATATCAGTGGGCTAGAACGACCGTGACTAAGGTAGGGGTCGAGAAGACGGCGCCGTGCATGACTGGTGTTCGGAACGAGTTGCCGAACCGCGATTGGTTCCGCAAGTGGCGTCGGCGGAGTCTACAACGGTCAGATCCGAGCTGTGTATAACCCGAACATCTATGCATGCACGCTAGAGAAGTGTTTGGGGCACCCCCGGGAGTGGGCGTATGTGCCCGCCGTGCGCCCGGTGGAACACCTTGGCGACCTCCTTGGCCACGGACACCAGTTGTCGGTCTTTGTATCGTCCGGCTACGAGGCTCAAACCCATGGGCATACCGTCCTGAGATCGTCAGCGGCATGAAAGCATGGCTCACTCACTTCTCCGACGAATCCTGGGACGTTGATCACGGGTACATGCAGACCGGTCCACAGACCGCAGAATATGGCTGCTTGAGGTCAGTACGTCGATCGCGATGATGAAGCCACACCCACCACTCCCGGTCGCATCCAGCCCTACGGGAGCCTCGCCGGTGGTACTGGGTGTCAGGATAGCCTAGTGACAAGGTGAGCAGTGCTACTATTCGCTCTGCGTCTACTCCTCCGTCAAGCTTACGTCGTAGCCTCCCGCGACAAGGTCGAACTTTGGTCTGAGATCGCCCAAGAGGTTGTACGCATCCAGCTGGTCTTTCCTGCTTAGACCCTTTCTATTCTCCACATGTACCTTGAACTCGTCATTGCAAAGGTCTGGGGTATTGAGGTAGTCGTTGAGAAAGGCGGATCGAGCTTCGATCCACATGACGGTACGGGCAGCGTTGAACGCTGGGTCGAAGTCAGAGGGAAGCTCCAGCTCGACCACATCCGCGCCTGCCTTCGTTAGCAGGTCGACGGCCTGCTGCCACACCTTTTTCAGCGAGGGAGAGACATTCTGGGCGTCCTTCCAGATGGGCGACTTGCAGATCGCAATCCTCATGGCGTTTATTGGCTTTGACACCGGCATTTCATCGTCAAAGATGCGGAAGCCGTCGCACAACAGCTCCAGGTCGTCAGCGCTTCGAGCGTACAAGCCCAATGTGTCCAGGGATGCCGCCAGCATCTTCAAGCCCTCTCTGCTGATCGCGTTCCAGGTAGGCTTCATGGCAAAGATGTTGTTGAAGCTGCCGGGCCGGATGGTGGATCCAATAGTCTGAGTGCCGAGACCGATGGTGCATTGAAAGTCGCCAACGACTGCTCCAGATCCCGACGACGAGCCGCCGGGCGTGCGCTCGGGGTCATAGGGATTCCTGGCGGGATGACCTCGTGTGGTCGCCGCGAACTCCGTGGTGGTCTTGGCAGACGCTCAGCCCTAGCCTGTCTCGCAGAGCAATTCACTCACCGCTTTGCCAAAGATGAGCGCTCCTTGAGCTCGAAGGGTCATGATACAGGCTACCAAGCGTGTAAGCGGTGCAGTACACTTTCTCTATCTACCCTCCATCAGCACTCACCTGCATCGATCTCGGGCGCATGGTCCTTGTAGATGGGCGAGTTGTGCTGCGTCGGCATGTCTACACATGGTTAGCAGTGACCATCGTGTCTCACTCACCCTTGGTGTAAATGACATCCTTCACCGCTACGGGGACGCCGTGCAAAGGCCCTCGCTTGTCCGTGGGAACCGCGTCCAGCTCCTTCGCTCGCTTGATGATTAGCTCTCGGCTGAGATAGGCCCAACCTTGAACAGCTGCATCCCGCTGATCAATCCGTTCCAAAGTCGACCTAGCCATCTCCTCCACACTCATTTCGCCCGATCGCATGAGGGCGACCGCCTGGCTGGCGGTCAGAAAGCACGGCTTGATTGTGTCACCTACGGCGATCATCTCGGTTGACTGCTGGGCGACAAGACATAACCCAGCCATCGCGTTCAGATTATGTAGATTGTCCCGGCCAGGCCATCTCCCGAATCTCACGGATGGATTCCGACGGTCGAGTCCGACCAGCGGAACTTCGGATTGGCCTTCCGAACGCAATGGAGACCGGGTTGATAAGGCTGAGTTGACGGGTCGCTAAAAGAACAGCATGCATTGGATCCTCGACCTGCGTGCATTCACACAACCCTGCCCCCAAAGCATCCAAGTATGGCCATCGAAATTGAACAGAACTCGAGCGAAACCCGAGCCAGGACGGCGTCGTCCATGGTCGGGTATAGGGATCAGGTTCCCGATGCCCAGTGGTAAGCAGTGTCGACATAGTCGTATCTCGGTGCTGACTTTCACCAGGCCTGGAGGCGCAAAGGTTGCAGTCAGCTTGTGAGTGATAGCACAACGTCGTATGCTAACGCATACAGCGTGCTCAACGTGGAAGAAGGTGCCGAGTACACCCTGCGAAATGGCGATAACAGGGCGGAAATGTACCTCAACGAGTACGGCACGGATGCGGAGACGTACCCCTATGTCGATAGGCTGAATCGTGAGTGACCGTGGGGGATGTATGCTGTCACTGACGTCCCCATAGACAACATGGAATCGCAGTACGACTACGGCAGCCGAGCCGGGATCTGGCGAATCTTTGAGGCTTTCAAGGGTGAGTTGAGGGTTGGGCATGAACAGCACTGATTGCCTGAACAGACCACGATATGGCCTTGACCATTTACGCCGTGGCCTACTCCCTGAACAAAGAGCCCAGGATGGCAGAGGTTATCAATGAGCAAGGTTGGGAGATGGCCAGTCACGGCTGCCGGTCAGTTTTTACAGTGTCACCTGTTCTGGCCGCGCTGAGAATGATTCAGCTGGATCGAGCATTATTCTCTACCGGCCGACGTTGAGAAGGAACAAATCAGGGAGGGCGTCAAGCTGTTCCAAGGCATGTCGCCAAAGGTACGTGTGGCGATCACTTGGAGGCGCAGCAGCTGACACTCGGACAGAACTCCGCGCCTGTTGGCTGGTACCTGGGTCGTCCCTCGCCCCGCACCAGGGGGCTGATCGCCGAGGTATACCGAGAGGAGGGTCTACCCAACTTGGCTTGGCAGAGTGACGACTACAGCGACGACGTACCTTTCTGGATCCCATATCCCGGTGGTACCAAAGATCAGGGTCTTTTGATCCTGCCCTACAGCGTGTGTATCGTCCCCTGTCCCAGATTGTGGGAGCTGACAGGACCTAGTACGATAACAACGACTTCAAGTTCTCACGAGGAAGCGGCTGGACTTCGTCAGGTGCTTTCAACGAGTATCTCACCAACGCGTAGGTCTGCTTCCTTCGCCGGATATACACTGATCCTCCCTCAGATTCGACCAGCTGTACGAGGAAGGCGAAGCTGGATCCCCCAAGATGATGGTAAGTGTCTCGACACTGAGCGAGAGCTGAGCCCGATCAGACCGTTGGCCTACATTGTCGAGTGATCGGCAAGCCCGGCCGTTTCCCTGCTTTGACCAAGGTGAGTGTAGTGTCCGGGCGTGCCTCACTTGTTCTCATCTTGGGAATAGTTCATGGAGCACATCGCCAGCAAGCCTCAAGGATCCGTCTGGGTGGCTACAAGAGAGCAAATTGCTACACATTGGGCCAAGCAGCACCCGTACGATCCAAAAAAGGCTTATTAGGGTATCTCGGTCCGTTTTGTGGTTGTAAAATGCAGATGCAAACGATTTTGATGGCAGACAGCTTGGCTATGTTATGAAATGAGTGGACTTTCGCCAGCCCCACAGGGCTTTGGATAGCGCTGATCATAAGGGAATTGAAAGAGTATTATGTTTATGCATGGACACGACCATGCTATGAACCCCTATATCTTCATCGCTACGGGAGCCGTTTCAGAAGTGATGGCCTGATCCGTCACAGCCTGGGTTTGTTTCAGTCCGGGGGGGTCTTTCCTAAAGACGACCTCCTGTGGTGATTGTCAGCCCGCTCTGAGTCTGTAGAGTCGTGGACAGACCTTGATTGCGAACGATAACAGGAAGCAGACGCCGCTTCCGGCGGTAAATACAATGAAGCACATTCTCAGACCCACGGCGTAAGCGTCAATCACGCTCGTCTTGAGCTCGGGTGAAAGGCTATGGATAGAGGACAAGGAGGATTTGAGAATGCTCTGCTTCTGCTCGGCAGATAGCTCGACCGGCAGGCTGGCTGACACGGTATTGTTGAAGATTGCATTGGCAATTGCCAGTCCAAAGGCGCCGCCTGCAATCCTTATCAGCGATTGTCGGTCCTCGGCAGTGGCACACTCACCCATGGTGCGGAAAAAGTTTCGAGAGGACGTGACCACCGCTCGATCTCTGTCCGGGGCTACAGCCATCATGGCGACTAGGGCTAAGGCCTGGCTTCAGCGCGCTGCCCCACCCAATGGGATCCTACTCACTCGATTGCAGACAGCAGCCAACACCGATCGAGCTCACTTCCAAAGCGGCAAGGATACGAGCGAGTGACCAGTCCGCCTCCCACATGATCTGCAGACCCGCCCCCAGGGTCCATACAGCCGTGCCGAACACGATCACCGCTTTGTAGCGGTTGGTACGGGAGATGATCTGGCCCGATATGATTCCGTAGAGCGATTGTGGCAGGGTGTAGGCTAGTACCAGGGCTCCGGACTTGAGTGCCGAGTAACCCTTTACATACTGGAAGAACATGGGCACGTAGAAAATGTTGCCGTAGTAGATCCAGCCGACCAGAAAGCTTTGTGCTAGGATGACAGAGACCGTGGGTGTCTTGAATAGTCGAACTGAACAGAGTCAGCCTAGGAACTGGGCGACTGGACCAAACTCACGAGGTAGGATCGGCAAGCTAGCAAACTTCCACTCGCACAGGAGAAAGGCAATCATCAGGACAGATCCGATGATCAAGAGACTGATGACGACTGCGCTGTCCCAAGCGAAGGAGGAACCGCCTCCGGAGATGGGAACCTGCGGGTTAGCACAGTACGGAACAATCAGACTCACCAGCAGCAATATTGTTCCTCCCGCACTGAGCGCGATTCCAGTATAGTCGATCTTCGCGAGCTTCTCTCTGGGGCTGAGTCAGTGGCGTCCTGCGTCGTACATCGGGACTCACTTGACGCTACCGGTGACCGGTTTCAAGGGGAGAATGAAATGGGTACCGATGATAATGGCAACGGAAAGAGGAGTGGTCATCCTGCGTACTGTCAGATATGTCCCGCTTGGTGGTAGTCACGGACACCCACCAGAAGATCCAACGCCAGTGTCCTGCTGTGGATAGACCTCCGCCGACAAAAGGACCGACGGCGGATCCAAGCGAGCAGGCGGCACTGATCAGGCCCTGGTACTTTCCCCTATCTTTCAGTGAAACGACGTCCGAGACCTGAAGACCGTGTTAGACTCGACGTGTACATCTCTGCACCAAAGCACTCACCACAGTCATGGCGATACCGTTCACTCCACCACCTCCGAGTCCGCTGATTGCGCGAAAAACGTAGAGCTGTACGGGTGTTTTGGCGAACCCGCACAGCAGGTTGCCTCCGCCTAGGAACAGCAAAGCTACATGAAGCATTCGCTTTCTGCCAAACTGAGGATCAAGTCAGCGGCGGCGCTTGTCAGAGCACGCTCGCTCACAATGTCAGACAGTCGCCCATACACCAAGTGCATGGCACAATTGGTCACAAGGAATGCGGTGCCCAGCCAAGATATACTACGTTGCGTCAGCTCGAGCGATAACCTGAAACCCTGATGCTCACCTCTCACTCCCACCGATCTCTCCTCCTATGACCGGCGCAGCCGTGCTCACACTGGTCTGATCCAGAAAGCTCAACACCAATGCCAGTCCGATGCCAAAGTAGATCAAGAGTAGTCTATGCAGCGGCAGCCGGATCGACTGGTCCTGAATAACGATTTCGGACCGTTCCTTGTCGCTCTGAGCTGGCAGCTCGGGGATCGCCTCAGCCAGCGTGACGCTACTCCTCTCCGAGCCTTTGTCGGTGCTGGGGTTGGACACCATAGGAGGCTTTTCCGGTGTCATGGCGAATGGCGAATGACCGTCGCGGTGCGTGCCATGCGCTGCTATTCTATATAGCTATGCTCCTAGTGTTGAAACGTCTTGTTGCCGTGCTTGATTTGCACAGAGTGCTGAACTTGACACGATCGAAAATCCGGTTTACCGTAGCGAAGAGTCCGGCGTGACGAAGCCCGTCCTGGACCGCTTCGGACTTGGTCCGCCTGCATCTCGCACCACGACATCCCGGGTTGTCAACTTCGGAGCGTCTTCCGAAGGGTTCTTGCTCATTCCGACGCTTCGGGTCTGGCCGAATGCACGGTGAACGATAAGCAAGCAGTCTATCCTTCATGACCGTCCAAGGCGAAGCCTACATAGCATCCATGCATTAGACTTTGTTCATCCCCCACCTGTCCAGCAATCGATTACCATGGCCGCCGTCCTCACTATACCTCCTCTCCCTGCGGGTGCTACCTTTTTCCAGCCAGGCTTGAGCCGCCCGCTGGCTCCCAAAGATTTCCCCCACCGTGACTATGGGGGCTACACCGATCTCAACATCCCTACGGTGACATGGCCGGGGGGCAAGAAGCTGGCACTTAACATCGTCATCCACTTTGAGGAGGGGGCGGAAGCTACTGTAGGTGCTGCTTGGCAGAGTGTTGTTGCAGCGCACCGAAGTTTACTGACGAACGCACAGCCAGAGAACGGCGATATCTGCTCCGAGACTCTGATGGGCGAGGTAAGGCCGGTCAATACAAGCTGAGGACCGAGCTGATCATCTCTCAGACCGAGCGAAGACCGCTTCGAGAGGGCCGAGACTTGGCCATGGAGGCGGTTTACGAGTACGGTACCAAGCGTAAGTGCGGTCTCGTTTGTTTACGGAGATTGACCCGCCCTGCAGGAGGTTTCTGGCGTCTGTTTGACCTCCTTGGCGGCCACGGCTTCACGTTCTCCCTCTTTGCCTGTGGCCGAGCCGCCGAGTTGACCCCGGCGATCGTTGAAAAGGCTAACTCGATGGGTGCGGAGGTGGTCGCTTCTGGATACCGGTGAGTGTTGAGAAGGGACAGAGGGAATGTGAGCTCATCCACCATAGCTTTGTTAACTATGATCTCGTCCCCGAGGAGGTCGAAGCCGCCCATATCGCTGCAACCCTGAACATCCTCAAGACGCAATCGCCCCAAAACGAGTACCCCAAGGGCTTCTTTGTGGAGCGTCCTTCCATGTCCACCGCTACGCTGGTGAAGAAGGCCTACAAAGATGCTGGAGCGACCTGGATGTACGATGCTGGCGTTTTCAGTGATGATCTCCCTTACTATAACGAAGACGGCCTGCTCCAGATTTCTCATTCCCTGGATTGTAAGTGTTTCATGTCACCCGCAGCCACTCTAACACTCGCGCAGGCAACGACCACAAATTTGTGGATGCCCCTGGATTCTCCAGCCCCAGTGACTTCCTTGAGCACCTCACCAATGCTCTCGAGGTGTTGCTCGCGGAAGGTCGCAAGGGCAAACCCAAGATGATGACTTTGGCGTTGCACCCCCGTCTGATCGGCCGACCTGGGCGATTCGTGGCATTGAAAAAGTTCCTGGCCATGGTCAAGGAGCTCGAGGATGATATCTGGGTGTGCCAGAAGCAGGACGTAGCAGAGTAGGTGGTATGAAGCTGTCCAAATATACACACTGACAAAACGACGCAGACACTGGCTCAAACACCACCCAGCATGAGATTAGCTGGATGTTTATACTCTGTGCCTTTAGCCTGCTCCATGCATAGACGTGTTCATGATGTGTAGACGGTCCAGCATTGTGGGGATATGAGTGCATGCATTGATGTCGGTTCTGCCAGCGATTCGCTCGCCCTCTAAGTTACCGCTTACTTTCAGTTCGGGATCTTCCTGACCATCTTCGGAGGCGTTTCCGAACTCGTCAGATTCCTTATCTCTGAACACATGCCAAGCCCTGATCGACCCATATCGCTGGACTGTTCCGACGCTGCACGCATCCGAACTCGTCAAGTTGGCGAGCGCGTCGGAAGCCCAGCCGATGATGATATCCATCGAGGTTGAGAGATAACCACGCCTGGTTCTTGTACAAAAGGGTTCGGCCTACGAGACGTGGTCCTCCACCTACGCAACCCTTATAGCCACGATGGTCACCATCTCACCCACGATGAAGGCGAGGCTCCACAAGGTCAACCCCTTCAAACCGCCCAAGGAAGCTGAAGATGCAGGTTTCTCGGACTTTAGACCGGTGAACGGTTGGAAGCGTGGGTTTAAAGGCACAGGGCGGACGGTACATACTGAGCCACACCACAGCCTTATTCGTGATGGAACCGGGACCTCGGACCACCTGGATCAACGAGGACCTCGCTCCTTCTCCCGTCCGTGAGTGGCTCGGTGTATAGCTCCATACAATGGCGCTGCTGATAACCCGCTCAGAGATGCGAGTCTGGACCTGGTTCTCCTTTGTGTCCCTCTGGTGGTCTCAAAACTATGGTGCTGGTGCCTGGTCAACCGGTGCTTCCTTGATCAACGCAGGCTTGACCGTCAAACAGGCTCTGGGTGTCTCAATCCTCGGTTGTTTCCTCACCAGTCTCATTGGAGTGGCCGCCGCCGTGAGTCGAGCTTTTCTGAGCGCGGGTTGTGGCTGACTTACCGCAGCGTCCCGGTGCCATGTACCACATCGGCTTTCCCGTCTGGTGTCGATCCGTGTTCGGAATGAGAGGGTCCAAGATCATGGTCGCTTTCCGAGGCTGTGTCGCCATCATTTGGTATGCTGTACAAACGTGAGTGAACTCTCTCGCTGGGGAATCTCACCGCTGATCATGCCGCACGAGCAGATTCTATGGCGCACAGCTGCTCTCCGTCGCATTCGGTGCCATCTTTGGCAACGGCTGGATCAACATGCCCAACCACCTGCCCGCGTCGGCTCACATCACGACCAAAATCATGGTGTCTTACTTTATCATGTGGCTGGTGCAGGTGCCGTTCGCGTTCATTCAGTGAGTGCGAGCGTGTGTGGTACATCTCTCGTCCGCTGACACTGGCTACAGCCCTAGTACCGCCAAGCACGTCTTCACCGTCAAGTCACTGTTCCTCCCCATCTCTGCCTTTGCTTTCATCGGAGGGTTGGTACACCTGGCCGGTGGCTCGATCGGTCAGTGGACATTAGCCCCTGCTTGGTGGTCATCGCTGACAAGGAGCCCAGACTTCAGCCTTGCCAACCCCGCCAAGCCGGCCAAAGGCCCTGCGTTGTCGTGGGCTATGTTGACAGGGCTGAATGCGATCTTTGGCGTGAGTGCTAGCGCTTTGCCAGTCAGCGCGAGGCCAAGCTGACAGGCTGCTTACCTCGTAGACCATCTCTGTGTGTGACTTCTTCTCGCTCGCTGTGGAGGAAGTACTGACCGGTCCCGTCCTATAGCCGATGCTGATCAACCAGCCCGATATCGGACGATACGCGGTCAAGGTGAGTAGCTGCTCGTCCTTATTTGGGAGACGTGTTTGACAGCGGTATAGCCCTCGGTCGCTCTCTGGCCCCAGTTCGTCTCCATGTGGACGGGCAAATACATCGTGTTCGTCCTCGGTATCGTGTCCAGCGCGGCTTGCAAGCAGATCTACGGGGTGAGCGGGCAGTCTGACGCCGCGATGACCATGCTGATGGGCCGATTCCAGGTGACGGCGTGGAACATTTGGGACATCTGCAACATGATTCTCAAGAGCAACTTTACCACCAATTGGCGAGTGGGTCTCGCCCTGTTTGGCATCACACAGTGTTTTGGTACCATCTCGACCAACCTGTTTGCCAATTCGATCCCCTTCGGTTCCGATATGAGCGGCGTCTTCCCCAAGTGGATCAACATCATCCGAGGCCAGGTCATCTGCATGGTCTTCTCGTGGGCAGTATGCCCGTGGGCCATTCTCACCTCTGGAGCCAAGGTCAGTCGTTCGGACCGGTGGTAGGCAGAGTTGGCGGTTGACGTCCGTCCACAGTTCATCGTCTTCCTCGGCTCGTACACCGTGTTCATGGCAGCCTTGATGGGTATTCTGATCGGTGAGCGGGGTCCCCAGCTGGGAAGCAGTGGCCAGAGCTCACTCGACTCAGCCGATTACTATGTGATTCGCCGGGGCAACATCCACCTACCCTCGCTGTACGCCGCCGTGGGTGACAAGCCCGACCCCAAATCCATCTACATGCCCAAACCGAAGGGTTACGAGCTCAAGGCGTTCGCCGCTTGGGTGGTCGGTATCGCTTTGCTAGTGCCAGGACTGGGATACTCGTACACCACCAGCAAGTCAGCGGGTGCCATCGCTGCCAAGCACATGTACAACTCGTGAGTGGATCCAGGCCGTTTGCGAACCATCGCTGATCCCGTTTCAGGGGCTTCATAATCTCGTTCTTCCTCGGTGGAGTCTCTTATCTTACTTTCTGCCTCTTTAAGAAGCCAGTGGTTCTCCCTGAGAACACCCCCGAGGGGTTCAAGCTCACATGGGAGGCTTTGGGCAAGTCTGACGGGTGAGTACGACCATCATGGTGGGAACGAAAACGTGCTGAATCTGCGTAGCTATTTCCCTGGTGAGCCGGAAATCTTCTACGGTCGTGCACATGGACACGCCACGGATATCGAATATCTCGACCAGCCCGAGATGTACGAGCGACCGTCTGCCCAACGATCAACCTCGGACGCCGACGACAAGAGCTCTGGCGATGAGAAGGAAGTGGCTCAGGTGTTCACGCGAAGCGTCGAATGATCAGGTTCAGACCGGTTATGCGTATGGGTATGAGTATGGTCTGGTCCGGCTGTGACGTGTGGGCTCAAGGGCGACGGTTGTCAATAGAACTATGATAGGTATAATCATGCAAGCTTCAGAGATAGGCTTCAACCTGGCTCCAATTCTTCCTGCAGCGTCAGCCCCGCTCCGAGGCCGAAATCCAGACCCGAAGCAAAGCGACAGATGCCGATCTGGGTGCCTGTGGCGTGCCGAGGTCGTATCCTGGCTGGCTAAACACCACGCCAACGCCCCTAGTCTCGCACTAACTCCGTCAGATCCGAGGCTACTCACCCCCTTGCCGTTGCGTGCCGGCCGTAACAGCTTTGTTCTCGGACCTGACCGACCGGATTTCCAACAAACGAGACGAGACGAGACTTCGAGTAGATGGACCGGCGATGGACCGGCCCCACGACTCGACATCTAAGGTGGATGGAAGTGGATGGAGCATCTTTTCGGTGCACGTCTTTTGCGAGCCATTGAGCAGCATCATCACCAGTCATGTCGTCGGCCACGCTCTGCGATATGCCTTCTGGCGCCTCCTCGCCCACCGTGGCGACATCCCGCCGGGGTCTGTCGCCCGACCGAAAAGTGCTGCCCGCCGGGTGCACCTATGGACCCACCCTTGGCATGATCGGTCGCAAGGTGGTGTCGCAGCCGACAGAGGAAACGGACCAGGTGCCCGTGATCTGGGTGGATTTCCCGCCCAACTCGCAAGAAAATCCATTCTCGTTCACCCGGCGGCGCAAGATCGTCATCATGTGCGTCGCCCTGTTCTTTGCCAACATCACGGCGTACCAGACCTCGGCCTACTCGGCGGGATTCGACTCGATGAAGCGCGACCTGGGTATGACCAACCTGCAAGCATCGGCCGGAGTATCGTTGTATGGCTGGGGGTTCGCCCTTGGACCGTTGGCGCTGGCTCCGCTTACCGAGGAGTTTGGACGGTACTGGATGTACATCGGGTCGATCGGGACGTATATGCTGTGTCATCTGACGCAGTCATTGTGAGTGACACGGAGAAGAGCCCGACTAACGACGTAGAGCTACCAACACGGCGACCGTACTCGTGGGACGATTTCTGCTGGGTCTGACCGGGTGTATCGGCGCGACGGTGGTCAGCGGGACCGTCTCGGACATCTTTCCCCCTCAAAGGTGAGTCCAGTCACGCTCCACATGTGCTGACCGGCAGTCGTGGCTTCCCCATGTCCCTCTTCACCCTCTCGGTGGTTGTCGGCCCGGGCCTAGGCGGCGCGACCATGTGCTGGACAGAGGCCAACCCGCATCTGGAATGGCGCTGGATCGGGTGGATACAAATGAGTGAGTCCGTCGTCAAAAGTTATAATGCTGACCATCAGTCGCTCTCGCCATATACTGGCCCATCGCGTATCTTGTCCTGCAAGAGACCCGTGCTCCGGTACTACTCCGACGCAAGGCCAAGAAGCTCAGGACGGAACGGGGTATGCAGGACGGAGGGAGATATACGGCTCGTAGCGAGGTTGACAAGCCGGATCTATGGCCTGCGATGAAGCAGAGTCTCGCTCGGCCCATCTGTAAGTGGTCCTCGAACGATCCCTGCTGACACCGCCCAGTGTTCCTCGTGATGGAACCGGTCGTCACCTTCTTTGCGTTGTGGGCGGCCCTGGTGGTAAGTTCTGCGCGGCGATCAGAAAGGAGTATTGCTGACCCACCGCAGTGGGGAGTCTTCTTCATCCAGATTGCTGGCCTGCCTGTCGTCTTCAAGTCGATCCACGGCTTTGGCGTGACGGCCGCCGGCTCGACCTACTGGGCCATTGTGTGAGCATTGCGCTTGTTCGTTGTAGCCGTCGGCTGACCTTGTGGTAGGATCGGAAGTGTCATCGGTTGGCTGTGCAACTTTTACCAAGATGCGTTGTACAGAAAGAACGTCAAGCGAGTCGGCGTGGAAGCCCGGCTCTACGCTCCCATGGTCGCCGGCATCGTCTTTGCCGTGGGCTGCATCATCTTTGGCCTGACATCGATACCGAGCGTGCACTGGATCGCTCCCTGTATCGGAATCGTCATCGTCCTGGCTGCGGCCTTTACCATCTACCAGACGTGCTTTGTATAGTGAGTGGGATGGCTGCGATTTCGCTGACGGACCAGCCTGTCCGAGTGCTACGGCTCTCACGCTTCGTCTGCCGTCGCTGGCATGTCATGCCTACGCATCTTGGTCGGCAGCAGCTTTGCCATGTTCACCAACCAGGTGAGTCGCAGATCGACCATTGACCTCGCTGACCCGTCAGATGTTTGAAAACCTGACCCCTCGATGGGGCATCTTCCTCATGGGCTGCATCGCCATCGTACTGGCCCCGATTCCGTTCATTGCATACTTTAAAGGGCCGTGGATCCGGGCGAGAAGCCCTTATAGCAAAATACTCATGGCCGAGGAGAAGAAGAGGCTCGAGGCCGAGCAGCTGGGTGGCCAGCCAGGGGATGTGGAGACGCAGCTGGAAAGGATGGAGGGGGAGGAGCTCATGGCGGATGAGATGGAAGGGGATGCGTCGAGAGTGCCGATAGAGAAGGAAAAGTCGGATGCCGGTCGATCTAGAATAGAAGCTAGCGGCCAGGGCATGGACCAGCGGTGACAATGACCTATGCAAATGGATAGAAGATCACTACGAAACTCTCTGTGGCCATGGACGGTCCAACCTGGCACCGTCGCGGTCACGCAACGTACAAAGAGCCATGTCATCCGCCTTGGCACCAGCTCGGCGGATCACCTCGGTCATGACCGTCGGTCTCGCCGTGCCGACATGGAGAAGTGGTTCGCCGAGCCGTCGCCGTCAGCGCAGTCAGTGCATGTATATATCCCATCATCCGGTATATCTGTCCGCTTCTGAACCCTGCTCGCAGCCATGTCCACCCATAACATCCTTGTGCTAGGCGCCACCGGTACGTCCGCTCTGATCGGCCCAGCTGATCTCCAGGCGCATCCGGCGTCGCCTTTCTCCACGAGGTCCTCCCCCTCCAGGACTCCACTCACCTCACATTGCTCGTCAGGACCAAGTCCAAGCTCCCCCAGGACCTGCTCAACACCTACGCAGACAGGGTGACCGTGGTGGAAGGGGGTCTGACGGATGAGAAGGCGTTGGACGCGGCCATGAAGGGGGTGACCTCGGTGGTCAGCTTCCTGGTGAGCGCAGCGATGGCACGTATTCAAGGACGCCGGCTGATCCATCACTGCAGGGCGCGTACATGTCGCTGACATACCTGATCACTCGGGCCACCCCAACGCCCATCGCCGAGTCCATGCACGTCGTCAAGAGCGTCATGCAGCGACACGGTGTCAAGCGATTGCTCGCGCTGTCGACCCCGGCGCACTCGATGCCTGGCGAGATGGTATGTGCGGACGTTATAAGAGCAATGGCACTATGGGACAAGCTGACCTCTCCCTCCCTACAGTACTCCTGGGCCCAGTGGTTCACCACCCAGGTATTCCCTCCGGCGATCGTCCCCCAAGGCAGCGCAGAGATGACGGCGATCGCAGAGGTCTGCGCCGACCCAGCGTTCGACTATACCATCTTCCGCGTACCTCACCTGACCAACGGACCGGCCGACGCCCAGGTCTTTGCCGGCCTGTACAACCCAGAGTTCAAGGGCACACAGCAGCTGAGCCGTGCCAGTATGGCGCGATGGGTCTACCAGGAGATCAAGAAGGGCGAGTGGATCGGCCAGCAGCCCGCGCTGGGCAATTACTAGCGAGGCAAGGAGTTGTTGATAGGTTGTAGGAATGACCGGGTGTACCACGGAGATATGACCCTAGCGATACGGCCTGCCCGTGCATGAGATTCCTCGCCATACGTGCCCACATCAGCTACCAACCCTCAACGTGAGCAGTGTCCAGCTTGGAGTCGGTCGGTCTTTCCGAGGGAAGAAGGGACAGCAGGAGAGGTGTACCAAACACACCGTCAAGCCTGTTGGCCGGTGCTACCGGTGTCCAATCCACAACCCCACATCATGCCAATCAGCGCGCCAGACATCTACAGCGCCCGTTGGCCCTGCCTCAGCATGGAATATGGCGAAGGGCGCATGAGTACCGACTGTCCCGAGTGATGGCTGGGAGATACCCGCCGGACTGGAACCCTTCCCCCGGCCCTTCTAATGGCCAAGGCCATGCTCCTTCGCCGTACTCCTTGCCCTGCGCAATGTCATCCTGCTCAAGCCACGCGTCGTACAGTAGGACGAGCCTTCCATCTGCTCCTGTGACCTCCCAGCCAATCTTGACCCGGTGGCTAGGTCTTTGATCTGCAGATCAAAGCTCAAAGCCTTGTATGAGGCGTCAGGGGGTGGGCGACTCGATCGATTCTGACATGGCCGTGTCCAAACCCCGGTTAGCAGTCAACTCTGCCTAGCCCCGGGGACCGCGCTTGAATCTTAAGGTGTCACCGGCACAGCCGTCGAGTAGCACTTGGATCGCGCTCAGCGACCCGCTCGACTCGCTCGTCCACGAAAACCTCGCCTTGCCGACATGGGAGGTGGCGACCCTCGTCGCCTCCGTCGCCTTTGCCGCCGCACTGCCCATCATCAAGAGCGGCGCGTCGGCCACGCAAGGGGCATGATGCCAGACCGTGTTGTGCCTGCGAGTCATTCAGTTAGTTTCCATTGCGCGCATGCGGACTCTCCAGCGAGTGATGGTGAGATTCCGGGTGCAAGGAGCTGAATCAAGGGGGAATTGGCGAGTCGTACACTGCGACGATAGGCACCATCTGGCCTGCCCTGCTCCCCTCTGCGTGGATCTGCCAAGAGGGCCACTGCATGCCTGCTGTAGTCACTCCACTGCATGGCACGCAAACATGATACACGCCGTGCCAGACGGTCCGTCCCATCGCTCGCTGACCCGCCCACGCGTCATCTGCGTCCTTCAGCGTGAGCCCTTTGCTGAGCCTGCTGTTGAGCCATCTGCTGCCAGAGCGGGACGTCGACCTTGCCCGAGACGTCTTTTTCGTCAAACAAGCTTCGGCCGTCCTTCTCCTTCATACGGTCGTCCTTTAGCATTCTGTGGATTGGAGTGGACGAGGGATGAGCAGCAGTCCCAGCGCCACCACGGGCTTTAAGGCCATACACCCCGACTCACCTTGCGTCGACCCGCGCATCCTCCCCTTCCACCCGCAAAGCAGCCTTGGGCTCGACCGCCTCGATGACATAGTGGTTGTCGCAGTGGGGGCAGTACTCGTCCGACTCTTCATACGTGGTCATATCCTTGCGGAACGCCTTCTTGCACTGGGGGTTGGGTCAGCGGACGCCGCAGCTGCCCGCTCACCTTTTTACACATGAACGCCATCTCGGTCGTCTTTCTCAAGTTGTGATCCTGCGTCTCGGCGTGGCATTGCGGGCACTGGCGGGATGATCAGCTTCGGCTCTGACCATGGAGATGGAGCGAGTCTGAAGCCATGACTCACGTCAAAGAACTTTTTACAACACGGCGCCCTGATGGCCACCTGAGCGTTGAGGACGTGCTTGCTGTGGAACGAAGAGCAGTCAGGTCTCGTCCGCCTCGCCGCTGATCGTCCGCTCTGCTCACCACATGACTGTGACCCCCTGGGCTCGACCCGACTGACAGTCGACTCAACACTTTAACAAAGTCATCCAAACGCGTCTACGCGTCTGTCCTCCGATTTGACTGTACTGTATCGACATGACCGCGCGGAGATCCGAGCCCTAACTCCGTCTCCGTCGCCGACCCTCGCTCGGATGGCGGCGAAGACGATTGTCATGGTCACCGTCGATCGATCCAACCCTTTATCATCCTCATCCGCCCAGTCGCCCTCCACATCGCCGCGTCCACTCTCGCGCTCACGCTGACGCCTGTCCCGCGATGGACCCCCCGTCACAGGTCGACCTCGTAAGGGCATTACAGTCGATAGATCAATCCGACATACTCGCACATCATGTCGATGCGCACCATCACGACGATGCTGGCGTGGTCGACGATGGGATGGACCACCTGGAGCATGCACTGGTCGGTGTCACCGGCGCCACGGGTCAGGACGAGGTCGCTGAGCAGACCTCGGAGCTGGACCTTGGGGCCGAAGGGGACGCCGCGGAACTGGCCAGCTGGACCAAGGAACAGCTCCAAGCGGAGATTGTCAAGCTGCGCAGATTGGCCAGGCTCGCGCCGGGAACTCCCATCCACAGCATGGATCCGGGTCCCGCGCCCATCCGCCATGACGTCGAGGCCGCTCTGACCGCGGTGAGCGCTCTCGGTCGAGCCGAGGGTGGCTCGCCGCCGACATCAGCAGCGCTGGCTATGAGTATCGATCCGAGCCTACATCACGACCATGGAGCCGATGACACGGACCACGCGGGTCCATCCAAGCAGGCAGAGCCAAAGAAGCGCACCAAGAGGCGAGCCAGGACGGACCAGGACTCCCCCGCGCCAGCCAAGAAACAGGCCGTCAAGAGGGACGAGGAGACGGGCAAACGGCTGGACAACCAGCGAAAGACCGAGCTGGGCAGGGCTATAAGAGTCAAGGTGGGGTGGCATGGGTCGTTGTTGCCAATCATGACTGTGACTGATGCCGTGCTGACTGTCGTCTCTCGTGACAGATTCGCACGGCAATCGGCGTGGGCATGGACGACCCCCTCCCCCACCCGAAGAACGACCTGGATCTGCTCAAGCTCGACTCGGAAGGACCGGCTTTTGTGCCCGACTGGAAGCTGGCGTTGAACGACGAGACGAACAAGGCTGTGAGTGCGGGATTCTGATTGCGCCCGGACGCCGGCTGATGGAAAGAGATGCGCACAGTGGGTCGCTCGGATCGCAGGCGAGATGCTTAACGAGGCGCTCGCAGGCCAACATCCGCGCATACCCACCTCGGACATGACCCCGGAGATCGTGGATGTGGGTCGACTGATGTTCTTCACGACGCCTCATTCGCTGACACGGCACTTCGCCCGATAAAGACGACCACAAGGACCGCCTTTGCCAACATGTGCAAAAAGTATCACAACGAGAATGACCCAAAGGGCGAAGAGCGGAGGGACCGGTACACCAAGAAGCGTAGGCGCTGGGCGCGGAAAGACCTGGTGGGCGACGTGTTCACTTACGAGCTGCGAGTGACGGCTCATTCCGTCCCTTCATCGCAGAAACAGAAACGCCGCGCGCGGGTATCGGCCGACCCGTCGTTCGCCGACATCCACCTGCCGCCTTCGGCGCTGCACCTCGACTACATGTCATCTGAATACTCCTCGGCCAACGAGCTGGACGATGCCGAAGAGCTCGCAGAAGAGTCTGCGGGAGCGCCCGTCATCGCCTCTGGCCGTAGACAGCGGTGGGAGGCGATGTTACTTGCCAAGGCTGAAGAGGACAGGGCCGAGGAAGCGGCTGTGGCGTCCGGGTCCAAGGGCGGCTGGGCTGTGGGTATGAGCGAAAAAGTGCTGGAGGTGCGGACGCCAAGATGGCGAAGTGAAGCGGTGAGTGGGGCCAAGGGCCTTGACCAGCTGTCGCGGACGGGGGTACCCTCTGTGCAGCGTGCTGAAACCGGTTTCTCAGCTTGACAATATTTACCGCCGGCTCGACGCCCATGCCGAGATACAAGCTTCCACGCGTGCCAGCGGTGCAGGCTCCAACAGACCTTTGGAGCCATCCGGTGCTGACGCCACCCTGCTCACGACCAACACCACTCGGCCAGGTCACGTGGCGCCCTCCCACCGACGGTTCACGCTGGCTCCTCAGCTGATGCGCAAGGGAAAGACGCCGCGGGACCTCGGCGAGGGTTGGATGTGGGCCTCAGGAACACCGGGGGTATGGCCAGCTCGCACGAGCGCCTCGGACAGCGAACAGGCCCCGGCTCAGGACCCGTTCGACTCGACCGAGCTGGCAGGCGGACCCAGCCATGAGGACCTGGACACTGGACTAGGTCACGCAGATATCGATGCGGACCACTTCAAAGGCTGGACATCGGATCTCGAGCCGCATCACCCTTCGGGAGAAGGGTTACAGGGCATGGGTCAACTAGATATGGACGCCCAACGGGCGGAGATGGAGGAGGCGGAGCGGTTGGGCCTTGTCAATGCGCTGCAAGGCTTGTAGAAGACTGTAAATCATTGGCTTGTACGGAACGCAGTTTCAAGCGCATCTCCAATTCAAGGCGTAACCGCATAACCAGTCGACATGACACGATATGACATGACACCTAAAGAGATTGGCAGACTGAGACATATACAACGCGGGAGACTCGGACCGATTCGAGGTCGCTCGAATCGACATCTTACGAACGTGGCTGCAGACTACCTACGCTGAAGGTAGCCAGCGAGCCAGCTGTTGCCGGATACGCCCGGCTCTTGGAGGATGGAATCGCCAGGCTTGAGACTAGCACCGCGCTCAGCGCAAAATCCAAGAGCAGTACAGACCACGTACTAATGGGTCAGCAGCAGGTGACCGGTGTGACCGACTCGCTTGAAGATCCTGCCAGCAAATCGACCGCTCACGGTGGGCACACGATCAGGAGCGGGTGTGACGGAACCTGGAGGGGCGGGTGGCGCAAAGGCGATGAGACCTGCACGGGGGACAGGTGTCAGCGTGGGGTCTCGCATCTGCCCAGCGGGTCACTTGCCGATGCGCGGCACAAAGTCGATGCTGTTGACAAAGTGCTCAACCCTGGCGAACGGGCCGATGCCGTTGCTGGCGGGGATGCTAAAGTGATTGGCGGCCGAGGCAAAGGTGTATATTTCGACGATGCCTAGTTGGTCGGGCGAGAAGTCGGCAAGGAGTTGGTCCTGGATATGTGGTTACCTCTCGGTTGGTTTTACCGCTCCTGATTTGACTCACCACCCAGGATGACATGATGATACCTCCTTGAGAGTGGGCCATGAGCACAATCTTGTCCTTCTTGCCTCCGGCAATGTGCCCAGCAATGATCTGCAGGAATATCACGTCAGCACGAGTCTACGTCAGTACGGAGACGCGCACGTTGTACCCTTCCCTGGTGTCGGTCGTCTGCCAAACGAGGTCCCGCTGGAGCAGACACTCGACGAGGTCGAACCAGATACCAAATGTCCTATTCTCGACGCCGATGACCTTGCGGCCAAACATGGTATAGAAGGCGTTGAGGATGAGCTGCAGGCCGGAGCGCGAGGTTGCGATGCCGTTGACGCTGAGCGAAGTGTGGTCAGCAAGGCTTGTCGAGCATGGTCGACTGTGGGCAGCGAGCAGTCTTCTAGGTCCTAGACGCTGGCAGCAGCTTAGGGCCATGAAACCCACTCACAAGAGCCACGTCTCATTCGGATACTTGTCGTCTCCTGGGATCGTCTGCCCGATCACTCGGTCCTTGCCCTTGATCACGTTGATGATGCCGATCCAAGCGGCAAGCATGACGGCGACAAGGACAGGCGCGATCACCCCGGAGAAGAAGGACCCAAGGGCGAGGGCAGTGATGGCTAGGGAGACCACGGTCAGGAGCAGCTGAAGTCCGACACCAGAGTGAGTGACATCCACGCCGGGCTTTGGGATGGGCCAGAAAACGAGCGGAAGGATGGGCAGGTTGCGGACCACGATGAAGAGGTCTCGCCAGATGGTGAGAAGGGGAGAGTCAAGCGAGAAGACCAGGGGAGTACGGTTCTGTGGGTCATTCATGACCACGTCGTAGATCTCCATCTTGGCGGTGCTGACGAGAGGTGCGAAAAGAGGTGATCCAGTGGAGCAACGTTGAGGGATCAAGCAGCAGACTGTGAGGGTTCTTATACTGCGGGAGGGTGCTCTCGGGAGGGCGGTGCATTTGAAGCAGAATGATGAGACGGTGTGACTGATGGGAAAGCAAAGGCAACAGCCCGAGTGACCTCGCTCGTCGGTCTCTCGGCTCTGCTCGCCGTCGATCAATGAGTGGTCGTCATCCAGGCACGTGGCGTCATCTTGTCCATGTTCTGCTGCGCCTCTGCTCGTATCCTCTTCAAGAGTGCTCTCTACTCGGTGCCGGGCAGGTGATCCAGGCCAGGGATGCCTGAGGAAGGTATTCGTATTGTCATCCGCTCCTTTCAAAGCCCTCCCAAGATCCCCACAGGCGGGAACACCATCCCAAGACCCCCGGCAGATCTGTTTTCGTGGTCGACGTTTCATTCTCACGGTCATATTCAGGACGATGTGCACAGACAATAGGCTTGGCTCACGATGCTTATCTGTCCGAATGTTCCGAGCCAAGCCTGTTCGGTTCCAAGTGATCTCTATGCATGAGGAACACCTTGGTCTCGACTCTGGCTTCAACACCCAAGGCCGACGAGGGTTGTGGGACCCCACTCGTGGTGAAGTGGAGGCGGAGGTGGAGGTGACCGTCCCTCATGGCAAACCTATAGCTTGCAACGACTCCCCAGGCTCAGTGTTCATCCACGCCAGAGTCTGGATCCACACCTGCTCGCGGACATCTTTTACGCCTGATCCTATTGCACCCTCAGACGACCAGTGACAAGCGGCAATCGGAAGTACACGCCGTAAGTGTGAATGTGTATCTCGCTCGCAAGCGAACTCGTGACCTTGCAGACTGATGTGAGCTGGATCGGACACAGCTAGACGTCAGTAGATACAAGTCCAATAAAGGCCTCTTCAGGACCCTCGACTTCTCCCTTGGTAAAAGCAGAGCCGAATGCGCATAGCGGTGACGGGCGCTGCGGGCGTCGTGGGCCGAACTGTGGTGCAGTACGCATTGGAAAAAGGACACACCATTGTGGCTCTGGATCTTCTAGCGCCGGATGGTCCGCTCACTCAGCCGACTGCGCCTGACTATGACCGCTATGCATATCAACAAGTCTCCGCGCTCGACTTCGACGCCTACATGGCAGCGGTTCGAGGATGTCAGGGCATCGTCCATTTGGCGATGATACCCAACGGACCGGACCTCGACGAGCGCGGTCCTCCACCTACGGGCGGCGGCCGGCCGCAGTATGTAAGTGAACGCAAGTTGCTACGCTACGTGACATGGTGCATCTTTGTGTGCTAATTTGCCCATCGATATTCCACATCGTTAGGAGGTACACAACACCAATGTCGCCATGTCGTACAACACCCTTGCCATCGCTGCCCAGCTTGGCATTGACCGGGTGGCACTCGCCAGCAGCGTTAATGCAGTCGGGATGCGTAAGTGAGAACGGCCTGACAGCTGTGGTGGTTACGACGAGCTCTAAAGCGTTGCCGTTCGCGTAGTGTTCTCCCAGCATCCCAAGTTTGATTATTTGCCCATGGATGAGGCTCATCCGTGTCGTCCAGAGGACGCATACTCGCTGTCGAAACTGTAAGCGTATCAACGTGCCCATTTCAGCTCATTTGCACTCCGTCGCTAACGCCCGACGCAGTGCGAGTGAGGAGCAAGCCGCCGCAATGGTCAGGCGACACCCGTCCATGCGAGTGGCCTGCTTGCGCTTCCATGGCGTCTTCACCCAAGACAAGGTCAACAAGGAGTATCTCCTCTCCTTTGGCGGCTCGTGGAAGGACCTCTGGGGCTGGGTGTCGGACAGAGCTGTGGCACGGTCTTGCCTCTTGGCTCTGACAGCTCCTACCGACACCTTCCCGTCCGGCAGCAGCGAAGCGTTCTTCATTGTTGCACCGAGTATCACTGGCAACCACTCAACCGTTGACCTCGTTCAACAACATTTTCCGGAGCTCGTAAAGACTTTTGGGGCGGGTAACATCGACCTGGACGATAAATTTAAAGGAAGAACAAGCCTCTACGATTGCTCCAAGGCTCGACGGATGCTTGACTGGTACGAAAGCGAGGACCCGTGGGCGGTTGAGCGGAATACATAGACTCATACAATATCGCATAAATCATGAGGGCGTCTGAGGTCGACCAGCAGGGTTCCGATTGTCCACTGCACGTTATTTGCGCGTTCCGTCTTCCACCCAGATGTTCTGCTGCGCCTGTCCTCTAGTTGCTCGGTCAAAGCAGCGAAGCCTGCTCTAACAGCAGGCCTTTGTTCCGGTCAGTCCTCAAGTTCTCAGTACCACCGTCCAGACACTTCGAGCCCTACAGGTCGTATTTTTTATCCAGGCCTTGTGGCACTTTAGGTCACGGACCAGCCAATGCACGATCAGTTCGCGGGACGGAGCCAGAAGCCTCGGCGCGACCAAAAATCCCTCATCCCATCCCGGATACTGATTGAGCAAGGCCGCAGTCGCGCCAGATCTCGTCCTCCTCGATCTCTTTCAAGCATATCTATACCGCCAAGCAAGCTTGTCTTCGCTGTCGGGACCGACCGCATGATGCGGTGCATGTGATGCCTCCCACCCGGCGTGCCACATGGGGAGAGATCTCGGATTCCCACCAACGTGAACGGGGGAGCGGCGTGACCCTGAGATCCCATCTTCTCCAGTCCGGTACCTCCGGGCGAAAACCTTGTCCAGTCCCATTCCAACAGTCCTCGCCAGAGACAGCTGACAAAGTCTGCCGTGCCGCCGTCCACTACCGCCAGGTCGTGCAACACCTGCCCGAATAACAGGTCGGATCTGGTCTTGGCAGGAATGTCGATCGGTTAAAAGTTCTTCAGCCAAGGCGGCGATGCCACTGCTGTTCAACCCTGGTGCTCTGCTCCTCTTGCGGCCCATGTCAGAGATCCTCTGACACGACTCGTCTGCTGGATCCCCTGTCTTCCGAGCTAGGTGTCATGCATGGCACCTGATCAGGAACGGGGTCTAGTCGAGATCGACCGTGGGTCTGTACGCTTTCCTTTTATCTCCCCATTAGACCGCTGTCAGAGGGATCGAATAAGCTTGATTAGGATCTTCATTCGCCGTCATCACGGTGAGATTAGGCGCCATTAGAAAGTGGTCGGTCGCCCCTACCCGTTGTGGTTATTTTCAAATCCTAATGAATTTGGTAGGTTTTGTAATCCCCCCCCCCCCTCCTCCCCCCTTCCCACCGTTCCAGATCTCAGGGTCTCCCGCCCGAGTGAACCGCAGTGAATCACCACGTTGAGCTCTAAACTGGTACGGTAGTTGTTTTTCGCTTCCGTCGTTCCCCCCCCTTCCCTTCTGCCTCGCTCTGGACACTGGCAGACCACCTTCAAACCATGTCGACTCTCTTGGCTTCGTCACGTCCCACTTGACAAGCTCGTCAGCTTCCCGAGGATCACGCGGAAGGCTGTGCATCCCGATCGATACCTTCGATCGATAACCGACCATTGCAGCCTGTTTCCGGACCACGGGTTCATCTAGCCCCCTCCGTTCAACCCCTGGGAAGCCGACCTCTGTTTGACGCACTCGAGTCCGCCGCGCTTGCTACCCGCGGACACTCGGGTCAGAACCCAGAGAGATCTCGGACCGGACGCAACCTCATTCTGACGAGCCTGGAACTTTGCTCGGACGGATGGACTGGACAGGTGTAGACCAGCCCGTGTGACTTTCCCCCTCTCGGCATTCGAGCCGCTGTCCTGTCTCGACACATCCTTAGTACAGGACCAAGGCGAGTCTCACAGCTTTCGACCGCCCATCATGCCCTCCGGCGAGACTTCCAGCAAGTCTAGGGGATCCCAGGGGGACGACGTTTTCGTCAAGGATTTCGGCAACCCCGAAGAATTACCATCGCACCGGATAAGGGCGCCTCGGAACAAGGAGGATTGGGACAACTTTATAACCAGGTGAGTGGGTCGACTGATACCCCCTGTCTGCTTCTTCCCCCCTTTGGCCCAACGTGTGCCCGCCATGATCTGGTTCAGAGGCTACATGTCGATGCTGGAGCAACGAGGCTCGATGCCAGCCCTGCTGTCGGATCACCTCTGTATGCTGGTCCTGATGTTGTCGTCCCCCAGGTATGCCCTCGCCGAGTTCGCCAGCTGTTCGTTTGACGCCGAGGGTCACCCCGTGGGCCCCAAGTCGGTCAACCTGACTCCCACCGAGACCGCCCCTGCGTCACCTCCTCCCCTCGCCGAGTTCCCTTCCAGTGAGACGGTCCACCCCGTCTCCAGCACCGTCACCGCTGGGACGTCGACGCCCCCAGCCTTAGCCTCGCGTTTCAACAGCTCGGTCTCGGTCCAGACGACAGACAGCGGGGACAGCCCGGAAACCGTGTCTCAAGCTGGACCTTCCAACCAAGACCCCGAGATCCCCAATATCCCTCAGGATGTTCTGCCGGAATCGTCCCTGGCAGCGCAGCGTGCCCATCAGGCCGAGATCGACGCCCAGGTCGCCGAGGCAAGGACCGATAGCGGCAAACCGCAGCACTCAATGGCCATGACGATTGAGAACATGGGGAAGCTCAAGAAGCAACAGAAGGAAGTCTCGGACAAACGAAGAGAGGGCCAGACGGAAAGAGGGTCGAGGAGATCACGCGAGGCGGGACCTCGTCGTCCAGCAGAGTACGCCGAGCTGGCCGAACCCAGGCGGAAGGATTCGGGAGATTCGTCCGAGGATGAGAGACGGGGCTCGGTGACCGCAGCGTCTACTCGTCGTCGGCCGCCGCGCAATCCCAGGTCAAGGGGCAGCTGGAGCAGGCGATCCAAATCCCCCCCGGCGACCGTCGGCCAGGGATCCACGTCACCCCTGGAGGCTGGTCTGCTGGACTCTGGCACTAACGACTCGACGTCAGCGTCGGCGGTCGAGATCGCCTATGACCATGGGGCGGACAGGCAACGGGTCAGGACGTTCTTTGACGAGCAGGGTTATCTTCCTCCGCCTCAGCAGACACCCGACGTGACCCGGAGAAGGCTACGTGTCATCCGTCGGCTCGGACTCGAGACTATCGACCCGCTGCATCGACGCACCCTCGACAGGTTCACCCGTTTGGCTGTGTCCGTCTTCAAGACCAATGTCGCCGCGATCAGCATCATCGGCAAAGACAAGCAGACCTTCTTGTCAGAGGTGGGTATCGGCCTTCCCTCTGTCGGACTGGACGTATCCATCTGCTGTCACACGGTCGTGTCAGGTCACACCTGCATGGTAGTCGAGGACCTCCGAAAGGACTGGAGGTTCAACGCCAACCCGTTCGTCGGGAATGGCTCGGGACCCATGAAGTTCTACGCAGGAGCACCGTTGAAGATCGGCTCAGGAGGCAAGAGCGTCACCATCGGCACCTTGTGCATCACGGATGACAAGCCGAGGAGCTTTACCGAACACGACAAGGAGCTCTTGAGCGATCTCGCGGATTGCGTCGTCAGCGAGGTGTGTATTGTCGGCAGGAGGGAGTAGCGCATGCTGATCAAAGGTACAGCTCGAACTGATCTATAGTCAACAAGCATCGGTGGAGAGCGCCAAACTGCATCAGAGTGGGTCGAGCTTGCTATCATGACGGAACGTCACTGACGCTATACCCAGTCTCGGTCGACTTCCTTCGACGATCGCTCAAGCACAGACCTAATGAGCGCGCAGGTCAGAGTCGTCCCACGAACACCGGCACTACCGAGACGTCTTCGACGACGTCCGAAACGGGCACGGGATCTGGCAAGGGCAAGCGGATATCGGGGGCGGATGAGAAGCAGGATCAGACCAATGTAGACATCTACGACGAAGCCTGTCGCGAGATACGGACGGCGCTGGACGCGCACGCCGTGGCGGTCGTCGACCTCTCACAGTTCCACCTGTTCTACCCGACATACCAAAACTCGTCGACCGGCGGTGGATCGTCCACGCGAGGCGGCTCCAGCACGGCCAGGACGAGGAGTCAACTGACCGGTCAGTCTGGCGGGACATCATCCACCGCTCAGTCACTGCACGAGGGCGAAGACGAGACCGAGGCGTATGCCAAGCCGAACAACGCCAAGAGAGCCAGACAGACCTATGCCATGACCGATCCGCTGGCGCCGAGCCGCACCCCTCAGGTCCTGTTCATCCCTTCCAGGAGGAAAAGCGATGGAGCGACGTGGGGCTTTGCCCAAGATGTGCCCAAAAGCTCGGCTGACAATGTGAGCCCCTGGCGCGACCTTGTCAGAGTGTAGGACGGTGCTAATCGGTTCCAAGCAGTTGGCCGTTCTTGGATACAGTTCGGGTCACGACGACTTTGCGTTCAACTTTACAAATTCGCCAGCCGCACGGAAGATCATTGCAGACTTTATCGCCTCCAACGTCAAGACACGGCGTGTGTGGTACACCCGGGACGACAACGAGGGTATTGCGCAATCCATCACCCACCTGATGCCACCCGGCACCGAGACCAGCATGGCCATGCCGATCTTTGGCTTTGACGGCCAGGTTGCGTTCGCCGTGGTGGCGTGCTGGACCGACCCGCTGTACACTTACCCCGCTGGCGCGCTCCAGTTCGTCGAGACCATTGCCGGCAGTCTGCTCGCCTCGGTCATGAAGGAGCGCTTGCACCAGGCTGAACGGGCCCAGCTCAACTTTGCCGCCGCCGCGAGTCACGAACTGCGAACGCCGTTGCATCAGATCAACGCAGCGGCCAGCCTGCTCCGATCCGTCTTGCACCACTCATGGGACGACCGGGAAACTTCATCCAAAGTGGCTCATCACACGCCGGCTGTCGAGATGACAGAGGATCGCCTCGAAGTCCTCTCCCAGCTGGAGATCATCGAAGCGAATGGCATGTCGTTAGGAAACATCCTGGAAAACATCATTGACACGCTCGACATTGGCAAGGCGGCGACAAAAGTCGAGGCCACGCCCGTCGCCGCGGACGGGACATCCGTCCCGCAGGATCTCCTCCGCCCCCGGGGTGCTGGACCCATCGCAGATCTGGCCGACATCCTCGAGTCGGTCGTCGACGACGCCATGAAGATGGAGTCGAAGGCGAGGAGAATACACAGCGGCAAGGGATTGGAGAATGTCGAGGTCATCGTCGAAGTGCTGCCGCGATACAGGGGTGTGTGGAAGATGACCAATGACTCTGGACCGCTTGCCAGGGCTCTGGGCAAGATCATACACAACGCGGTCAAGTTTACCGAAAAGTGAGCAGGCCACGCCGCGACGAGCCGGGAATGAGCTGACACGTCACACAGGGGTCACATCCACATCACCATGCAGGATGTCTCGCGTGATGTCGTGCTGCCAGCTGGATATGACAACTCGATCAAGCTGTCCACGGTCTCGTTCGATATCAAGGACACGGGCAAAGGGAGTGAGTGATGCGGGGTCACCCAGGCGTCGTCCATTCTGCTAACATCCCTCACAGTGTCATCCGAGTTCCTCGACAAGGAGGTGCTTCGTCCTTTCGCAAAGGAGGACCCCTTCACCTCTGGCTCCGGTCTAGGTCTGGGCTTGGCCCAGCGGATGGTGGAGCTGCTTGGGGGAAAGCTCGCCATCGCTTCCACCCCTGGAAAAGGCACATTGGTACATGTCGAAGTACCGCTGCACCTGCTCAACACGGACAATGACTCGGACCAGGACGTTCTCGCTACGACGGAGTCGGGATCGGACAACGGGGAGGCGAGAATGGAATCTGTGCGACAGGACGGTATCTACCTTGCCGGATGGGCCGAGTCCAAGGACCCTGCGACGCGACGAGTGGGCAAATCGCTCGCCCGGCAGCTCAAGCTGCACTTTTGCAGGGTGGTCTCAGAGATCAACTATGCGAGTCTGATCGTGGTGCCGGAAGGCGGCATCAAGGATGCCAAGCTGGTCGACCTGTGCAGGTCGGCCAGGCCTACGGTCCAAGTCATCGTACTCGGCAAGGACCTCTCGGTCGGCGGCACGGCCCACCTCCACAGCCCCACCAGGGACGATGGCAGGAACCCATTCGACTCGATCGACCCGAATGACACGGATCCGGTCAGACAGTACCTGCGAACGGGCCCGATCATCCGCCTCACCCGACCGCTCCGACCCAGCGTCATCAAGCGTATCATGCAGCCTCCTGAGCAGAGCCCGAGGGTGCGCGAATTTTACAAGTCGGACGTGGTCGGTGGTCCCGACGCCTTGCCAGTGGGCATTCCGCTCGAACCGAGCCAGACGTCATCAACCGGCCACCTTCACCCCTCCATACAGGACATCATCGCAGGTCTTCCTGGTGACATTTCTGATCACCAAGACCTGACAGAGTCGGATGCGGACGAGGTGGCTGAGCTTAGGCCGAAATTGAGAACGCTGGTGCCTTCGCCTCATCAGGCGGAGTCACCGCCCGCGTCGGCCGCACCGGGCGCGCTGCGGCTGCCCAAGCTGCCGGTCATGACAGAGGATGAGATCACCTCGGGTGACAGTACGAGCGCGACCCCGGCATCCACCGCCGACAGCCTGACGAGCGAGATGACCTCGCTCGTCTCCCGAAGCGATCCGGAAAGCGAGCAGCAAGCGCCAGCGCTCGGGAAGCGGTCTGCATCGGATCAGACGGTCAAGAACAAGGCCAACCCTCCGACGGGACAGAAACGAGGTCTGAAAGGTGAGTATTTGGAAACGACCTTTGACGCCAGAGCTCATGGCTAATCTCGCTCCGTCCCTTAGTACTGGTCGTCGAGGACAACGCGGTCAACAGAAAAATCCTGACCACGATGCTGAAGCGGACTGTGAGTGTCGACGAGCTGATTACCCATGGCCAGCACCACTGACGCTTTACCTCGCAGTCGTGCGAGTTCGCCGAAGCAGCGGATGGTGTCGAAGCCGTCGCCCAGTTCGACTCGTTCCAGCCCGATCTCGTCCTGCTCGACATCAACATGCCTCGCAAGGACGGCTTCGCTGCCGCCGCCGAGATGCGACACCTCGAAGCGGCGCTGACGGCTGAATCCGACGTGCCGCTCGAGACCGTCATGAAGTCGCTTGCGCTAGGGGACGAAGGCGTGGCGAGACTGCTCGAGAACCAAACCTCGACCTCGCGCAATCCTTGGGGTTCCCGACCTGGGTCACCGAACATCAGCGGGACCAGCTCGCAAAGCGGAGCGGGGTCCAGAAGGGCAAAGATCATTGCCGTCACGGCCATGTCGGCCGAACACCAGCGTCGAAAGGGTCTGATCGAGTCAGGCATCGACATGTGGATGGTCAAACCCATCGCGATGAGGGAGCTGCGTGGCATCATTGAACGGATGAAGGAGGAGAAGGAGCTGGCGAATTGGTCGACCAACGAGAGCGACCTATCAACGGCCGGGTCACGAGCGTAGTCGGGGTTTCCAGGAGAGTTCGTTTCGCATTGTAATTGTTCTGTTTTTAGCATGTCTGGGTCGTTCCGGCCATTGTGTCTATAGGGTTCCGAGTCATCCTGCATTCATATACACACATACAAGAGATGCCACAACCATGACTGGATCAAGCTTGTTATCGTGCGGTCGGATACGGTGAGACAGCCAGGGCGAAAAGCCCAGTGGCTTCCTCAGGGCTCGGCGCCCGCAGCAAGGGAAGTGGTCGCTGCTCCTGAGAGAACGGCCGATTCCAACGAGTCCACCCCGCGCGGGTGAGATGGCCAGCTGTGAGCCAGGGGGGCGCTTCCCCGCGCCAAAGGCGCACGCCCTCGTCGGCCGCTGATGTCGCTCGACCGATGTGGTAGGTACGAAACTTCATGCTTGATGGAAGCGGGGAAGTCGGACTTGGCAACGTTAGTCGGCTACACCCACCGGCGAAACATCGCTTCGATGGTCGACCTGACCGAGCGATAAATTCTACCTCCCCTCGTCCGTTGATCGCTGCCTGCTTTTGCTTCTCCGTTCCGAACCATCGCAACGTTCTGCCCCAGCTTTCAAACGCTTTGTCCAGTAGACACAGCCAACGACCGATTACCGACAGCCAATAATCATAACGGCACCGCTCGCTCCCGCGTCGTATCCCCTCCACCGTACCACACCTTCGTTCCCCTCTCGCTCTGCTCGCGTTGCCACCGGTCGTGCCATCGCCCCCCCTCGACGTTGCCCCACACGGCCAGGGGAGTGATCCAGTTACCTAAGAGGCAGACTTTGCCGCAGCAACCGGAAGCAAGTGACCAGGTCATCCGACACTCGACCCGTTTGGCTCATCAACAGCGTACTTGAACTTGGTGTCGGTGATCACCATTTGAGCATCGTTCGCTACTCTGCTTACGGACAATCGGTATACCAACGACGGACAAATCGCGACGCGCCTTGACACTTGGACAGAGTACCCGATTCATCGCGACATCGACATTGGATCTCACTTCCTGACAGGTGTTTCGGAACGACGACGGGACACTATCGGCTCACTCGAGACTGAGACTCTATCGTTTCGGTTTTTCCCGCATCTCTGTGTTCGATCACTCGTCCATCCACACAGCGATCGCTGTACATCCTTTCGGCTGTTCCTACCCGAGCAAGGGCGCAGGTAGCGACGAAAATCTCGGTCTGCGGACTGCAGCGAAGATGGCCTCTAGGCGCCAGCTCATCAAAACTTAACGCAGCTCAGAGCCCTCGTCACCAGCGCCATGTCGATCAACGGAGCTGGCAACGGCTCCGGATCCGGTTCGACGGGTATGCCCGGTCTGACCAAGGAGGATGATCGGTCGGCGGCCATCTTCACCGTCGTGCTAGTCATGGCTGTCCTGGCGACGACGTTCACCTCGCTTCGAATGGTGTCGAAAGGGTGGATCGTGAGGAAGATCACCTCGGATGACTGGGTTACCGTACTGGCATGGGTGAGTGCACGATGACGTCGGCACCTGGGCGATACCTTGGCAAGCTGACACGCCACGATACAGGTCTTCTGCCTCGCTTCGGCCATATGCATCTTGATCGGGACTCGGGTCGGATTGGGAAGGATAGGATCGGGTCAGTGACGACGTGCGACCTATGCAAACGAGCGGTCGCTGACACCTTGATGTAGAGATCAAGCCGGAATGGGTCGCACCGCTACGCAAGTCGACTTACGCCTTTACAGTCTTTTACAACCCAGCCATCATGACCATCAAGGTGGCCATCCTGATCCTGTACATCCGCATGTCGGCCGCACATCGGTTCCTCCGCTGGGCGTCGGTCGCCACCATGGTTGTCGTCGCGCTCACCGGGGTCATCTGCACCTTGATCGTCATCTTCCAGTGTCGACCCGTCCACGCCGCGTGGTCTTACGATCCAAACGCAAAATGCATCGATGTCATCTCGCTCTACCTGTCGAGCGCTCCCATCAACATTCTCACCGACCTCGCCATCCTGCTCCTGCCCTTGCCCATCCTCACCTCGCTGCGTATGGAGTTTCGCCAAAAAGTCGTCCTAGTCACCACCTTTGTGGTAGGCGGCTTTGTCACCATTGTCGACGTGGTCCGCATCGCCTACCTGCAACAAGCGCTCAAGTCTGAACGGCTGCTCGGCCAGTCCACGACGGTGTCCGGTAACGCACGCTTCAGTCAATCAACCTACTACATCTCGTTTGCGCTCATGTGGTCCAGCATCGAGTCATCCGTCGGCCTCATGTGCTGCTGCGTCCTGGTGCTGAAACCTCTGGTCATGCGCGTCATCCCCGCGATGCTCAGGGAGGGACGCGACTCGACGCCCAGCGGGCAGCCGCAAACCGACACGGTCATGCTCACTCACCTCTCCGCGTCGCCCAGGAATCAGCTCCCGGACCCTCGTAGGGCACTGACGATCAGCAATCACGATCCGAAGTGGAGCGAGGCTGGGCTAGACCCACGAGCAACAGTATCTGTATCCATCGCCCCACCTCTTGGCGGCGCTTCTGCCGGCCGTCCTCGCTCAAACACTCTTGCGGCGCAGGAAACAGCTCTGACGGTGGACGAGGATGAGGAGATGGACTTTTTTCAAATGCTACAAACAGGTCCGACCGGTGCTCAAGCTCCGCCTCAAAATCCGGTCGCCCCGGCTTTGTCTCCTGCCCTCCTACAAACGACCGGCCAAGGGATGGCGCCCATACTGCCCGTACCATCTGCATCGCCGCCCAAATTCTCCAGCATCACCCGTCACCTGTCGAAGCAGCGGACCCGCCGTGCCTCGAGCAACGCCAAGCGGGTGGCGAGGGAAGCCAGCCAGGCGCCGAGCGGGACCTTCTTTGACTTTGTCAACATGGGCGGACACAAGCAGTTGACCGAGCTGACCGCAAAGGAGGCCTTTGGCCCTGTTTGCTTTGCCAGCATCCTCTTCCTCCTCTGGGGGTTCTCGTACGGTCTGCTCGGCACCCTCAACGGGGAGATCCAGGTTCTACTCGGCTTTGCGCCGTCTCAAAACCTCGCTTTGCATAGCGCCTATTGGGTGGGCTACTTTTTCGGACCGATCGTCTCTGGCTACTGGATCCTCCATCGACACGGCTTCAAGTATACCTTTGTCACCGGCCTGGCCATCTTCTCCGCGGGAGCCATGGCCTTCTGGCCATCAGCGGTACTGCTCAGTTACGCGGGCTTCTTCATTAGCAACTTCATGGTCGCCTTGGGTCTGTCCACCCTCGAGACCGCAGCCAACCCCTTCATCGCGCTATGTGGTCCCGGCGAGCTGTCCGAGGCGCGTCTGAATTTCGCGCAGGCCATCCAGGCGGTAGGCTCGCTCGGCTCGAGCATCCTGGCCAACAAGGTCCTCTTCAACGCTGTGAGCCAGGACAAGCTGTTCAAGGTTCAATGGTGTTACCTGGCCGTGTCCATCTTTGTCCTCTTCCTCGCCGCAGTCTTCTTCTACGCCCCGCTCAGCGAAGCATCCGACGACGCTCTCGAGCAGGAGGAACATGTACGGGCCGACAACGCCGGTATATCGCGGGAATCACGAACCATTGGCATCCCTAACAGGACCTTCCTGCTCATACTCGGCGCCTACATGATGTTCTCCTACGTCAGCTGCCAGGAGTCGATCAGCTTTGCTTGGAACCCGGTGGTCAGGAGCATGAAGCCCTCGGTCGATCCGTTCTGGATGCACACCATCGGCCAAGCGGTATTCGCCTTGGGACGACTCGTGGCTGCCGGCGCGTGCTATATTGGCATCCCGCCTAGAGCAGTCATCGCCGTTTCCATCCTCGGATCGTTCATCACCGCCTTACTGGCCATGGTTATGCCTACGCCCAGCGACAGCCCGTTAGTCAGCATCATCCTCCACATGTTCTTCGAGTCCCCCATCTTCCCCACGTTGTTCGCCATGGCCATCCGAGGACAAGGTCGCCGCACAAAACTCGCCTCGGCCGTTCTCATCATGGCCATATGCGGAGGGGCCATCTTCCCGCCCGTGATCTGGAAGCTGGAGCGGTCACACCAGAACGACCTGCCCTTCGCCTTGATCGTCGTCGTTGCGCTATACGGCGCCTCGCTCATGTACCCGACGGTCCTGAACGGCAGCCCGACCCTACGGCGATGGGTCGACCCCCGCTGGTCCAGATCAAAACTCGAACACAGCGGTTCCGCTGTTCAGATGAACGGATCGTCCCCGTTGCATGACCAAGCGAGCGGTCTCGGCAGCGACAAGATCCCCGCCCGGGAAGAGGTCGGCCTGCAGAGCCATGGCATGGTTGGCTTGGGACTGAACCTCAACGGCGGTGCGCTGAATGAGACGGTCAGTTTTGGCAGTATAGCCACCAGGACCAAGAAGGACGATGGGTAGTGATTATGTGCCACATCCACGCTCATCTGGGCCCATCCATCTATTGCATATCTGTCACCATTTGTATTGCTAGCATGTCATCACGTATAATAGTGACTCAACCTTGGCCACCGTCATTGCCTAATTCAGCCACCGTACCTGTCATCCGCCCAGAGTAGCAATTGACCCCTTCGCTTCGGGTCAACTTGTTTACGTTTCTGGGCCGGTGAATACCCGATGCTCAACTCGGCCGGAAGCGCGGACGGTGCGAGTGCGGGTGCGACAGCTGGCTCTCACGGATCTCGTCACCGCTAGTTGACGGCCCCACGACTCGTCAAGCTGACGACGTGGTGCTGCCACCGCTGGTCCGTCCCCAAACACACGACGTGATACCTATCTACTTCGGGATCTCTGGTCTTTGTCAAAAACCCGTCAGCAACAGATCTCGATCGACTTGAGCATCGTACCTTGCTTCTGACCCTTTTCCCTATCTCTCCTTTTCTGTCGCGCTACCACCCGACCCGCAAATCCCGGATCGAACGATGGCACGAGAAGGCTTACGACTCGAATCGTCAGGCCAGGGTGCGGTAAGGCTATACAGGATCTGACGGCTGTGGCGATCCTCACCCTGTTCGAACTCTGTTATAGGTGGACGTGGGCCTGAGACGCGAATTCCTCCGGCGTTTCACCGACTGATGCATTTTTTTTTTTCCTACTGGACTCTCGCTTGGGCTTTGACTGGCTTGGCTTGGTAACACGCCCATGGCCAAGCCCGATGTCGTCGTCGTCTGGGGCCCTGGCGGCAAAGGCTCGGGAGGGCATCCCCATGTATGCGTGTCCCACTGGCTCCTCTTACCCCCTGGATACCCCCGCTTCGTGCCGCAAAGGTAGAACTTTCGCGTCTGACTGAGCTAGGCAATGGCTATGCATCCGTGTTGACACTTTCGGAGACCTCGTTCATCCCGTACTGTACGGACCGTGAATTGTCCTGCGTCCACCCCCTTCGGCACCCTTGCACGTACTCGTAGAGGAAACACGAGCCCCGCTTGACCAAGGCCGCTTCCCCTCGCTAGCGCGGAAACCCCGATCGAGCTCTCGCCACCGGCCGTGACGCGCGTCGACGTGGTCCGGTAACAGCATCAGACTTGGTGAGGCGAGGCGAGGCTCAACCTGGCCGAGTCTTTCGCAGAAGTCAAGATAGCATCCAAGAGGTGCTCCTCACCATATCGCACCGAGACAGCCATCGTGAGTGCAGAGGATTATCCCACATGATGACGGGAACCGACGGGTCGGGGAGGAAGGAGTCGAGGGTAGAGATAAGGGAAAAAAGGTTGGGTGACGGAGAAAACGTGGGATAACCACCCGCACCGTACACGTAGCACCTCTCCCCCCCTCCCCCCCCCCGTTGTTTCTCTTCTTTCCATCCCCTCGCCATCGACCGTTGCATCGCATCCAAGCATCCATCGCGTCGCTCAGAGCGCATCGACATCCCCCCCAGCTCGGGCCAAGCACTGGTCTATCGCTTTAGCCTGAGTGAGCACCAGCTACGCCCGCGGACACGGAGAAAGAGCGGTGTTTGTCAGTTTTTTCTCTTTGCGGTACTTGACAACCCCGCTGTGCCCCATACTCTCTCTCTCTCTCTCTCTTCACTCATCATCACACCATCCTCTTACTGTCTTCTTTCCATCCTTCATCCATCCTCCTTTTGTATTGGTACATCCTCGCATCGCCATCGCTCCTATCCACCTGTCGACCAGCAGAGCACCGGCTTACCGTTACACAGCCTTATCGCAGGTGATTCTCGCTTAGTAACGAGTAAACACCCATCCGCAGCCTCGGTCATACACTGCCTCGACCAACGCGACCCATCCACCCCTCCTTGCACCCTAGAGGGCCTCAGCATCCGTTCCCAAGCCCCGTGCGTGGACATTCTCACACGCGTCGAGATCAAGGACACCCTCCGGACCCTTCGACCCATCATCGCTGCAGTCTACCCATCGAGGCAGATTGTCACCTCGCCCATAGCAATCCATGCCTGACGGTCTACCGGCCAACATGGCATCCGCCGAGCATCACATCTCCGAGGCCAATGCCCTCGGCCTCCCCACGCCTGTCCCGGACCCCATCACGGGCCGATTAGATCCCAATGACCCGACGGTCAAGGCCCTCACCGAGGCAGCGCTCAACATGGACAAGAGCAAGATCCCCAGACCATACAAGTGTCCACTGTGTGACCGGGCTTTCTACCGATTAGAGCACCAGGTGAGTCAGTCTTGACAGCGCCGTGTAGGGCCAGCTGATGATTCGATACAGACTCGTCATATCCGCACACATACCGGTGAAAAGCCCCACGCGTGCACCCACCCCGGCTGCGACAAACGTTTCTCACGCTCGGACGAGCTGACGCGACATGCCCGGATCCACCTCCCACCTGCAGGCGAGAACGGCTTGGGTGGCAAGGGCAAGGGAAAGTACGATGACGAGGTGAGTCTGGGAGTCTGCGTGTAGAGGGTGTCTTTGGTGGCGAGACGGGTCAGCTGACATGCCGTTGTCGTTACAGAGTGACCACGATGATCACCGTGGTTCGCACCACCTTCCACATCTCGGTCCTTCCTACAATATGGACGTCGACCGAGCCAGCTATCCCTACAACCTGCACTCTTTGCAAGTAGGAGGCACTTCAGGTGGCATCAGCGACATCTCGGCTCTCGCTGCCGCTGCATCGGACCAGCTCATCGAGCTGGAGCGACACGAGGCCTTCCGACGAGCCGAATGGGAACTGCGACATCGTCAGATCGCTGGAGCTAGGAAGAGCAACGGCAACAGCCCAGTCGGAACACCGGGTGCCGCCCCTGCCCCCTACGGCTTTTCCAACGAACGAGAGCGACTGTCGCTCTCGGGAATCCCTACCCCTACCGGTGGTCAGCTCGTCTACCCCGTGTCGGCCGCACAGCCTGCCAGCGGGAATCAACCCGCCGTGCCCGCTGGAACGCTGGCCGACCCGACTTACCTGGTGCCGCCTTCGTGCTGTCACGAAGAGTGTCACAAGTCATATAGGAAGCGACTCAAGGTCGCCAAGCAGACGCAGGCATGTCCCAACTGCTTGACCATGACGCATACCGGGCAGACGCTTGGGAACGGTGGAACGGGTGGCGGCGCTGGTCACGGACCGGGAGGCGGCGGCAGCGGGGACAACAGTCATCACTCCAGTAGCTCGAATACGCCCAAGGATCGATCAACTCACGGCTCGTCCGAGGACCTGACCAAGTTCAACAGCGCCACTGCTCCAGGAGGATCATACAACCTGCACTCGGCCACCCTCAGCCAGGAACTCGCCGCTTTGCAGTACCAGCACCTGCAGGCTCTGCAGAAACAGCGAAAGAGCGTATCCTCTCACAACGCTTTCCCGAACTCTCACGCTCATCAGCATACACACCACAAGCCTTACGGGATGCAGCAATCCACGGGTCACCTTCGACCATACACCCTTGACATCAATGCGCACCGCGGTTTCGCTTCTGCGCACGTTTCCGCTGCGCCTAGCCCGGCCTCGAGCGATGACGAGGACGACGAGCCGATGAACGAGCTGCTGCCCCATCACGGTCAGTTCGACTTTACTCCCGCGACCAGTCCCGTGCTCTCGAGCATGCGACAAATGTCCCTCTGGCAGGGCAAGGCGACCACCGCGCCCACCTCACGAGCGACCAGCCCTGTCCACCCGATCTCTCGCGGTCCCTCTCGACCAGGCTCGCCGGAAGGCCACAGCGCCAACTCTGGTCGACACGGTCACACCTCGCATTCCGCTCGGGATGCCAAGAACCGCTCGCACCCATACACCGGCCATGCCCACAGCCACATCACGCATCACTCCACGCCCAACTCGCCGCACTTCCCGGCGCACAAGGGAAGGATGTCGCCTCCCAGGCTACACCGTGATCTGAGCGGAGGGCAGGGCGGCAAGCAGACCGTGCAGGACATTCTCAACGGACCGTCCATCCTTCCTCCCTCTGAAAGGATGCTGCCGCCGCCGTCCAACTCTTCGTTCACGTCATCCGTCCCCTCGGTGAGCTATTCCATGAGCTCTCAGCCGACCTCGTCCCACGCCAGCCCCAACACCTCGCGGGCCTCATCACCCGTGCATGCCACCCACGCACCGGCGCAAAGCCACATCATCCACGGTGTCCGAGCCGCATTCGGCATGACCCCCATCTCGACCCACAACTCGCCCAACACCAAGGAGCCCAGGATGGCCCAGTCGTACAGCCCGCCTCACAAGCTCGCCCCGATGGGTATGGGCATGGGCATGTCGGATGCGGGCAGGCTGCCTAGCCTGAGCAGGGGTAGCAGTCCCACTCACTTTGGAATGGGCATGGAGGTGGACGGGCAGGCCTGACGGTGGTAGGCCCGTGGGCCAAGCCATCGCACCATACGCGGCAGAGCAGAAGTAGGCAGGAACGTGCAAGTGCAGCCAATGTTGGCCCGTCCCCCTTTCTGTGCGGTTCGAGCGATCGCTCACACGGTTCACCGATCCCCCCTCTTCATAACGGTACAAGTAATAAGCAAGTAGAGCAGTTTCCTTTTGCAGTAGTCGCACAACTAGATAGATGGTATTTTGTGCATGTATCTATACGTCTCTTTACCGTGTCACGCTTCATCCTCGCATTTGGTACGTTCTGCTCCAGGCTCGATATCGGCGGGCCGTGCTCCCCCGAAAGGCCTACTGATCGTCCTCGGGCATGCGCAGGAACTCTTCAACGCGACACGCTTCGCGGTCCCAAACGCCTTCTGTCCAGTACACGTCCTCCTTGACCCTGGCCCAGGCCGCGTCGAGATCGGGTAGCCGGAAGAACATGACGGATCCGGCCATGGCCTGTTGACCTGGCTTGAGATCGGGGTTGGTGTGCAGTGGCGATCCCGAAGGAGGCACGAATCCTCTTCCGAACTCTGTGTTGCGGGTCCTGTCAGCAAGGGTGACCCGCCCGTATGGATCATCGAGAGGACACACCCAGCACACCGTCCTTCTTGTCCTGCTCGACTCGCACAAAGTGCTCTGGCCTGACTTTCAGCCTCGTGGAGAGGACGTTCGCGCCCTTGGCATCTGGGCAGAATGCTATGAAGAGCGGGATCTTGCGGAGTAGTCGCTGAGAGGTGTTCATGTCGTGGGATGTATGAATTGATGGAAGCTATGAGCGATCAACTCGACCGATATCAAGCAATAGCCGGTCCGTGAGGACACCGGAGTGGAGGTGTTCAGTACAATGCAATGTGAGTAGATTATGCATTTGAACTGCATGCATGATCTAGGCATCCGCTCGGCGAGAAAAGTGCACAAGAGGAATATCATTCTCCCTTGGGTTATCGTTACAGCGTTTGATTTCAGACTTGGACGCCCCGAGTGACTGATGCATTGAGGTTACCAGACCGGGATAGACAAACAACCATGCGTGATACATAACCACCAGCCTGCAGTCATAACTTTGTATAGCGGATTATAAGGATTACAGAAACGTGTACTTTGGCCTGGAGACAAAAGTGGACACCTGACCCTGCTCTGTTCAAAAAAAGGTCCGCTTCAATCAGAGCGTTGTATGGGGAAATCATACAGCTTGAGAAACCTGCAGGGGTGTCCGGGGGACATCGGTGGACATGTCCCCTTGTATCGTTCACAAGTCGTGTGTCGTATGGTAGGTAGCTTGTATGATAAATTGGCTAAAATTGTGAAACGTGCATGGGGACAGGTGGACCGGGCGTGGGACTGCAGAGCTGTATCGTTCTCAAGTCGACAATGCTGTCGAGGAATCTCTTTAAACCAGGATTGTGCATGGGAGAGGGCTGGACAAGTCCGGGTCAAGTGTATGCACGTTTCCTTGTTTATGATGAATACGAGTGATTGTGCCGATCCTACACACAGGCGACGCTCTCGCAGCAGCCCTCCAGGCCTTGACACACGTACACGCGTCTACTCAGCACATGCATGCATAGACCTCTGCACCGGTTTTGAGACCTGCATCCACGCCCATGACTCACCCCCATGTCAAGGCCATTTACGTAACCACACCGACTTCTTTTGTTGTGACGATACAATAACGCGTTGAAACACGGCGAACGGTCACACAACATCACCGGGTCTCTCCAAGTGATCAGCGTCTTCTTGCCAGGCGCCAACAACGACCTACTCGCCCACGTCTTACCATCATCGACTATTGACCATGTTTAGGGTTCGTTTCGCCTGATCGCTCATCTTTGCAATTCGCCTTGTTTGGTTCGACCAAGAACCTCGCACGGACGGTGGTTTCATGAACGACTTTGCCTGCTCTCAGATATCAAGATGAACCACTGTGTGTGAATGATCACGCTCGACGTCCGGCCTAGCCTGTGGACACTGCTACCCGCTCACGCTCACGATGTCGCCCGTCCCGCCGCCAGCAGGCACCTACATCCCCTCCGACGACTGGTCAGATGATCCGTCTTTCGATATCTCCCCGACTTCGCACGCTTTCACTCTCGCTCCCTCTCCATCCTCATCAACATCATCTTCGAGCCGTCATCTCTCACATCCCACATCGCCTACCCAGAACTTCCGACCAGGACACACATCGTCTCCGCTGCGCAACTCCATCACCAACCTTGGCAATGGCAAGGGTACCCTCAAGCTAACCAAGCGCGAGGTCGAGCGGCTTGATCGCGACTTGGACGAGATGGACTTTGACGACCTACCGGATAGTCTGCCTGACCTCGATGTCTCTACAAAGAAGAGCTCGACGCGACGACCGAGATCATCCACCGCTTCGTCCAGCTCGTCTCTCATCAACAGAACGGTCGTAGGAACTGGGCCATCGGGGATTGGCACAGTTACCCGCATGGGTTCGGCTAGCCGACCGCCCGCAGGTCAGGATACTATGCAGCCCCGGACGCTCGCCTTGACAAAGCCATGGGAGGTGGATTTGGACGCGTTAGATGAGCCGGATGTAAAGGCCAGGTCAACCGGCGCGAAACCCACTGCTTCTGGCATGCTACACTTTGCGCCTCCAAAGAAAGGCTGCATGCCTCCGCCGGATGCCCTGGACGATCTTGGCTTCGACCTCGACGAGGAGGACGAGGATCAGGCGACGTTGAAAGCGGGGGCGACGCTCAAAGCTATGCTGCCTCCGCCACGCAAGCTGCAGACAGTGCCCGGCCCCGCGACCCCATCGCACTCGCGCCCACCCACCACACCCCCGACTCAAGATACGGACGAAGCCGACTTTGCGCTACCGCTCAACCTGACCAACCTGACACTTGCCGCTCAGACACGCGAGCCTCGGCGCGAACACCGTCCACGACACTCGAACGCGTCGACTGCGACTACAGGGGGGTGGGACTCGCCTACCACGTCGACCAGCGGTGGGACGAAGGCCGGTCAATGGGCCTGGGGTTCAGAGGGCTCGCCGTCCAGCAAGCGGAGGTCCGAGACGTCTGCTACTAGCATCAGCGATGCTCTGCCTGATACCCCCGTCGACGGCAAAGTCAAGGCCTTGGCTGAGGTGGTGCTGAACGACGACGAGGACATGGAGATGGGTTTGGAATTGCCTTCGCCTACCTTTTTCAGCCACAGCAGATCTAAAGAGCTCAACTCGATCCTGGATCGAAAACGCAAGCCCCAATTCGCACCGACCACACCGCTGCACTCGCGTACCGGCACTGACGAGAGCAGGAGAACGCTCGACGATTCGTTCGAGGACGGCTTGATGCTTGATGAGCCGGGGGTGGAACTCAGTCGGCATCGGCTGAGGGAGAAGAAGCGTGCAAGAGACCAGTTTGCACCGGGAACGCTTCGCAAGGGTCTTTCCTTGGGCACCGCTGCGAAGAGCGTCGCGAAGGAGCGAGAAAAGGCGTGGGAAAAGCAGCGAGAGCAAGGCTGGGGCAGACATACGCCCGTGCCTCCGCCTGCTTCTGGTAACAGCTCGAATACGACCGTTCGGGAACGTACGCCGAGCGGTCTGGGTATGTCATTGAGGAGCAATTCCGCATCCGCTATGGCGATCCTCCACGAGACGCCGCAGAAGAACAGGTCCGACAGCCCAGCGCTCAGCGGAAGGGAGAGAGAATCGATGCGGTCCCGCAGCGGTCAGGTGCGATCCATGCTTCCTCCGCCTGTTCCCTCTTATGCACCCACCCCAGGCGCTTCAAGTATTCTGCCACCCACGCCTTCCAGCTCTTCCCGTCTGCGACACCAAAAGTCACATCATCATCTACAGGCTGCGCCGACAGCCTCGCCCAGCCTTGCGCGGAAGCAGAGTCTGGCATCACTGCAGGATGCCATGGCGTCTGGCCATGCTATGGACCGCACAGTGGATCCGCTTGCAGGCCACCACCAGCAGTCGAGCGGATCTTCCTCGCGGCAGTACAACGGAGCCTTCTCTCGCCTCACCATGCCCACATCCAGCTCAAAGGCCAAGGCCAGACCTGCCGTAACATCCATATTCCCAAAGAATGACTTGCCAACGCCAAGCTCTTCAGCCAGCTCCATGTCGTCCATTGGTGCCAACAATCCAGTCACCCCGAAATACCGTGGGCATATCGCGACCACATCTCGGCCGATGGACGTGCATCGCAGAACGCCGAAAACGTGGGGTGACGGGACCGAGCTGGACTCGATCGACGATCTAGCTGTTGGAGAGGAGGTGGGCGGTAAATCCAACCCTCACGCTGGCCTGGGGCTTGGCAAGCCGGGTCGAAGAGGTGAGCTTTGATGGGCTAGTCGCTACTTCGCTTAGCTGACAGAACATGCACACCAGGTCACGAAACGCCGGCACGGTCGAGCGGTGGGAAAACGGTTGAACTGACTGAGCGCAAAAAGTCAGGGCCGAAAGTGGGCATCGCACCGACTATCCCCAGCGCCACCACGGCGTCCAAGCGCAACAAGAGTCGCAAACCTGCTGGTCTGATCAAGCATCTTGGCGGAGCAGACAAGAAGAAGGGTGAGTGTCTCGGCGTATCCTGACGAATAAGGCTGACCTCTGCTCGATCGTAGTTGTCGGTGAGATGACTTGGAACCCCGCCGCGCTCCGGTGGGAAGGCAACGAGTCGGTGTTGCGTGACTTTGACGCTCCGTCCGCTGGCTCGAGCCGACCGGCCCTCATCACGCACTACACCGGCTCGTCGGTCGGGGTCGGTGGGCCCACGTCACCCACCGCCATCGCCGGGGGTTCGTCCGCGTCGGTCACACCGCGGATCGTCGGGGATATGCAGTTTGACCCGATCAACATGCGATGGGTCAGCATACTCAGTCCGGAAGACGACGAGCCGGATCCGTTTGAGGGTATGGCCGATGACGAGGACGATGAGAGAGGAGGCACCATCACCCGGCTGTCGGGAAGAAAGCTCGTCACGATCGGTGGTGGTGGTGGCGGTGGTGGCGGTCGCGGAGGCGGGTTTGGCGGGTTCTCCATCGCCCCATCCAGCACGGCGTGGTCGTCCCGCCTGGCGTCAGAGAGCAGCATCACCACGTCGTCGGGCAGCGTCAGCCTCATGTCGTGGCCTCGAGACGGCCACCTGGACGCGGTGGACGAGTCGCCCTCGATCAACAGCCTGGTACCGGATGAGCTGTGGCAGGAGTGCAGGAGCGCGGAAGAGAGACACAAGCAAGAGATGAAGGGGTGGATCATGAGAGCGCCATCTGGCCCAGCTGAGCTCAAGGAGAGACAACGCAAGGAGGAAAAGAGGTTATGGGAGATTAGGGTGTTGGCCATGAAGAGCTAGTACAGGATGCGATTAATGACTTGACGCGGAGTCTCTCGTTGGGTCACACAAAATAGGGCCTCTATATCTATATGTGGTAGTATGTCGTCAACGAAACAAACGAAACACAGAATCTGCGTTCTTCGTGTGGGACGCCCATTCAGTCACCCTGCAGCTAGGCCACGACCTGTATGCCCTGCTTCATCTCGGCCAATACCTGTCCGCCCGCAGCCGACTCTCCGACCAGCGCCTTGGCCACCTCGGCCACCGTGTCCATCTGCTCCTCCACGCCGGTCTGCATGGCGTTCGACATGACCTCCTTGAGTGTCGTTCCCAGGTCCTCCTCGAGAGTCTGCGTGACCATGGTCCGGGTGGATCCGGTCATGGAGGTGGACACTGTACTAGGCCCTACGCCGGACAAGGCGTCCAGCGTGAGGGCGGTGGATCTGGGCAAAGCTGTGGCGGTGCTGCTTGACCCGGTAATGGGTGCATGGGCCAGGTGGTGAGTGAGCAGCGAGCAGTCTGTACCAAGACGCGATCAGCATGTGGTGAAAAAATCACACGAGATGGCACCCGCTCACCCTCCGCGGCGGTCTTGACGCTGGCCTCGGCGGCTTGACGCACAGCCATAGGGTTCATGGCCTCCATCACGGCGTTTCGCTCTGCCCCCGCTGCGGTAGCTGCCCCCTCGACAACCGCTGTTCGAGCCGCGACGGCCAATTCCGACGTCACGATGGCTGCTTCTTCTCTCGCTACGGCCATCATCGTGCGCACTGCTGCCATCGAGGTTCTGGGAAGGTGAAGTGTAGGTTTGCTTGATGGGTATGTCGAGCGAGTGTCAGAGGGTGGTGCAAGGGCGCAAGGACTGTGTGTGGATCTGCTTGATTATAGGATGGTACTCTGGTCGAAGGGGTAACAAGGCTACCGAGAGCCCTCATGTTATATCTCGCTCGTCGCTGTGGCGAGATTCCAGGCGGTGTCGGTGATCAACAGGCACGCTCCACCGTAACCGTAAAAACCGGTGACGTATTGGTCTCGGTGCCTGTTCCAGACTGGGGGTTTCTAATCGGCCATTAGAGATCAAACCCTAATGGAGGGGCTATTAGCTGGAGTCGTATTCCCCCCGGACGAGTTTATTAGGTTTTATCCCAGCGGGACTATTCCCCTCATTTGATCCCGCCTTCGCCTGGCCTCGAGCCGAGTGAGATTGTTATTGTCCATCAGTGACCCCTCCATATCCATCTGTATAGCCGTACCCACCACCATGTCATCCTCGTCCTGGCCGCCAGAGCTCAAGTGAGTGACAGGATCGTACGCTCACCGGCTCCTTGCTCAGATCACGCCTTCGCAGAGCCTGGGTTCAGCAGTGTCTATCCAGAGCCACCGCTTCCAACAAGGATGCTGTGAATGCGGAACTGAAGACGGTGAGTGACAAGCAGACAGTTGCCGTTCGAGCTCAGATGATCACTTGTGCCTCATATGCTGACTGGTTTCAGATCCTGTTCAAAGCTCACGCCGATGGGTCGATCAATACCACCGATTGGACCCAGGTCGAGCTGAATGCGTGAGTTTGTGGCGTATTGCCTTGACTGGCCGGCTAGCTGACGATCCGCGGCACCAGACTCAAGGCTCAAGCGCAGCGGACGACGCATGTCCCGATACCGCCCCGTGTCAACATCACCACCACGTCGTTCCCGCCCCTTCCCACAGCATCGTCCTCGAACGCGGCGTCGACGTCACTCGGTCAGTATACCCTCTCGTCTTCGTTTGCTACTCCTGCTTCGCCGACGGCTGTTTCGTCAGCAGCCACGGCGGCCGACAAAAAGAAGAAGAAGAAAAAGTGAGCTGCTCTCGCGGAGCATATGGTATGTCCAGGCTGACCCATCTACAGGAACGACGGAACCGCCAAGTCAGCCTTCCCCACCCCTTACCACTTTACCAACTCAGCAGCGGAGGCAGAAGCGCTCGCCCGCAGAGCGGCGCGGTTCCAGAAGCCTGCTGCAGCCCCGGTGGTCGAGAACGGCGCAGGCGGCGGGATCAACAAGTGGTTCGATGCTGATGGCGATTCTGGGATGGGCTTGGTCGCGGGCGGGGTGGGTAAGCGCAAGATGCGAGGCAAGGGTGGATTGGGATACAGCGGAGAGGATGTCATGGAGGTGGATCCGGTGAGTTGTGATTGGATTCGTGTGATGATCGCTATGCTCACCTCTCGGTCGACCGCCAGAACGTCATCGATTGGGACAAGCATACGATCAGGGGAACCAGCACAAAGTTGGAAAAGTCATATCTGCGATTGACGTCGGTGAGTTTGGCCGTATACCGTTTGCTGTAGACAGTAGAGCTCACGACCAATGTGCCACCCATCAGGAACCATCGCCAGCTGACATTCGACCGCTCCATATCCTGCAACAGACATTACAGCTGCTCAAGTCAAAGTGGAAACAGAATCATAACTACGCTTACGCCGTGGACCAGTTCAAGAGCATGCGACAGGATCTGACGGTGTGTCCCGCTGTCCCGCTGGGGAATACATCCAACAAGAGGCTGATCGTGGCGTGGTCTGCAGGTACAACGGATCAAGAACGAGTTTACCGTAGAGGTGTACGAGATCCACGCTCGGATAGCATTGGAAGCGGTGAGCGCGGTCGAAGCGACTCCGATCTATTTCGCTTACGTTCCTGGCGCGTCCGCAGAAAGATCTCGGTGAATACAATCAATGCCAGACCATGCTGCGGCAGCTGTACGAGCTCGGCTTGAAAGGTCACCCGCAAGAGTTTCTGTCGTATCGGATCATGTACCTGCTGCATACAAGAAACCGGAGTGGTGAGTGATCCGTGATGGGATGCAATCGCCTCTGCTTATCTGACATTGTTCCACTCTTAGATATGGCCACGCTCCTGGCCCAACTGACACCAGCCGAGAAACTCGACCCAGGGGTCAAGCACGCCCTGGACGTGCACGCCGCGCTGGCAACGTCCAACTATGTCCGCTTTTTCAGGTTGTTTTTGGCCGCTCCGAATATGAGCGGGTACATTATGGACCATTTCGTCGAGCGCGAGCGGATCGCCGCTCTGGCCATCATGTCCAAAGGGCGAGTATACCTGATCTCATGGTTCGACAGTGTGCCTGAGCTGACAAGCGGTGCGACTTTGACAGGTATATGACTCTCCCTTTATCCTACATCACCTCCACGCTAGCGTTCGATCACGAGGAAGACAGCGACGAGTTCCTCAAAGCGCACGATGCGGCCCTGTACACAAATCTCACCGCGCCTGCACCCATACCGGGACTCAGCGGTCAGCTGGCAAACATGTGGAAGCCGATCAAGTTGACGCCGCTCGTAGAGCGGATATGGGATTGCAGAAAAGCTCACGCGGCGTGCGCAGCCGGTATCAGCAAGTACCGCGTTGTGGACCTCAAGGGCCAAGTGGACTAGGTCTGGTCCTTGGACCCGTTGTGCGTCTGATTCGAGCATCTCAGGCGCTCCTTGGCCGCTTCGCTTGAGCCATCTATCAATACTGTTGTAAGCCCTGTTCGTGGTGGCCACCCTCGCCATACGCGCGACCTCATTGTCCCCTCCCTCGTCTTCTCCACCAGCGCAAGCCACGCGTCGCACCCGTTTCGTCTGGTCAGAGCGGCAAGCAATCAATCATTCACAGGTAAAGTCTTTCCTCTTTTTTTATTTTGGCTGCGAACGGGCGTAACAATCGGCAACGCGCCGCTTCGTGATGGAAACACAGAGATGGGTAGGGATGGGAATGCGCGCCTCAGCAGCGGACCCTAGTATGTACCATCAGCCGCCATGTATCTTGCATCTTGCCTTCATTGTAATGGACATATCGGCCTCCCAGACTGTCCGAGGATATCACCTGAGACGCCGAAGCGAACGCGGTGTCAGTGGTGCCGGAGCGAGTCAGCGTTCCCCAGGAGGGTCAGTAGCCTGGCTAGAGCGCCTGAGCAGCCCACATTACCATCCCCAAAATTGCAAGCCTAGGGTATAATGTACATTCTCATCTCCATGCCGCGACGCCCCGCGCTTATGCCGTCACGGGTTGTATGAGGGTGATGTTATCTCCCTTGAGGAGGATCCGGCCTGGAAAGGAGGGTGAGCAATCAGCGAGAGGCCCATTGGGGGAGGAGCAGCTGTGCCCGTCTCGCATAGCTACGAGCTATGCTACGTTGCAGGTGACGCAGAGTGCAAGGAACCGCTGGCAAAGGGGAACACTCACCGAGCTCCTTTCGAGGCTGTACTTCCTTGCCGGGCTTGGCTCCGCAATCGTAAACCTCCTCGGCGTCGTCCAGGACCTGTGGTGGTGGAGTGAAGGGTCAGCCGTGGCCTTGGGACGGGTTTTGGAGTCTCAGGCGGGAGGATCTGCCGAACGGGAAGGAACAGCAGACTTGCCAGGTTCATGAACTCGTCAAAGCCCTGTGATGTCCGTCAGCAGCTGTCGTGAGGGGATGAGACGCAGGCCTGCGGCTCAAGCCGTCGCTGTGATAGCAACCGCCATGCACTCACAATGATGTAGGCCTCGATCCTGAAGTTGTTGTTGTCATACAGCCAGATCTGGGTTCGGGTGTGCTAAGGAAGGAAGACCAAATGTCAGCTGGTGTGCTGGCCCAGAGGAGCACGCCTGGAAGGAGCAAGATAGCCTCGTATCGGCCGCCACGCCATCGTACCTTTTGCAGATGTGAGAAGATGATGTTGATGGGCTGGGCGGGGCAAGCATGTCAGTGTCGCCCGACTAGGCTCTGCTTGACAGCACTCACCTGGACCATCACTTTTCGGCCGGACATCCTGATCTATGCTCTTTTCTTGTGGTGAACCTTGCCCGCTAGGCTGTGAAGGGGTTTTGTTCTGCAATTGAGCCGAGGCGAGGTAAGGTGACAGAGTCGAACGGATCAGTCAATCGGTGTTGGCACCTCGTCGTTGTGCTTTCGAGATGATATCGCAGGACTACGGTCGAAGGGAGCGGAATCAAATGGGGGGTGGTTGACAGCGCGTGGGATAAATGATAACAAATCGATGGTAGAAGTATATTCCCCCCCCGTTACATTCCCCTTTTGATCCCGCTAATGGCGGTACCCGACGGCTCGAGATCTGACCACGTGGCTCACTCGAGATCCGACATTTCCACAGCGAGTCGAGCCTACGGTACGGTATCGGGCACGGTAGCGACGACTGACGGTGGCAGCGAGACGGTATTTGTGTTCGCGGACTGGAGGGGGTTTTCTTGCTTGTCGCTCGCAGCTAGGATCGATTCACTTGCCATGGCGTCCGCTCGAAGATACAAGATCAACGTGCCGTGCACGTCGGCCAACATCGGCCCTGGGTTCGATGTCTGCGGTATCGCTCTGTCGAAATCGCTCTCACTCGTGGTCACCATCCCCGGCGGGGCTGTGGCTGACGCCGACGCCCTGCCCAAGATCGTCTACACCGGACTGGACAGTGCCAACGTCCCCCTGTCACCTTACAAGAACCTGCTCACCCGGGTCGCGCTCTACGTGCTCCGCTCCCATGGCATCTCGACCTTCCCACCCGGCGTCACCATCGAGGCTCACAACGAGATCCCCTTTGGCCGTGGACTCGGCTCGTCCGGAGCCGCCGTCATCGCGGGCGTGCTCCTCGGTAACCTCCTGGGCGACCTGAAGCTGCCCACGTCGCGGTTGCTGGACTTTGCCCTGATGGTCGAGAGGCACCCGGACAACGTCACGGCCGCCCTCGTGGGAGGGTTTGTCGGTTCCTACCTGCGCGAGCTATCCCCAGAGGACATGTCGGCCGCCTCCATCCCCCTCGCCGAGGTCCTGCCAGAGTACCCGCCCGACGCCGGACCCGACTGGGGGGCGGACCCGCCCCTCCCGCCCAGCGGGATCGGACACTATGTCAGGTTTGGATGGGCCAAGGAGATCAAGGCCATCGCCGTGTCGCCCAGGTTCGAGCTCGCCACGGCCAAGGCCAGGGGCGTCCTCCCCGAGACCTACAGCCGGAAGGACATGGTGGGTGGCGCCAGAGGCGGACGCGAGTCCGCCGACGTGCAACGTCTCGCTGATACTTTGCGCACCGCAGATCTTCAACCTGCAACGTCTCGCCGTCCTCACCACTGCCCTCGCGCGATCACCGCCTGATCCCGACCTCATCTACGACGCGATGGGTGACAAGGTCCATCAGCCGTACCGAATGACTCTGGTGAGTGCGCGTGTGGTGCGAAGTGGTGTTGCTCGTTGTTCCCTTGTCTAGCAGGACCAGCTGACGTTTTCTCCCTTTCCTCTGTGCCCTTCTTTCTTCCTGTGCTCGCTCCTCCCTTTTCAGATCCCCGGCCTTCCTAAAATCCTGACCACCCTCACCCCCACTTCCCACCCAGGGCTCCTGGGCATCTGCCTCTCCGGCGCCGGACCCACCATCCTCGCCCTGGCCACTCACAACTTCGAGTCCATCGCCGCGGAGATCGAGAGGATCTTTGACGTGGAAGGCGTCAAGGTCGACTGGAGCGTGCTGGATGTGGACGAACGGGGAAGTACCGTCGAGGAGATCTAGCGGGTGGTCCCGCGCCGTGGCTCGCACCTGTCATGAGCAACGGGCTGAGGACACGATGGCGAGACGATACCGGCAAAACATGCATGCATGGCATAGCGATTGAGGGACTGCGACTGACTGAGCGAGTTCGTGGTCTTCACTCCCCGCCCCGTCAACACTGCAGGACCTTTGCGCCCTCAAACTACCGCATAAACCTCGCTCATAGACCTCACAATCATGGTATATTCATCGCAACACGGTATGTACAGACGGCTCGCCTCTATCAAGTCACAGAACACACCAACACATCAACATCGTCCGTGACCTCAAGCTGGGTCTCACGGCAGAGGGTATCACCGACACAAGGGAAGAAACACAGAGCTAAGAAAAGATCGAAAACGAATGCCCAAAGGGAAGCCACTGACAGGCTTGAACCGCACACACCGAGCACCTACATGCCCATACCCATCATACGCTCTCGCTCGCGTTGCTGCTGCTGCTGTTGCTGTTGGAACATCTGCTGCTGATGATGCAGGTTCATATACTGCTGATGTTGCTGATGTTGGTGGTGGTGCTGGTGGTGATGTTGTGGAGGCGCATAGTACGGGTATCCATCCGGCCCCGTCGGTGGCGGGTAGTAATGCTGAGGGTTCTGGTTCGCCTGTCCCGGGATCTGATTCTGCGATCCAGGGCTGGGGTGCGGCTGATGTTGCGAGTAGTCCGGAGGGTATGCGAATCCAGCCGACAAAGGCGAGTGAAGCGACGGGTCGATGGTAAGTCCTCCACTTGACGGATGAGGGTTATGAGGCGATGCCTGTCGATGGATGTCGGGGATGGAGGGTACAGGCGGGATATCAAGCTCTGGCGGAGGCTGCTGGGCTGCCGCGGAAGCTTGCCTCTTCTTTGATGGCAATCGCTTCTTCGGTCGACCGCCAGAAGGCGTTCCTTGACCGATGGCAGCGACAGCATCAACCTGGTTCTGAGCATGGGCCGCTCCACCCTGCGAGGCAGCCTGAGCAGCGGCCTGTGCCGCGGCATTATTGGCCTGCTCATCGGAAGCAGCCTGAGCGGAAGCAGCCATGGCGGCTGATGCCGCAGCTGTGAGCTTGTGAGGTCGGATCGCCAAACCACCGTTCTTCGCCTTGGTCGGTGCGACAGGACCAGTCAACGGCTGGCCGTCGGGTCCAAAACCGTCAGGAGCGTTGAGACAGGCCTGCGTATGGCGATCAGTCCGGTCACCCAAGCGCTAATCAGTTTGACTCACCTGGATCAGGTTTTTGCCCTCCGACTTTTGCACCAAAGGCTGGAGCTTCGTAGTGGTGAACGTATACACGAGTCCCGTTTCGGAGACGACCAGCAACAGCACTTGGGTACCGGTCAAGATAGACAATTCGTACGCCTACGTAACACGAGTTCAGCACCATCCGCGTTGGATCAACCCATACGCAAAGACCCCACCTTCTTCATGATTCCCGCCTTTCGCTTGGAGAATGTGATATGCCTCCTAGACTTGTCGCTGATATATTCGATACGGATCTTCCTCCGACTAGGCTCGCCATCTTTCTCGATATATGTGAAGCCACCGGGTCCATCTACGGCCGATCGACTACGCTTGTTCGACGGGCCTTCCGTTACGTCTGATCAAAAACCGCTGGTCAGCTGAATGGCCAGGCAGCGTCAAGGGGAAAAACAGCTCACCACCATCGTCTTCGTCATCCTCATCCTCCTCAAGTCCAGTTTCAGTCTGGAACATGTCGTCCATCTCCACACCCGCGGAAGATGACACATCGACACCGCTGACTGACGTGCCAGGGTGTGAGTTAAGGGTGTCAACAGTAGCGACCGGGGTCGCGATCCCGCCGTCTACGAGGGAGACGCCAAAAGGCCATGAAGAGGTGGTGATGGCACCGGCACGATCCATCGACATGGAGGTAGGCCGTCCGGGTGACATATACACCGAGGGACGATGCGGATCGCAATCGTGCGGGTGAAGGTGGCGCAGCGGGCAAATGTATCGGTTTGAGCCAGCATACAATTGAGAGGTAGGTGAAATGAGTGCAACAGTGGCAAGTGTCGGGGAAACAGGTGCCGTGTGCACGGGGTGTTCGCGATAGCGTGATGGTGAAGCAGGGCGATAGAAGGGCGAAGGGGGTAGGACAGGTGGATGATGGTAGAAGGACGCGATGATCATCTCGTCAGTGACGATCACGGCAGGCGGACCGAGTCTGGCGGGTCGAGAGCAGTCACTCACCCAAAAGACCATCCTTGTCATCATGATCGTTCTCCTCGGTGTGATGGGTGAAGTCCCTCATATCAACGCCCAGTCCTTCGCCGCCGAAATCATGGACCATGTTCAGGTCGAGCTCCCCGTCGTCGACTTTGACATAGTCTTCCATGGTGATGGACACGCTCCTCGGCGTCAGGCACTGCGAGTCGGGTGTCGGGGGCGCGAGGGTCGCGTTGAACGTGGGTGTCAGGCGCGGAGCGAAAGGGTCGCCTGGCGAGTGGGTGGTATGGGAGAGATCGACCGAGATGTGTGATGTATCGGATCGGTCCATACACGTTGATACGGGAGTTGGGGAGAGTGTGCAGAGGTCGCGGGTCGTTGGGGCGGAAGGTCGTCTACTGTATAGGGCATCACAGGAAGGGGACAGTCATAGAACGGAGAGGGGGTCAAACAGCGTCAGCGTGCGATCGTCAAGGTATCAAACGGGCCGAGCACGACCATCGCAGCAGGAGGCAATAATATCGAGATGGAGGGCAAAAGTCATGCACGTAGCTGTGAGCTGGTTGTTTGGTTCCAGCCAGGTCCGACCTCGTGATCGTCACCGGCGAGGATGTCAACAACCGACGACGCGCTGGTGTCGTTGAACCATCGTCATCCAGCCATCTCTCCGGTGGTTGCCACACCTCTGGTTGGAAGACATCCACGCTACATCCGACCCCTCCCCGGTCGACCCACGCATCGATGGATGCATGCATGGTCGCCGACACGCCGTCCAGACGCGAGGTGATCATCCACTTTGCAAACGAGGTAAATGTTTACCACTTCTGGGATGGTGGGATACGGGGCAGCAAGATGGTTGCTCTTTCGGGTAGAATTCCCCTTTTGGCCTCGCCATAAAGCAGGGGCTTCTATACCCCACACACAGCCCGACATTGCCACCGACGCGATGAACCGGGGCAGAAAACAAAAGCACTCACGTCGGGGTGTCGGAGCACGAGCTGAGGAGTGATTGGCGGTGTGCGATGAAGGGGGGGAGAGGTGGGATGTGGATGGAAATGAAATGAGGTTTGCAACGTGAATCGACCTTGGGGGTTTGTACGGTGAGGGGTCGCCGTATGGTGGGTGACCGGTTGACTGTACCTGTCGTCACGCTGTACGGTGAAGGGGATCGATCTCGTACGGTGGGAGACGATATCGGGTTGTTTACCTCGCACCAAGAGTGGCTGGACGGGATCAAATCCAAGACATCGACCTCGCCGGTGACGTGATGGTGTGAGATCACGTGGTTCACATTCTCCCTCCCAACTGATCCATCACGTGACACGAGTACACTCGCAAAAGTTGACTGGGTTGATCGTCGAGTGAACCAGCGGCAATGCTAGTTGACAGCACCAGATCACCAGTCCTGTGAACCTCTTGGTCGTGCATAGTAGTAGAGAGTTCGTCTCTTACGCATCTGAAGCGAAACTCAAAAGCCATCTGTCGATCGGCACCATGGCGTCTTCTTCCGAGACACCACCTTTCGCCATCGCTCTGGCCAACGTCAGGCGTCTGACGGCTTCCGCGCTCGCTCACCAGTCCAAGCCGGCTCAGCTCCTCGTGGCCATCGAGTCGACCATCTCTTCCACCCTCGGGACGACCTCGGCGCTGCCTCACTCACCCACGGCGTACTTTGCCTCCCTCTTGCAATGCCTCGAGAAGGCCTGTGCGGACCAAGTACCGACCTCAGGTGGGGATGACGAGATGGCCGAAGTGGAAAACATGGGACAAGGAGCTCTGATTCCTGCCACGTTGTACCTCTTGGCCATTGTAGTCCCAGAGACGCCCAGCTCAGTGGTACAGAGCAAGATCTCGCCGATGCTCGAATGCGTGTTACCGCTCTACGAGACGGCCTTGGAACACCCTCCGGCGCTGCGATCCCTGTTGCAGATTACGACATCATTAGTCCTCGTCTCCTCGGCCGGGCTACTCAACTCATCACCTCTGCTGAAGAAGGCGTGGAACTACCTCCTCGAGATGAACCTCGACCCCAGGCCAAAGGTACGACATATCGCACAAGAAGGCGTGAGAAAGGTCCTCTGCACCCCTGTCCCACCTCGACTCACCCCAGGAGCTCACCCGTACTTGCCCAGAGCGCGGGAATGGACCACCACCATCCTCGAGGAGGAGGTCAGGTCAGGTGGAGGAAGCAAGGGAAAGAAGGCGAGGTTTGCCGACGCGGACGATGGGGAAAGCAAGCGAGCTATCTGGGTGATCCAAGGCCTGCGTGGATGGGTCGCCGTATGGGGCGATGAGGTGGGTCATCCTGCTTAGGCTTATCTGTGCGAGGATGGCCAGCTCACTCCAACTCACTCGTAGCACCTATCAACACTCTGCAGCGTGTTACTCTCCCTGCCGCCCCTGCCCCACCTCACTCCCCAGATCTACTCTCTTCTCGCCCATCTTCTCTCCCCCCCGCCAGCAGATGCGACCGGAGCCAAGCCTTCGGTGCTCGCGAACCTGCCAACCATCCTCGACTCCCTGCTCGACTCTCCTCCAGCAGTGTCCGACACCCCGACGTATCTCTCGGCCATCACATCAGCCCTCATCAAGATGGCCATGCAGGACGCTTCCCTCCTCCCTACCTACCTGCCCAAGGCGTTCAACCTCATCTTCCACAACATACTGCTGTCTCCCAGCGCAGCGCCTGCTGTTCTGAACGCTGCCGCCGACGCGGTCGGGTCTCAAGGTATCCTTCGATACTGTATCACCGACGACGCTATTCTGTCCACCCTGACCTATGTCAGGCAGGGGTCACACGTCGCTGGTGCCAGGAAAAAGCAAAAGACCCCCTTCCTGTTCAAGCTCATCACGTCCGTGACGGAAGCCATGACCACCCACGCTCTCCGACTCCCTTACCTCTTCACCATCCTCGTCGCCCTCATCTCCAGGCTCAGGCTGAGGGTACTCCCAGACGGTCAGCAGGCCCAAATTGACCCTTCAGGACGGGGCAAGACCGCCGCCGAGGAGCTGGTCATGGACCTTGTCAAGGAAGTGGGAGACCTCAGGCATCAGAGAGGGTTTGAGGCAAAGGATAAAGTGGATGAAGTGGTCGGTATGGCCATCGAGGTTATCGGAGTACAGGGTGTACTGAACGTCCTTCCGCTCAACATCGAGCCTGACGCGTGAGTGGGGCTTGATCGGCCGTTTAGGCTGCGAGCGCTAACGGATGCGTTGACCATAGCTCCGGATCAACCCCTTTCCCCGGTCGCGCCCACCTTCTTCCCCTGATCAGGGCCAAGGCTACGAATGACTCGATCGCCTACTTTGCCAACTACTTCCGACCCCTGTCTGAGCGATTGTTCGAGAAGAAGGTGGCAGCTGAGGACGCGGGCAAGGTCGCCGAGGCAAAGGTCTGGGAAGTGGTCGTCGGGCAGATCTGGGATTGCTTCTCTGGTTTCTGCGAGATGCCGAGGGATATGAAGCAGGTGAGTCGAGTGCACAGGTGTTACACGAGGTGCAAACGCTGATACCGGCGACGCAGGGTTTGACCACACCCTTCTTGAGCCTCTTGACCAGTCTTTTGTACACCCAGCCACTTCTTCTACCCTCGCTCCTTCGAGGCCTCTCGTTGCTCGTCTCCTCTACTCAGCGGCTGCTCAATTCAGCTGCGCCAGCCGAGGAACTACGCAAACAGTTTGGCTTGGATCAGACCACCGCCAAGGCCGACATGGACGTTCTCAAGGGACTCGCCAAGGACATGGTCTCTGTCCTGCTCAACGTGTTCAGCAAGCTGCCCAGGGAGTCTAGGGGTATGGTCGGAGATGTCATCGGGCTCTGGGTCGGCATCATGACCGAGAAGGTGAGTCCGGCCGTCAGCTAGTATCTTGATCGAGGCCATTGTGCTGACACGGTCTTGTGTAACAGGACATCATCGAGACGTACAACACCGTCGCGACCCATCTTTCCAGTTCTTTGCATTCGAGCGACGTGCCGGTCCCCGGCGGATCCCCCATCTCTCACACCATGCTGGACCTCCTGATCATCTTTGTACCTCATCTCCCTCCTGCTCAGTCGTTCGCGCTGTTCAATGCCGCCAGCCAGGGCACTCTGCTGGAGCACAAGGACGCCACGGTGCAGAAGAAGAGCTACAGGTGTCTGAAGAGATTGATCGAGGGTGGAAAGCTCGGCGACAAGGTCAACCTGGAGGAATTCGTGGCGAAGCTTGGCGAGGCCGGTGCTGGTGTGGGACCCGGTGCTCAGCGGGTGAGTTGTGTACCACTTGAAGGGCCCCGGGACTTCTGAAAAGCTGACGCTTCAGACGCGCAGGACCGACTACAACTGCTCACTGCGCTCGTCGAGTCTCTGCCCAAGGACTCCTTGCACATCATCCCGGAACTGCTCTCTGAAGCGGTCTTGGGGACAAAGGAAGTCAACGAACGTGCACGAGATGCGGGCTTCGAGCTGCTCGTGGTCATGGGTCAGAAGATGGCCAGGGGTGGTGAGGTCCGTGTGGAAGGTCAGGAGGGCGAGGATGACGAGGAGATGGTGCCGGGTGGTGAGTCGCTGCATATGTCGCTTGCTCTCGCGTGTCAGGTGTGGCTCACACATGTGCGTTCAATCTAGGTGTCGTCCAAGCCAACGCTGAGGAGTACCTTACCATGGTCGCTGCGGGTCTCACCGGCGCCACCCCTCATATGATCAGTGCGAGCATCAACGCGCTGTCTAGGCTGTTGTTCGAGTTCAAGGGTAGGTGATGCGGATGCGCGGTTGACGCACCGAGCGAAACTGATCAATTCACACTTAGATGATATCTCCGAGCACACCACGTCGGAGCTGGTCTCTACCCTGGTCGTCTTCCTCAGCAGCAAGAACCGAGAGATCGTCAAGTCCGCTTTGGGTTTCGCCAAGGTCTCGATCGTTGCTCTCCCGCTTTCCGTCCTTTCCCCGCATCTCCCTCAGATCGTGCCTGCGCTCTTGGGCTGGGTTCACGACCACAAGAACCACTTCAAGTCCAAGACGGTTCACATCTTTGAGCGGTTGATCAGGCGATTCGGATTTGACGAGGTGTACAGGCATGCTCACGAGATGCCCGAGGAGAGGAAGGTGCTGAACGGGATCAGGAAGAGGAAGGAGAGGGCCAAGAAGAAGAAGGCTGGCAAGGACGACGACGACGAGGATGAGCAGGTGAGTGGGGATGTGGGGTCACAACGGGGCATAAGGTGTGGAGCAGAGCTGATGCGAAATGTGTTCGTAGAAGCCGCGCCAGACCACTGGAAACGCCTTTGACGACATCTTGTACAACTCTGACTCTGATCTGTCTGACGTTGGATCGGACAACGAGGGTGACGCGCCCGCCCGCGGCCAAGGACGAGGTCAGCAACAGGGCCAGAAGGGTGGACGAAAGCAGCAGATGTCGGCTCAGGCTCAAAGCCAAGCCCAGCAGGCCAAGAACCAGCGGGGTAAGAACGCCGCCGGGCAGACCTACATCAGGAATGAAGGCGACGAGCCTATGGACTTGCTGTCCAGGAGCATCGCCGGTGGTGTAGCTTGTGAGTTTACCTGATGCGTGATGACGCAGCGGTCATTGATCCTGATCGATCCCATCAGCGTCCGATCCCTCGGCTCAGGCTCGTCGAAGAAAACCGGGACAGGACGCTTCACACTTCAGTACCGACAAGTCGGGCAGGTTGGTGATTGCCGATCCTGAGGCGGACGAGGCCAGTGCCCAAGCGGGATCATCGTCCAACGCTGTCGATGGATCCGCCTTCATGGCTGCCACTCGGGGCGTGGACGGTTTCCACAGGGATGCCAGGGGTAACCTCAAGGCCAACAAGAATACCAAGCGAGGGAGGGAGGAGGAGCGGGAGGCCATGATGGTTGATGGGGAAGACGATCAAGCCAAGGGCGGTAACAGCGCCAAGCAGCTCGAGGAGAGGAGGAAGAAGAGGAAGGCGATGGGTCTTGGTGAGGAGTTCAGGGCCAAGGTAAGTCATGAGTCATGCCGAGGGTCCGCCGAGGTGACTGCGAGCTGACCATTGACGCTTCAGCGAGCCGGAGGGGATATCAAGAGGAACAACGGACCCGACCCGTACTCGTACGTGTCGCTTGGACAGGCGGGCAAGAAGGCCAAGGGGGGTCACAAGCTCAACCTGACCAACAAGAAGAAGGGTTCGCGGGGATAGCGGGTGTGTGTGTGGCTGCGTTGACCTTGGATCTTCCATCGTGTCTCGAGTCTACCTGTATGCATTGGTCTCATACTTTTTGAACTCGAGCCTCGAAGCCGGACGCACCCCGCTGCCACAGTGGACTGGCAATCGCCACGGTGGTGACAACAAACCCGCTAACTCCGATGTGCCACGTGGCGACAACGTTGTCGCTTGATGACACGCTTCTTTCGATAGAGATTGCGCTCAGAGACAAAGGAAATAAATCATTAACCGTCAATGGTCTGGCACTCTCCTCCTTCGACAACTTGATACTGGTCATACAGATCACTACACCTGGGTCTGGGGATCGAGCCGGTCGCGTAAAATTCCCCTTACAGCTCGCCACCATGTCCAGCTCGACCGCGGATCAAGCCACAGCGCTCGTGGTTCAGGCTCTTCAGACGCTGTATCACAATCCCGATTCCAACGCAAAGAAGGGCGCCAATGACTGGTTGCAGGAGTTTCAGCATAGTGTGGGTGGCTGTCCGAGGCTCGCTGTGCTGTCCGCTACAGCGTAGGCGTTACGGGCGGAACTTGCTGACGAAACCGCTCGTACACCAGGTCGAAGCATGGCAGACCTGCCACACGCTGTTGACGGCCCCAGATGCCCCGCTGGAAGGACGGCTCTTTGCCGCGCAGACCATCCGTGCAAAGGTGCGCACATTGTCTATATCACGACCTTGCGAGTGTTCTCAGACTCAGCTACGATGCTGATCACCCGGCTCTGCAGATTCTCTACGACCTCTCGCAATTACCGCGTGAACAGCTCGCCCCGCTTCGCGACTCGCTACTCTCCTCCCTTGCTCCTCTCTGCGCGCCGTCCGCACCAGCAGGATCCAAAGCCGTCCTGACCCAGCTGTGCCTGGCCCTCTCCGACCTCGCGCTGCAGATGCCCGAGTGGGAAGGAGCGGTGTCCTCCATGATTGAGCGATTTGGCAAGGATCCAGGGACGGTGGTCATCTTGCTTGGCTTCTTGAAGGCGCTGCCGGAGGAAGCTGGCAACCCGAGAATTCCCCTGTCGGTGAGTGTCTCGATGGTGCTGTGCCTGTGTTTTCTCCTCATTTGCACCGTCAGGTGTTCTCTAGACAGCTGTCAGAGCTGACGCGTTGACGCACAGAACGACGAGGTACGCGCCATGCTTACGGCGCTGGTGAGCGGCTCTGCAGACCAGGTCATGGGAGTCTTGGCAATGTACATTCAGGCTGCGGGTGAGCATGAAGACCACGCATCGCGTCGAGGACCGAGCTGACCTCGTGGCCAGGCGTAACCACGCAGATCCAGGTGTCCGTGTTTGAAACATTACGGAGCTGGCTACAGGCCGGCGAGGTCATGGCGTCGCAGGTCGCCCAAACACCTCTGTTCAACGCTGCTTTCGAGGCCCTCGCTTCGGATCAGCTTTTCGACGCCGCCGTGGACGTGCTCTGTGACCTGATACACGAGACGCAGGAGGTGGAGGACAACGTGGAGGTGGTGCAGGAGATCGTACCTCGGGTGATGGCCCTGCGGCCTCGACTGGAAGAACACAAGGAGGACCCGGATAGGATAAGAGGGTATTGTCGGATCCTGTGTGAGGCCGGAGAATGCTACAAGGATCTGATCGCTCGACATCCTCAAGACCTTCTACCGCTCGTCCAATCAATAGCAGAATGTGCCGCCTATCCCGACCTCGACATTGTCCCCATCACCTTCTACTTTTGGTATTCGCTCGCCATGACCCTGGGTCGACAACCGACAGATCCGTCCATCCAACCCATACTAGATATCTATGCCAACCTGCAAACCGTCATCATCGGGCATCTACACTTCCCGGCCGACGATGAACACCAGACGGCGCAGGAACGAGACGAGTTTAGGACGTTCAGGCATCGAATGGGCGATACGCTCAAGGACTGTTGTCATATTCTTGGCGCATCCACCTGCCTGAAACGCTCTTATGACTTGATCGTTGCGGCGATGGGCAAGGGCACCCCTTCATGGCAAGAGATCGAAGCGCCACTGTTCTCCATGCGATCCATGGGAGCCGAGGTTGACCCGGACGACGACGAGGTCCTCCCGCATATCATGGACATGCTGCCCAAACTGCCGGAACATCCGAAAATCCGATACGCCGCCATCCTCGTCATCTCGCGATATACCCAGTGGATCGATCGACATCCCGAAAACCTGGCTTTCCAGCTGCAATACGTGTCGGCCGGGTTCGAGATGGCAGAGGACGAAGTGTCGGCAGCAGCGGCACAAGCGATGAAGTTTATGTGTCAGGACTGCAACCAGCACCTGGTCCCGTTCTTACCTCAACTGCACCAGTTCGTGCAGTCTGTCGGCGACAAACTCGACCAAGCGGATATGGTCGAGGTGTGCGAAGCCATCGGATACGTCATATCGTCCATGCCTGCGCAGGACGCCGCACAGGCCCTCCAGCAATTCTGCCAGCCTTTAATGCAGCGCATACAGACCGTGGCGCAAGCGGATGGCGAGGCGTCCAAACCCGACCTGCAAAAAGTCGCCGATGCCCTTGAACAGATCGACTCGTACCTCGCCGTGGTCCGGTTACTCGACCCGATGCCCGAGACATGCTACCAGACTTGCTCGGCAGTCTATGCCATCCTCGACGCGCTCTTGGCTCGGTATGCCAAGCTGTACTACATCTCTGAGCGGGTCGGCTCGGTCCTGCGGAGAGGCTTGGCGTTCTTCCCCGCACAAGCGCTCGAGCCGGTCATCCAACCCGTCATGGAGCGTATGGCCCTGGCGTTCGACCAGACGGGATACGCCTCCTACCTCTGGATCACTGGAAAGGTCGCTAGCAAGTTTGGGGATGCCGCCAAACAGCCCGGCGGGGAAGCATTGGCTGGACTCCTGGTCAGATCGTTCGAGAGCGTCACCACGGCCATGGCCAAGCTGCTCCAGGGCAAGGTGGCTGTGGAGATTCCCGATGGTGAGTTGATGTGAGGACCATCAGGTGTGACGTGGATTGACGATTCGTCACAGTCATGGACGACTACGTCCACCTGTTCATGGCGTACCTCTCCGCCATCCCAGAGTCCACCCTCTCTTCCTCCCTCGTCCACCTCGCCGTGTCACACACGCTCGCCGCTCTGACCTGCCCAGCGCCAGAGACCATCCTGATCTCGCTAGACCTCCTGGCCACCCTGGCCAAGTTCTCCACCGACGGGATCCAAGGTCAAGGTCACGGTCAGCCCGACGCCCGCGCCAACCTGGCTTCCATCTTTGGCCAGTACGGCAAGGTCGTCCTCGGCCTGGTCGTCGCCGGCGTCGTGTCGGGATACCCGGAGGACGGGCTCGACTCGGTGCAAAGCATCATGGCGGCCATCGCGGGCAGTCAACCGCCCGAGAACGTCGAGCAGTGGTTCGTCGAGGCCGTCAACAGCTTGCCGGGCCACGTCGTGCCCCCGACCGAGGGGCAGTCGTTCCTGCGCGACATACATGAGTGAGTGCGAGTTGGCTCTTGGCTTCGGCCCCAGTGGATCAGTCCGACCCCCTGTCCTTCACGATTTCGGTATCACGCTTGCGACGATCAGTCGCCTTCCACGTAAAACGTCGAGCCAGCTGACCCCGTTGCCTTAGATCCCTCGCCGAACGATCCTCGGAAAAGCTCAAGAACGCACTCAACAATCTCGTGCGCGCCGCCAGAAGGGCCAGAGAGCGAGGGAGGCAAGCGAGGAAGAGCCTGGGCGCATGAGTGGTGTCGACTTGGGTGTTCTTTAAGCCCGCCGCTTGGTGAATTGAACAGCACGCTACAGCCCTAGCCGGAAGCTCGCGTCGCCCCACCGGCCGTCGCACGCGCTTGGTACATGCCATAGTGTACCACAGTACCACACACCGGACGTCATACTATGCATCGCATCCACTATTGCTCATCGCGCCTGGATGTGACCGCACAGCAATGACGGGGATTGAACTCCCTTGTGCCCTGACCAAGCACTGCTTCACTAATACCTGTGCACTGCTATCCATGCTTCATGCACTTCGTTCTCTGTAAAGTCGTAATTACGCACAGACTACTGACCTTCCCCGGCAGCTCCCCCTGCGCCACCTGCACCAGCACCCGCACCGCCTTGCGCTCCCTCGCCCGCAGCCGAGCCACCCGATCCCGCCTCACCACCAGCCCCGCCGGCTTCACCGGTGGCTCCCATGCCCGCGCTACTTCTCCTCGCTGCACCCCCTCGTGCTGTGCCTCTGCCACGCACAGCGGCGCCTCGAGGCCTCTTCAAAACCCTTCCTCGCTCACTTCCCGGTGTTCCTGATGCCGCCCCGCCCGCGGCTGCACCCGCTCCCTGTATCCGAGCGATAATATCCCCCTGGGTCGCCACATCCCCCTCTGACGGCCCAATTTCCCCGTCTTCCGGAGCCGGTCGTTTGATACCGCCCGTGGGCGATGTAGGATTCGCGATGCCGACCGGAGTAGCGGGCGTCGATGTGGATGCCGTAGCGGGAGCAGGCGGCGTAGGTTGGCTCAGAGTAGCGTTGACGGCTGTGCAGAAACCAGTCATGTCAGTCCATGTTCTTGTCGTTGAATCAACCCGAATCCCCACGCACCGCTCAGCACCGAGTTCGGCCGTCCAGGCGCAGCACCGCGAGTCGCACCCCTTACAGTGCCTCTAGCCCTACCACGGGCAGTACCACGAACCGCCGGCGTGACTGTAGTCGGCGCAGCGCCCTCCACAGGAGTGGCAGGCGGAGCAGCGGTACCCGTAGTGGGCTTGAACTCGCTCGCGCCAGCTGACAAACCCACAGCGGGAGCCGCAATCGGGGCGTCCGCAACACTCGGCGCACCACCAGAAGCAGCCTCAAGCTTCTTCTCAACTTCGGCTTTCTGTCGTTCCAGGGTCTTTCGTGAGATCTCGGCAGTCTTGACCTGCCTTTCGAGCGCCTTGATTTTGGCAGTCAGCTCTTCGACCTTTGCCCTGAGCTGTGTCGTCTCCTCTCGCAAGGCAATGACTTCAGCATCAGGCTTGACATCAGCTTGTCCAGCGGTATCAGACGGGGTGACAGTGGAAGCAGAGGCCAGGGCCTTGGCGTGCTCGGCGTTGAGCTCGGCTTCTCGAGCCGAAACGGCAGTCTTGACAGCTTCGTCGATGGCGGACTGGCTAGGAGCAGCGGCACCATCCGTAGGCGTATTCGCCGCATCGCCTGAGGTCTGAAGATCCGTGAGCTTCTTCTCAAGCTCGGTGATCTTCGCCTGCAGCGTTTCGATGTTGCCTTGCGCCGCTTGTCGATCAGCGGCGAGTTGATCAACTCGCGCCTTGAGTGAAGCGTTAACTCGATTGACTCGAGTAACGTTATCGGCGTATCGCTAACGTCAGTTAGTCATGACCATCCGCCAAGCCAAAGACTTGCTGATCCACCCACCTGATCACCGTCGTCCTTCTCCTTCTGCAGCTGCTCCACCTTGGTGGTGAGTTCAGCTCGCTCCGCGTCGGTTAGGACTGGACCCTGAGCCGCAGGTGCAGCAGTCTCGCTGGAGCCAGCGTTCGCCAAGGCTTGTGCTCTGGCAGCTTCGAGGTCTTTTTCAGCCTGCTGCAGCTTCAATTGCAGTTCAGCGATCTGCGAAGCAGTCAGCACGCAGATAAGAGTGTCGAACCGCTAGAAACCCACTTGAGCTTGGTTATTAGCAACAGGTGCCGTCGCGGTACCACCGCTCTGCGCCGTTTTCAACTCGGACTGTAGGCGCTGTACCGTGTTCTCCTTGAGTGCGGCAATCCTCTCGCTTTCAGCCAACTTCTTCTCGACCTCCGCGACTTTGCCCTTGCTCTCGGCGATCTCCTTGTTCAAGCTCTCGATCTTCTGCTTGACTTCCTCCACTTCCTTGTCCTTGCTGGCGAGGGCTTCGGCATGAGCGGCGGCGGTGGCAGCCTGGTTCTCGGTGAGAATGTCTGTTCGTCGCTTCCAGTTGATACCAATCCTGTATCTGTTGTCCGATTCCGTCTTGAGCCTTTCGGCTTCAGTTTGTAGACTCTTGATCTCCTCGGCCCGGGTGTTTGCGAGCGCTTCCGCAATCTCTTTTTCAGACCGTACGGTCTTGGTGGCGCTCTCCAAACGGGTGTCAAAGTCTGACACCTTCTGCTCGGCCGCCCGAGTCGCCTCCCTCGCCTGTTCGATCTGGCTACGTAGTGCGGTACTGGAAGGATGTCAGCTTAGCTGGAGCTTGGCAGGATATCACGTACGCCTCCCGCTGTAGCTCTTCAATACGCTTCTCAAGCTGCGCACGCTCCTCAACCCTGCTATTCTCCGCCTCGGTCGCGACATTCTTCAGATTGTCAATCAGCTGCTGCAGCTTGACCCGCTCGGACTGCACTTGAGCGAAATCCGATTGTAGTCGAGTCTCGGTGCTCTGTGATTTACCATGAGCATTGTCGCTCGGTGCCGCATAGCGTTGCTTACCTTCCACTGCTCTTTCTCAGCGCGAAGCATAGAAGCCTCGTTCCTGAGCCGGTCTGACTCTGCCTGTCGCACAGCCACCTGTTCTAACGCCTGCAATGATGTCAGCTTGATCTGCTACCCTTGCAGCAGTATGACGCACTCGTCGCTGTTCGCCCTGGGCCTGCGAAATAGCTGATTGCAACTGCCTGTATTGCGTTTCCAGATTCTGGTATTCCTGCTTCTGCAGCGAATTGGCCTCCGTGAGCATGCGTGATTGTTCTGGCGTCGGCCGGTCAGTTTGTTGTTTCGCTGAATGGTTGAAATATGAAACTCACCCTCGAGTAGGCCGGCTTTGGCTTCGGACTTAGCCCGTTCCACTTCGGCGACCCCGATCTGCTCTGCCTTCACTCTGATCTGCTCCTTCGCCTCGGTCACTTCGGCTTCAGCCTTGTGCTTGACAACGTCCAGTTCGGCCTGCAGAGATGTGATGGTCTGCTGATGAGGGGCTTCGCCATCCTCGAATGGTCCAGATGGCGTTTGCTGGCTCCATCTCAGGCCTTCTCCCTTTGCAAGGAGCTTGCTGAAGAAGTCCCGCTCGCGAGTTGCTTCGTTGACCTTCTTCTGGGTCTCAAGCAGTTGAGTGTGAAGCTTGGTAATGGTCTCCGTCGCCTGGTCAATGTTCGCTTCCGTTTCGTCATTTTCTTGCGCTGCGGTGGCCCGGTTGATCTCGCGCTGGTCAAGCTTGGTCATAAGGCTTCGAGTCAGCTTGAGGAGCTTCTGGTTCTGTTCCTGAAGCGTCCGGAGGGATCGGAACTCGAGCAAGTGATCTGTGATGATGTCGCCTTCTTGCACGTTGGCAGTTCCATCCATTGACACGCCGGCCAAACTGGGATCGTCCCGAATGGCAAGCTGACGCAAGAGGCTCTGGACTTGGCGAGAAAGATCGTCTACGGTCGTTTGAAGGGCAGAAACGTCCTCGTCGTGATGCGCAGAAGCGGCTGATAGGGCCTTGATTCGTGTGTCAAGGGCATCTCGAACGGAGATGACCGAGGCGAGCTCAGCTGCGAGAGCGTTGGCGCGTTCGATGGCCCGAGCGTGCTCTACGGCTTGCTCCTCGAGTAGGGGTTTCTGCCGAGATTGATCAGCCGATGTATCAGTCGGACTCGAAGAAAATGGGCATGACTCACCTTTTCAGCGATATCCTGCCCGATCTCATCCAGCAGTTCCGTCAACCTGGCGACCTCGTTCTCCGCGGCCCTGAGCTTGCCTTCTTGAATGGTGTAATCGGTGTAGAACTCGGTATATGACTTGCCGCTCTGCTTCATTCCCGAGGCGAGAGCAGCAGCGGGACTGATGTCGAGTCCCTCTCCTCCAGCCACGGCGAGGCGTTCCACCACGACCTTGAGATCTTGAGCTCGCTTATCGGCCTCTTTCCTACTCCTTTCCTCCTTCTTCCACTTCTCTTCCCAGCTCTTCTCCTTTTCCCCGTAGCTCTCGGAAAGTCTTTCTAGCTCTGCCTCTCGCTCAGCGATGGTCGCTCGAGCTTCTTCTCCACGCTTCTCCAGGATCCTGTTCTCCTCGGTCAATTGGTGAAACTCCATGGAAACGGCAGCCTTCTTCGCTGCAGCCGCCGAAGTGAGGGTAGCGATGTTGGCGTGAGCTTCCGATAGTCGTGATGACTGATCATTGTAGGATCTCTGCAACGACCTGTAGGAGTTCTCCACGGTGTTGAGACGGGTAAGAATCGTCTCGTGCTCGGTTCTGCTCTCGGACTGTTCTGATTGCTAAACCGATACGGGTCAATGCCGTGTCACTGACAGCGATCAAGGAGCTCACCTTCTCCGCACGGTATCGACCGAAGCGCTCCTCGACATCGGCAACCGCCTTGCTCAGGTTCAAAATTTCCGCTCGAGCGCTCTCCAAAGCCTGAGAGCTTCGTTTTTCGTTGAACTGATCGGGGGTTAGCCGCAAGACGCATGAGTAGTGACTGGTCACTCACCTTGGCCGTCTCCGTGGTCATGCGGAGCTCCGATACTTCGACATCGAGATGAGCTATCCTCTGAGACGATTCGGCTTTCTGTGCTCTCAGTGCGTACAGTTCCTCTGGTTTCGAGATTCAGCAGGCGCATCGGCCAATGCGAGGATGACAACTCACGGGCATTCTTGGTAGAACGTTGTTGTAATCTCTCCGTCTCTTCGAACAGCTCCTTCTTCTCGCGCTCGATAGCCTAACCAGGTTGTTCAGCGCTGCCAGCGGCGTTGGTAGACAAAACACTCACGTCTATCCTCGTTTGCAGAACGGACAGTTCCGAGGTAGACTTGTGATGTGACGACTGCAGAGCTGACAGCTGGGTCCTCAGCTGGTTGGTGATGGACACTGACATGAGAAGCGTCGTCAGCAGGGTGGTCTCTGCGTACGCGCAGAGGAGAGCTACGTACCCGCCCCATCCTTCTCGGCTATCAGCGATTGCTTCTCTGCTCTCACTTTCTCAGCCTCCTCCTCAAGTGCCCTCAGTTTCCGTTGAGCATCGGCCAGAGCCTGCTCCTGTTCGACCTGACGCCGGATCGCATCGGCTGATGCGCCATCGTCGGTGACGGGAGGAGCGACTTCGGCGTTCTGCGGTGGTTGAGGGTCGGAGGCTGAGCCAGGCTCTTGCCCTGTTGGCTGGTCGGACATGTGGTGAAGAGGTGTAGAGAGACGGCCGCCAGCTTCCCCGCGCGCTTGAGTGAGCGAAAGTGTGACAGGAACCCCGCTCTATCGCTGGAAGGAGAGGTCGACAACAGCGGTATCGAATGAGATGATGATGAGAGAGGAAGGGAAAGGAGGAAGGTTGACTGTACCGCGTTTGGTGAATTATCTGATTCACTCACTTAACAGCGAGTGACGTTTCCAACTGTTGTCGTTTATGCATCTATCGCTGTTCTCTTCTACCCGTTCGAGGTTGACCAGCTTGCAACCCAGCCCAGCATGCCGGTGCCTCAAGACGACGCCCTGCCAGTAGGCAACCCGACCTCAGCCTCAGAGACCGTATCGGCTCGAGCTCAGCCCGAAGTCGAGGAGGTACTGGAAAAGTTCAAAAAGCTGGGAGAGGACGCAGCCGCCGAGGAGGCCGAGGAGGAGGATGACGAGGACGAGCCCGAGGGCGCTGATGAAGGCGGTGCTGAAGGGGAAGGAGCCACGGAGGGAGCAGGAGGAGAAGGTAAAAAGAAGAAGAAGAAGAAGAAAAAGGGTAAGGCGGCCAAGGCTGTCCAGAAACTCAAGTGAGGCAAGCAGGGCCGAGTTGACTTCACCAGGCTGACGTTGGGGTCAAGGACCATCGCCAAGGGGGAAGCCCCTCAGCAAGTCGTGGATGCCGTGCGAGAACAGATGGATCCGCAGGAAGGGGCTGTAGCGACGGACGGTAGGCTTCATGTTGACCGGTATGACCTCGCTTGTTGCTGATTCGGCCTGTAGAGGAGATTCGAAAGGCGCTCAAGGCCGCCGACCTGATGAAGATTCTTGAAGGAAAGCTGGCGTTGGGTAACAAGGCGGGCACCAAGGACTTGGGCGAGCACAAAGTGGGCTTATGGGTTGGACCTGGGGAAGCAGTAGCTGACGCTTGCTTCAGTTCTGGAAGACTCAGCCGGTCCCTCAGTTCTCTGCCAATGCTTCTCGAGGGATGGCCGAGGAGGGACCTATAGACGCGCCAAAGACACCTACGGATGTGAAGCAGGATCCAGGAGCGCTCCCTTCTGGCTTTGTGTGGAGTATCATCGATGTCAAGGACGACAGCCAGGTGAGGGTTTCGAGGTGTATCTCTCGACAACATGCTTAAATCGACTGCCCATCCCAGTGTCGAGAGGTGTACGACCTTCTGTCAGAAAACTACGTGGAGGACGATGAGGCCATGTTCCGATTCAAGTACTCAAAGGAATTCTTATTATGGTGAGTTCCGTCTGTCGCCTTGTCACTACAAAACCCCGACGCTAAGACGTGACCAGGGCTTTGACCGCGCCAGGTTACCACCCCGACTGGCATATCGGTGTTCGGGTACAGAAGACTGGAAAACTCATCGCCTTCATCTCCGGCATTAAGATTGAGATGAGAGTGCGGGGAAAGTGAGGCGTCCTCGAGTCACGCGTAGACTGCCGCTGGGCTGACTTGCGATTAGGACTTTCGATTCGGCGGATATCAACTTCCTCTGTGTACACAAGAAGCTTCGATCCAAGCGATTGACTCCTGTACTTATCAAGGAGGTCACTCGACGAGTCAACCTGGCCAACGTCTGGCAGGCTATCTACACTGCCGGAGTGGTGCTTCCTACACCTATAGGTACTTGCCGGTAAGTCGGGCTTTTTCTCTATACTCTGCTGTTACTGACCTATGCTGTCCAGATACTTCCACCGAAACCTGAACCCGCCCAAATTGGTAGACATCGGCTTTTCCCCCTTGCCTAGGTCCATGACCATCGCCAGGCTTGTACGACAGTACGCTGTCCCCTCGCACCCCAAGCTACCGGGATTCAGGGAGATGGTCCAGGCCGACGTCCCTCAGGTTGGTAATCTGCTCAGAAAGTACCTCGCACGATTCGATATCGTTCAGACGTTTGGCAAGGACGAGGAGGTGGAACATTGGTTCTTGAGCGGTCAAGGTCGAGAGGAGAACGGCAAGCGTGTCGAGCAGGTAGTTTGGGCCTACGTAGTGGAGGTGAACTGCTGTTCTCGTATGATCACGCTGGACCGGGGCTGATTTGGTGCGACTCAATAGGACCCCACGACCCACCTCATCACCGATTTCATGTCCTTCTACTCGCTTCCTTCAAGCATCATGAAGCATCCCAAGCACAATGAGCTCAACGCCGCTTATCTCTTCTACTACGCTTCCGATGTGATCTTCTCCGCTGGCGGTTCGTCGGACGACGCAGCGACGCATGAGGCCAAGGCGACCCAGAAGCTTGGGGAGAGATTGAACGCGCTGTGTAATGACGTGCTGGTCGTGGCTCAGAACGTGAGCTATACCAAGCTTGATCTTCACTGCTCTTTGCTGACGGTGCTGACGGCGCATAGGCTGGCTTCGACGTTTTGAACGGTCTGACCTGTCTCGACAACAACATGTTCTTGGCCGAGCAAAAGTTCGGACCGGGTGACGGGTACCTGAACTGTGAGTATCGCTTGGATTCACTTGTTCGTCGTCTGGTCCACGCATGTGTCGCTGATCAGTCACACGACAACAGACTACCTGTACAACTGGGCTTGTGCACCTATCGATGGTGGATCCAGGGGAACAGCAGGCAAGCAAAGCGCCGGCATCGGAGTGGTCATGCTGTAGGCCATGCGGAGATAGAGGGTCGGAAAGGAAGAAATGAGATGCAGTATAGATATTCACGACGGTGACGATGCATGGCATGGTGTTTTGGTCCGTCATCGATCAAATCATTGCATCAACGGCTCCGGTCTATACACCGTTCACCAACCACTGGCTTGGATGGCATACACAACGGTCAGTATCCCGGCTGTCTGCACCACCAGGACCTTCCAATGCTCTCTCAGCCATACCCGGGCTTCGACCTGGTTGCACGGAGCGTCCGTTAGCGTGCGCGCGAAGAAGGACGTGAACTCGTCGTAAGGCCGAAAACATGCTCACGGCAGGCAGATCAGGACCGAAGGGTAGTCCTTCGAACGTCTTGATCCAAAAAGGCGTAGGGGCGTCTCTGACATCGTCGGCTGGCTCCGATCGCCTTTGTGGTTCTTCACGGCGTGCGTGTCGGTGTAAATGATTGGCTCTCTCCGAGTGAGAGGACGCTCGATTGACCGTACCACCGCGCTCGGCCATTGATGTTGAACGAGTCTCGGCGTGTTGGCCATGCGAATGAGGGGACCCCAGAGAGCTTGCATCCGGTCGCCGTGTTTGCCGCTTTCTGTGTCTGCTGATAGCCTCAGCTCTGCTCTCTGTTTCTCGGGACCTCGACCGATGTGAGGCGGCATCTCGAGACACTCTTGCTTGCGATCCTCCATGGTCATCTAACGACCCCGCCTGCAGCTTTCGCTTGTTGCTACCATCAACCTGCAGAGGCTGCAAGACATCATCCCGAACCTCTCCTTTAGTCGAAGGAGGGTGAGGTACCATACGACGCTTAGTTGCTCGATAGCTAGACTCCCAATCTTCCTGCATCAAGTCTTCGGCGGACGGTGGTCGCCGCTGGCTGTCACGATTCTCCGATTGCTCGGACTCCTTGCCTGTCTCGACCAAGTACGGGAGATGAGTTTGTCTCGGCAGGACTTTGGGGTCCACTGATCTGACCGACAAACTGGCCTCGTCTCGTACAGCTTCGTCGAAGTCCGGACCATTCTCCACGTCCAAACCTTCCCCCTCGCTAACGCCATCAGTGCTCTGCCCATAACTATCAATGATCTGCCAGCTGTCCTCTCCCCCAGGCCCCTGAATCGTTTCTTTCCTGGTGGGTCGGGTTCGGGCTATTTCGGCACCTTGCACCCTCACGCTAGGCGTCTCTTCAGGTGAAAGCGCCGGCGCAGGAGTTTCCACACGGGCACCAACAGTGTCCATATGGGTGGTTTCGAACTTGACAACGTGCTTGGGGTCGCTTTTTGGGAGAGTAGCATCAGGGCTGTCCTTCCTGCCAACGAGACCTTTAATGAACGCCTTGGTGCCAGACTTGAGTGGATGGTCCTTCCTTCTTTCAGTCTGTATGCTTGCAAGCGGGGCTAGGGTGGTAGATGAAACGTTCCTTGCGGGCTCCGGGAAGGCATTGACCGGTTCATCGTTAGGGCTGATCGGAGTTTGCACGGGTGCAGGAGGAGGCGGAAGTGGTCGTCGCTGATACGCCTCGATCGAGTCTGACCGGGAGGTCGGCATTGCTGGTCGAGGTTCTGAACGGCGTGAAGGAACTGAGTGGGACGCCATGTGCGGTGTCATCCTCGGCCTGCCGGGCACAGGAGCACTCGCCGTTTCTGGAACCCTCGTTGCAGCTTCGGGTGGAACGTCTTGAAAGATGATCCAATACTCCTTTTCCAATCCAGGCTCACGACGGATGGACTTGACCTTGGGGCTGACAGCAGTCGGCAAACGCTGCTGTGCGGCGGTCTGGGCGGCAGTTATGACTCTCGCGAAATCGAGACTGGCCTGGTCGCAATGCAGCACAGTAGTAAGTGCTTCGAGGGAGATTGCCTGGAATCGAGGAGCCAGATCAGTACCATATGGTGGCCTCGAAGGGTGTCCTACAACGTGACAGGCTCACCGGTGTCCCAAAAGCGGGGTGAGGCTCCGGATCCAGCAGGTCGAGCATTACCAATCTCATCGCTTCCGCCGTTGGGGTGAACGTTGTCATCTCGGCTTGTATTACTGTCGAGCTTTGGAGAGTGGTGATCAGCCTTAGTAATCTTGCGAGTTATCCACATATGGTTCTCCATGTACCAGCCCACGAGCCCTCCCTCCTCCCCTTCCCCCTGATCTCTCCTTTGTCACTCCGTGCTTGAATGGACGAAAGCCACAAGGACATCCCAGTGCCACGAATGGAACCCAGGTGGAGCTCACCGCCTCGAGTCGATTGACCCGCACGCGGTTATCCACCCGGACGCGACGAGATCGATAAGCTGAAGGATTTGACTGCATCTTGTTCCAATCAAGCAATCTTACTCCCTTTCCTACCTGCTTGCCCTCATCGCCTGACCCAGCTCAAGACGGCGATACGACCTCATCGCTTACAATGGCGGCCATTCCTCTCCTCGTGACGCTGCTCGTCTCCCTCGGCAACAGCCCACACGTACCCCTTCGGGAGTACAGGCTCGACGCGTTCCTCATGCCCGTCTCCCTTATCGCCATGCCGATGGAGGTCTTTGCCGGTCTACCAGACTATCGACTGATCGACATACCCCGAGCCATCATGCGACTCGCCCTCGCTTACCTCGTGTACGCTGTTCTTGGCGCTATATGGCGTACGTTGAAACGCTTAGCAGGTCGGCGGGTACAGGTAGGCACCGGGTCGATCCTTGACAGCTTCGGAACCGTGCTGGCTTTGTGGGGCATGGCTTGGAGGACAGGGGTGCTGGCTTTCATCCCGAAGGAAAAGGTCGCCCGACCGTGGGACGCCACGACCTCGGTGGGGGTGGTATCCGGCGCGATCTGCGCGATAGCCGAGATCAGAAACATCAAGCGGACCGTTATGCCGAGTGGTCAGTAGGCGTGAACTCCCGCCACGTACAAGCCAGCTGAAGGAATCACATAGACGACCGGGCACGATCAGGCTTCGTATCCCGAGTGGTGCAGGTCCTCCTTGCGATACACCGTATACTTTTGGCTGTACGAGTGATCAGCGGCGCGCTGGCGCCGAGTGCGCCGGTACCCATACCTGCGACCTCGGCCAGAGAGCTATGATATGACGTGACCCTGTGGAACCGTCTTATAATCGGACGCCGATCATCGACTAGCCTGACGAGTACCACGATAACACCTGCCGCAAGGACACGCTAGACGTAGCCCGCGCGCAACCGTCTGAGAGACTCCTTAAACTCAAGTGCGCTACATATGCGGTGACACAGATTGGAAGACACAGTATGTCCCCGATGATACAGGCATCTCCCCGTTCATCCAGCTGATCAGGGTGGCATTTGGTTCTATACTTCTGGGAGGATGCGGCGGCTTCTTCACACGAGCATGGCGTTGGACCAGGCGGCTTCAGTGGGTCTTCGTGGATGGGGCAACAGGGCATAAGAAGGCATGCGAAGGCATCAGCCGATAAGGGCGGAGACGATCCGGCTGTCACAGTCAAGTCGGACATCGCGAGGCAGTCAATTTTCAGACTGCCCCTTCACCCGTTGCCTTTCACTGTCTAAACCACTCAAGCATGTGTCCGGAAGCGAGACGAGCACACCACGATACTAACGAGGAGGACGTCATCGGTGTACGCACTGGAAGCACCGGTAAGCCGTAGCTGACCATGGGAACTGACTGCTCATCCCTATGCATGGCTTACACTTCCTCCACAGACACAGACAGAACTTCGCGATTGAGTGCACTTACTGAGCGCTTCCTGGCTGAGCTCGCGTGAGTGATCCACTGACATGTCAAAAAGCAGTCCTATACGCCCTCTACTTGCCCTGACGCGGTCAAACACAGTGAGTCTTTACAGATGATCAGGAGCATGCGGGAAGACCTGGCCGTCCAGCACGACGACTGGTGTTGGAGACTCAACGTTTACTTGGGAAAGGACCGCCGATGGCAACGAGCCCTCAGTGTCGACCGAGGGTGAGAGCTCTGCTGAGAGCCAGGGGTCTGGCAGATGAAGCGCACGATTAATCTTTCCGATTGATACTGAGCGGTTTATGCGGGTCGTCGAACTGATGACTCTAGGGCTTTGCTGATACAATAGAGGACGACTCCGCGAGGTCGGTCCTGCCTGGCACATGTGATCCCTCTCAGACTGGCACAACGTTTCTATCGATACGACTGCGCATGACATAGCTGTAGGCAGGCCTGTCTTTTACTGATAGAGTTTGGAGCACAAGGTACCGTCGTCACTCGCTGATATGGCCGAGCCGCTTGGCGTATGACCTGCTATCCACATAGCCAGTCATGTCCGTCTACAATGACAAAGTCCACCTTAGCGATCGCTATGCGCTCTCCCTTATTCCAAGGGAGGAATGAAGCGGAGTCGCTTGCCACCAAAGGTAGTGGTGTAATCTGTATAGTGTGAACAAAAGAGACCAGGTCTACGATCATTTACGAAGGCGCGCACCAGTCAGTGTGCAGCTTCTAATACTGATCGGCCTCGGCACGCAATGACCGAAGGATAGGCTTCCTGATCACTCACATTACCCTCATTCGGGCCTTCTCCGGTATCGCCTGCGTAAGCGGATTGCCACCCGCCTTCACAAAGGGGTTGATCATGTATGACTCTGATTTAGGCCTTATCGATAGCTTAAAAGGGCTGGGGGGGAGGGGGTTTCGACCTTCGCCTCCATAGGATCCACACTCTGTATCGCGCATGCTTATCGCTTCGACACCTTCCGAGTACCCCATCAAGTATGCCCTCAAACAGCCAAGCCAGCTCGCAGGCGCCCTCTTCGACTCAAGTCCCCTCAGGACGCCCGCCTACATTATTCTCTGGGTGCTTCGTGCCTCATAGGGGTGGAATGGCTCTGATGCCTCAGGAAGAAGCCGCGAAGGTCCAAAACGAGTCCCATCAGGATGACATGGATACCGCTTCCTCCAAGTAGGCTTCCACAAACGCGAATGTAGCCACGCGCTAATAAATCTACAATTCTCAGCACTGTAGCCGATGAAGAATCGAACGGAGGTGGAGGCGCTACAGGCGCAACCTCGCATGGACACTCGATGGATCAGACTCGCAGTGGTACTGGCGCTTCCTCTGCCTAGAGCTGCGTCAGCAGGCCTTACTGGATATCTGGACCCATATATGTTCTCGTCTCTGTTTTGGACACCTTAGCATCGTATCGATGATCTTTTTGGAATGCAATTCTTGGCCCCACATCATTACCACTCACCCCACGCTTTCAGCCTAACTCTGCCTCCTACAAATTTGCCAACCTTGACCCTTGCTATGCCTGACATCGCTTTTTGCCTTTGTTTTCATCTACCAGGTAAGCGCCGTACGCGCGATGTTCGGCTATGTCCCGCTTTGACCATTGCGGACAGTGAGGCTTCGAGAGCGTCAAAGCAGTGCTACTATGTCCAACCGGTCATCCGCACTCCTCAGTGATATAAGACAACGAGTGGCTATTGTTTCTGTTCCATCCGTAATCAGCCACGCTGAATTACAAACGCAAGTCTCTCAATACCGCTAGATATCGCCATGTGTCCCGAGGTGAGACCGCCGCAATCGAACGCAGACTTGCAAGCCGATGAAGACGTGCAACGCCAGAGCCGAGGTGACTTTACAGTAGTGCAGCCAGACCCAAACGGTAAGAGAAGTCTCCACTATAGGACATCCGTGTTGAAGCTGCTGATGGCAGGCCAGCGCTCGCCGCAGAGCTCGCGTTGAGCGTCGGCATTCAGAACTACACCTTGACACGGCCAGATACAGCTGAGGAGACTGAGAGTCGCCGCTCGGCTGCTTCGTTGTTACAAGCTGGTCAGCGGTGAGCTGTCGGCGGGTTGCGCTCTGTTGAGTTCGTAAGCTGTCGGCTGACCACAGAATTTGTCCAGTCAAGCGACGGCTGTACGAGCTGAGCGCGACTCAGTCCCCTCCCGCTCCAACGGCGGCCCTCTTTTCTCAAATCGCCAGAACACCGCTACGACTACGGCTGTAACAACCCCGGTAACCCAGGAGGATTCCACTGATGCCTGACCGCCTTCTTCTGACTCAAACACCCGCTCAGAAACCCCTCGAGGCGGGAGAGACATACAGAGTTTGTTCCGCTAGCAACATGTTGTAGCTTTCTCGTAGTTCAGGCGGTAAACGCTTGCGTTTCATGTCGTCTCCTATGTACACTGATGAAGAACCCTGCGCGATCTCTGTCCTCATCGCGATCCCGGAGAATCCGTCCGTCATGCGCTTCCGGAAGCCACTCAGACCATCCAACTCCTCCTTCTTGCCCTCTCGCAGATCGTACAGTGGCACTCTCGCAGAGATTCTCGTGCGTTGTACCACAGCTCCGTGAGGACTCGTTCGGTACCAGGTCCCAGGGTCCACGAGTGGAACGAGTCGTCCGGAGGTAGCGGAATGTATGGTATGCGGATCCGATGGGACATCGCATAGGACATCAGCAACGGGTGATGCTCGACCGGCGAGGATGCATTCGATACGGAAATTGAAGAGCACGATTCAGGGTGCTCGACCGCATCGGGCGTTTCAGGCGCTTTGCTGTGTTTGATGCAAGATAGGTCGTGCGTTCCAGCTGTAACGCCTGTTTGTGTCGACGGCTCGACCGAGTTGGTTTTGATGGTTTCGCCACGGTCATTGAAGTTCTCCCCTGCGGACCTGGCACGAGACTCCGATGTTTCATCTTTTCCAATGACAGGCGAGGCTGAACCGATGGAATCATTGACCAGATTGTTCTCTCGAGACCCATCGACCCGAACTACGTCCAGTGGTCCGTCCATAAGCAGTGGATCAGTACCAACTATCGCACAGCTGTCGGTGTCAGGTGTAAGCGGGATACTGCTACCGCCAGTCCTGACGCTACCTTCGGAGGAAAACCTGCGGTGTCTAGAATCGGCTTGCTGATCTCCGGTGACTTCTACGACTGAACAAGGATCGAGACGCTCTTTGTCTCCAGCGGTTCCAAGCGCGACAGATGGTGCTGAAGTTGGTGACACGCCTGAGTTCCGGTCACAAGTCGGCGCAGCTACCGGTCGCGAAGCGGTAGGTCCATCATCTTGTGTAGCGTCTGTGACTGATGAACGCCGACGTTTATCGCTGGAGTGACTCCCGCCGGCTGGCTCTGTCGGCATCTTTCGCTTGCCCAGCGATGGACTATCTTCGTCCGCGCTGCGATGCTGGCCGTTGGGTGACGAAAAGCCCTCCGATGGATTAGGGGTGACGAATACCTCCTCAATGCCAAAGTCCGACACTGCCGTCGCAATCGGCTCCTCGATCACTTCGAAGAGAGGAGACCTGGGGGGATCCTCATCCAGCTCGGACGCATAAGATGGCCTGAGTGGCCCTGTTCGTCCGCTGATGATGCGTGGCATTTCAACCTGCTCAATGATGCGAACCGGTACCCACAGTCGCCAGTCGGACAGCTCTCTAAGAAGCCTGGGAATAGGCAGTCCTGCACACCAAGTTTCCGCTTCATCGTCATCCTTGAAGCGATCCTGAGCTTTCAGAGCCAAGCGGAGCAATGCGTCCTGTATGTGGCTACCCAGTCTTTCGCTGTACAGCCGATCGAGCCTGAGAAGAAGCTGATCAGGCGGCAGGCTTCTTGATTCCCCGTGATGATCGCTGACGTTGATAAGGCCAGCATGGTCTTTGAGGGCCTCCAGAGGATCATAATCCGAGTCGATGAAAAGAGATAAGGGATGTTGAGCGTTATCGGCCAAGCCTTGGAACGTTGTGTGTATTTGTGAACGCCCCAAAAGAGCGAGACCTTGGTCCTTGGCGACTATTTTTCGTACTTCGTCTGCAGGTGAGACCCAGAACCCGAACCGTACTCGGTCGTTGAAAAAGTCGTTCAGGCAGCCGTGCTTTAGCTTGCGGTAATACTGCGGTGGGATGATCAGATCAACGTCCGCCATAGCTTTCCATAGCTTTTCGCTAGCATGCCTCTTTAGCCGGCTCACCTTGTCGTTCAGGTCGCCATACTCATCCGGTACATCATCCTCATCGTCCAGTTCACCCTCGGTCGAGAGCTCACTAGACCATTTCGCGTAAAGTATCCTCATCTCCATGATGTCTTCCGGCCTTTGTATTCCGTTCCAGTCTTCTCCTTTCAGTTCGGCCTGCTTGATTAATCTCTGCCGCTTGCTACGATCATCCTCGCGGGTTCTGCCCATAAGAAACTCTCTCTTCAGCATAGCCTCGTGTCGTTGCAATTCCCTAGCTGTATCATATAGCTCGTCATATCGGGTGTGTGATCTGAGCCAATGCTGCTCTACAGCTAGATAAGCATGATGTGTAGCTGTAGCGATTCCGGTATCGATGTACCGCTGAACGTGTTCGTTGGACGTCCACTGCGACTCGGATGGGGCTCTCAAGTGTCCTTGCCTAGCGCTCTCGACCATTAGACGGTGGATGGCAGCCAAGACGGCGAGCTCTCGGCAGTCGGCGCAGACCAAGGCGAAGCCCGATCTAGATAGTCTTATCTCATCCACATCTCCGGGCGTAGTGATGATGAGCCCGCTCGTGTGCTCTTCATGCTGAAGACGATGCGCCCTGCTCCCCGTGTACGATGGAGACTCGGTGCTGATACCGTGTTCCTGCATGCAGCCGGAACAGAAGTGTCCAATATGCCTGTCGCAAGTAGGCGCGTAGCTGAACTTGCTGGTGTACGTCAGACCACGACGTACAGCTGGGTAGAGCCCAAGTCGATGAGGGTGATTGAGTCGACATGCGAGGCAAACCCGAATGGTGGTATGGCGAGCGCGAAGGAACAAGGTGGGGAAGCTGGGGGTCGATGGATTCAAGGTGGCAGTGCGGTAATCCTGCACGGTAGACAGGTGGGCTCGAGACGGATCGAGGAGGATGGTATATGCTGGCCAGAACCGATGACAGTCGACTGGCGGATGAGGATAGGAATCACGTCAGCTCAAGCTGAACACTGACAGCGCTACCGCTAGGAGGTCTCACCAGCGAGTCGCCATCCGTGACAGACCCATCTGAGCTGCGTCATCCGGATCCTGCTCACCAGGCCTCTTGCGATCTCTTCGGTGAACGGGTTTTGACCCCACTTCGTATGAAGAGAACGATCAAGGGCAACATCTTCCAGTGCAAAAGAGATGACATGGCTAGACAGAATCGATGATCTCGTCAGCTATCGATAATTGGCGTATGAGGGTGACCGTTGCGGGCGCTGTGTAGAGCAGTAGTGAGATGAGGTTGTGGAGCCGTCGTTCCGTCTTCTCGCTAGCTCGGAACAGCCAACAACTCACTGTAGCACGTTTACGGGGAGAGTCCCCCACCCGATCTTGGTCTTGCCGCTGATCAAACGTGACAGTACCGGTTGTTGTGGCCGAGTCGAAGGGGTCATTGGCAAGGTGATAAGCTGCAGCGCTCGGTTCTCAGAGGGAACAATGTGCTGGGAAGCGTCGTCCGCATCGGGTGGTGGTTGTATGATGGGGCCTACGGGCGTGCCTATATCCATAGCTGGCGATCAATCACCTTGTGGAATAGTCGTCCTGGTGTTCTGATGTGAAGACTCTCACGAGAGTCGAGGTCAGGAATTTTACGGTTGCGGTCTCGCTCGAACGCGATCGTTGCGGACGTTCAGGCCGTCAGGTTCCTGGCTGCTCGAGTAGCGCGCACCTCCGTGTGTCTGTCAGGATGTGAGACGGGGGCCATGGCCGCTTGTTTGTGTATCTCGTCGCGGTGTAGAAAGGGACAAACAACCACGCTCAGACCCGTGTCAATCCAGTATTGGACACGAACTTCGCCCGGTTGACTCAACCGAACGTCATCACTTTTCACTCCCCCGCCTTATCGCTATCAGCTGCCTTCCAATCTAGGGTAAAAAGCCACCGGCTTACGCCATTATGCATATGACGATGACTACAACAACACATACTTTTCATCCAGTACACCGTGGTCTCTCACTCGCCACCTTTGGCATGCTTCCTCGACCATGTCACGGGTGATGACCACCTCAATGTCTTTCCACTCGCCAGAGGTGGCCTGAGACTTGTGTTTAGAGGTTCCGTCCGTTCCGGTAGCCTGCGGGCCCGAAGACGCTGTGCTGCGAGACTCCCTCGCTCTGTTCTCTGCTGGCGCCGACCGGCGATGCTGCAAAAAACCCAGCTCGGACAAGGTATATGACACGTCATCCAGGCGGAGATGACAAGCCTTTGCAATCTCTCGCATTGTCATGTTCACGGAAAGGTGGCCTTTGTGCCCAGGCACAGGGGTTCGTAGGAGTTCTAAGGGGAATGGTGGATGAGCATGTGAGATGCGAAGGACAAGTGCAAGCGGATTGCTCGCTTTGTGACCAGGGCGTACCTTGCTCGTTGATAAACAACCGATCAAGCTTTGAAGGAACAGGCGAAGTTTCTGGCTTTCTGGCTCGCAACGACCTTCCTTCTGAAGCTGATTGGCCCGATGCGGGTTTGGCAGACGGGTTTGATGGTGGCTGGACCGACGGCGCGACCGCGGCCCCATTGAGCGCAAGGCGTAGGACGCGCAAGATGACTGTAGTCCAGTAAGCGGTGTATCCCTTCAGGCCCAAGTCAGACAAAGGTCGTTCAGGCGTGCCAGGGGACAGGGAATTTGGCCGAGTCGACGGATGTCGCGTAAGATAGTAGCCTTGTCGGCGTCAGCACAACACCTTGGAGCCGTGGAACCGTTGATGACCACTAAAGGCACCGGCGGTACTCACTGAATTCGATCAGAAGCTTGCCGAATCCCCTGTTTTGATGCGGCGGGAAGGTTACGATGCAGGCTAGGTTGTAATCGTCATACGACAGCTTTTCCTGCGATGTCCTTATCATCAGCCTCCATCAATGAAGTGCAGCTGATGGCACATGAAGATAAAAGACTAACTTTGGAGAAGAACGCCATGACCTGGTCCCGTCTGCTCGTGGCTGCGTCACAGAGTACGTAGAAAAGGAAGTTCTCCACGTGAAAGAATATTGACTGGGGTAAAATTGTCAGTACCGACTCGATGTTGGCGATAAAAACACGACACACCTTATGATCGATGAAGAGCTTGCCAAATAAGCTCAGGTTCTGACAGTACAGCTATGGGAATGTGAGTCCCAAGACTCATGCGCTTGTCCGCAGGTGGCCCGCTCAGTCCGTAGGAGAGCAAGGCGTACTCACCGTGGCCTCCGCTCCGTCCACTTCCCAGATAGTATAACTGCCACGCTGATATACTCTACGTCCCGGTGGCTGCAACATGTCGCAGTGACTCTGCAAGGTAGAGGGAGTCAGCTGACGGTGTCTCGGTGAAGCAGACATCGATTTGTACTCACAGAGTGTCTGTCCCATGCTGTCCGGGTTTTCATGTACTTGAAACACAGCTGGGCGACTGTCAGCCCTAGTACTATCGCACAGGTCAGACTTCCATCGGACATTGCTCACATCACAGACCCATAATCTCCCTCTGACGCCCTCACGACCTTTGCCAACTCCAGCGTACACTTCGTTCACCGTCCTGGCAGATTTCTGCCGTCCAGCATCTGCAGTACTTATCGAAGGGGAGACCAAGCGGGAACTCTCCGCTCGAGCGTGTGAGCTGGGCACGTCGTGCGGATCCGGATTTGCCGTGTCCAGCTTTCGTCGCTTCGAGCTTGACCCGTTTGAAACAGAAGCAGGTGTATGTATCTGACCCGTTGGCTGATCGTCCATGGGCAAGGGGTATGGCGAGTAGTACCTGGACCTGATCGTGAATCACTGATCATCCAAGCGCCATCACATTACGCACCATGTCTTCACGAGGTATTCACCAAACCTGACATCCTCAAAATTCCTCACCCGCGTCATTGCGGCATGTTCCCGCTCTGGCGTCGAAGCGACGGATGGGGGTGGTGGGTGCTCGTGACGTTTGTTCTCACCAAATACAAGAGGTGGTACTCCAGCTTCCGCCAAGTTTGTATCAAAGCCATTTTGGATAGATAGATCAGCAGGCTGTTGAGCGTTTGATAGCCCTAGCTCGGAAACTGATTTCACCTGCGTGAGTGACCTGTCAGCCTGATAGTCGGTTATAGGCTGAAGCGTATGTGGAACGTGGCTCACCGAGTTGCTGATTGTTGCCTTCAGATTCGCTCGGTTGAGCTCGGACGCCGCCTCGCCAATCTCAGCCTCGCCGACCCAAGCATCCAGACGTTTATCCTGCCCGACAAAGGAGACGTAGTATTCTGATCTGCCCGTTTTGCCAATTCGCTTGTCGAGGATAGTCGCAAGGCCTGGCCAGCAATGAACATCCAAGCATCGCGCGCAGATACACGGCTGCAAGCGGAAACACTCACGAGCTGGGTGACCCGGGCGTTGTATCTGATACCTATCGCCAATGGCCAGTGTCTTTTTCGCAACGTAGTCGATGACAGAAGTCTGTCCGGTCATGTTACGGTTCCCGTGTGAGCAGGCGTGCTAGAGCTCATCCACCGTGTCAGAAAGTTATCTCGCTATAGTCTCAACCACCATCGACTTTGTCCAGACGCGAACATGAAGTACTCGCGCGGAGATTGATTCAATGTCCGATTGTTGTGATCCAGTCAACCGGCGTCATCGGCTCGCCCACCTCCACCGGTACGGTTCATGGCTGACGAGATCGTATTCCAGTCGGCGTCCGGCTTGACAGTCGAAACAAGAGATACAACAGCTTGACGGGTCAAGCATAGATCGAGATGTGCGGACGATACGCACTGGCACTGTCTAATGAGGAAGTCTATGACTCGCTCGAAGCTCGCCTACCGAGGATGTTCGAGAATGGTCGACCTCGCTGGGAGAGACAGCAGGACCATCGTGGATCGTGAGTAACGCTGATACACGTTGCACCACTCGTTCAGCTGCTTGGTCGTCACGTATGCTGCTGCTATCGTTCTTGGCGTGCATATGCTTGGCCTTGAGATGGCTGCTAACGACACACTCAGGTACAACATAGCCCCGCGGTCACGAGCTCCTGTAGTGCGACGGGATCCTGATAACAGCGAGAGCACGATCATTGAGACTATGTAGGTGATAAACAGATCTCGCCTTGACGCAGGAGCTCAACTGAGCTCTTAGGCAATGGGGTCTGATCCCTCACTGGACCAAGCATCCCCCCACTGGAGGGCTCAACACTATCAACGCGAGGTCCGAGGGCTTGTTGTGGGTTTTGCTGTGTGAAGGAAGAGGCTTGGAAGTGGTCATGGCTGATCACCCCAAGACAGAGATTCGTCGTCAGGGGGAATGTGGCATGCGATGAAGGGGTATAAGAGGTGCATTGTGCCTGCGCAAGGGTAAGCTGGCCTCATCGCAATCCACTAAAGTGGCCCAGGACTTGATCATGTCACATCACAGATACTACGAATGGCTCAAGAAGCCCAACACCAAGATCCCTCACTTCACCCGCCTGCCTCTTGGCAAAGGGAACACGGTGGATCACCCACCGCTCCTGTTCTTTGCGGGCCTGTACGATATCGTGAAATACGTCTCACCCGTAGAGTCATCCTTCAAACCACGTACCCAGGAGAACGAAGACGGGACCGTGACCAAAGATACGAGGGAGCCTTATCCTACCGGGAATCCATTGCCCTTGGCCACGTTCACCATCCTGACCACGGAACCGGCCAAGGACCTGAGATGGCTGCATGATCGTATGCCATGCATCCTGGAAAACTGGGACGAGATCACCAGGTGGCTGGATCTAGGGGAAGTGAAGGGCTGGGAGGAGGGCAAAGGGGGAACAGGCTCGCTCTTGAAAGGAGTAGAAGGTCTGGACTCGTGAGTAGATCTGGTCCCTTACCGAGCAATGTATCAGCTCGGTCGCAGCTGATATTATTCAAAACCCTAGTTATGCGGTACCCAGTGAAGTTGGAAAGATAGGAAACAACTCGCCAACCTTCATCCAACCGGTTGCCGAACGCAGTGACGGTATCAAGTCGTTCTTCCAGAAACAGGGAAACAGCCCTGCAAAACCGAAGAAGGAGGTGATCGCTTCGCATAAGCAGAGCAAAGTGCAGGACAGCAAGGACGATGTCAAGTTGGGCTCGACACCGGATGGGATCAAGCCAGAGGATGTCACAGGTGCAGCTAAGCCAAAAATTAAATCAACTGTCAAGCAGGAGACGCTTAAAGAGGAGGCCGAGGGAATCAAAGCAGAGATTGTCGACGGCGATGTCGAAAAGGGATTGGGGGACGACTCGAACGCTCCTAACGATAACGCCAAAGCTGAAGAAGTCAAGGAAGACAACGATTCGAGCGGAGATCCTGCGATAAAAGAAGAGGGATCACCGCCTGGTCGCGATCTGCGAAGCAAGCGGAAGCGTAACAAGCGGGATACTCCCGATGGACCGGATGACGAAGGGAATACGGATGGAAACCCGACGGGGGAAGGGCGGAAGGGCGGCCATCAGACCAAAGTGACCAGGAGAAGCGCTGATGAGGGGAATAAAGAGGTTTGTGTTTCATCTTCTGAGGCTGTCTCTCATAAAGCCGCTCTGACCTTTACATTTAGCAACCAGCCATCACGTCGTTCTTCAAGTCACCCGGGGCGTCCAAATCTGAAGCTGCCAAGTCGACTCCACGTAGGGGACGGTAGAATTGGCGTTTCGACCTAGGACATGATGTCGCAGCCCGGAGACGGCCTTGTATATCGTTTTGTAGCCTTTTGCGGTGAAGCTGGTAGCATTCCATAGTGATAGTCAATGCAGCCTTCACACCAAGAGTCTCGGTAACATAAGATGGAATCTGGTGGCTGTTCGACTAAACCATGGGGAACTTGGCATTAGCTGTTGATGCGGTCCGAGGGATGTGAGCTGCTCTTCACGTCGGGAGTGGGCCGAAGCGAGAGCTTCCGAATAACCGTTCCGACCTGTGGCGCAGGCGTGGAACACCAGGTCGGACGGTGAATGTGCGTATGCAAAACGTGCATCCGCGTTTTTTCGGCCTGTAAACCCTTCGACGACGTATCGCCATCAGAGGTGCCTCCAGGGCAGTGTTGCACCGCCGCCCAAACGACACTTGGCAGGCTTAGCTGGAAGCGGGTAGCTGAAAAGTTAGCGTCCCACCCGGTCCACAGGGGATCTCGATGCCGTCAGATGATAGGTTTTAGCCCTTGACTGACATCATCCCAGAAGGCGGCCATGACGGCAGCCTCGCTCGCAAGCTTCGAGCTGTGCCTTGACACAGAGGCAGGGGGGGCACAGCGGACAGCAGGTTCCCGCACAACGGTGCGACCAGTGGAGAGATTTGTCGAGGTACGTCCAAGCGCAATGTACCTAAGTTCTTGTCCCCTGTCTGAGCCTTTCCCATTACCCGGTCGGGCCTTGCCCTCGCCCTCGCCCTCAATAACAGCCGCATGGCCGATCGGTATCGGCTTTCCATGCCCTCTCGCACGAACTGCTCACTCACGCGAAACGTCCAAGAAAGCAGTCAGCCATCCCTAGTCGGACCGTTTCCGTATCAATTTAGCCGATTTCGCTCGCCAGGGTCAAGGACAGCACTGCACTGCTTTTCGGTCATGTCTCGGGACTTGTCTACCTCGCTGTCGCTGTCGGATGCTTCGTGGCTGGGTCGTCCCGGCGCATAGCCGAGCTCGGGTAACACCTGACCTTTGTCGACAACACCGCACGAATCAACCTCTTCGCTCATCGGCAGCGACGCCTGCACTTGATGTTCCCTGGGCACACGGTGCTGTGATGACGAATGGTACCTGACAAGAATGCGGGGAAGGGGACATTCCCGGGTTACAATCCTCGAGCTTGTCCTCAAGACACTTCATCCCTGAGAGCGGTATCGCTATCGCTACCTTGCTAGCGCACGGCCTTAGACGCTTCCGACAAGAGTATGCACAGCTTGCGCCTGACCGCTCAAGACCAAGCTTCAGGCAGCGGATGGCCATGGCCAGGCACTTCCGCTATCGTTCGTCGAGCGCTCTCAGTTGCAACGGGGTCGTCATGCTCGACGTACCTCACGTCTATATATACCGCGGTCTTGAGGACGAGAAACCTTCTTGTCACATCGAACACGACATATCAACTTGTCCAGGTCGAGACTTCCCCAGCTCACCACCTTGCCCTACTTGCATCTAATCTGTCAGTCCACTTGTCACAATCATGTTCGCCAAATCAGTCACTTTCGCACTGCTTGCTTCTCTGCTTGGTACCTCCGCCGCTCCTACAGTCAGGCGGGACGGCGTGCAAGTCATCAACAGCTGTTACAACAACGGTCAGGTGGCCCTAACGTACGATGGTGCGAGATCCGTATGGTAGCAGCGCTGAGCTGCCGAGTGTAAATCGTTCGCTGACTAGCTTCCTGGTCCTTTGCAGACGGACCCTACCAGTACGAAGATGATATCGCCAACCAGTTCGGCGACCAAAAAGCGACCTTCTTCCTGAACGTAAGCGGCCTTGCTAAGGTGCTTTGACTCCGTAGCTGACGTGGCCGTCGCAGGGCAACAACTACGTCTGTATCTATGACCAGGTCGACCAGGTACGAGCCCTTCACGCCGCGTGAGTACATGGGACCAGAAATGCCGCCTGAAACGGCAACGATCGCTGACGTGAGACATCAGCGGACACACTCTCGGATCACACACCTGGTCCCACAAGGACATGACCAAGATCAGCACGGATGAGATGCATCAGGGTGAGTGGCTCTCCTAACTGAGTGATACCTGCTGCGTAGTCAAGCCGCTCACACACCCCTCTATGTAGAGCTTGAGAAGGTCGAGAACGCCTTTATCAACATTCTCGGTCTCAAGCCTTTGTACTTTAGGCCTCCTTATGGAGCGTACAACGACCAGGTCCTTGACGTGCTTGCTCAGCGTGGCTACAAGAGTGAGCCGAGCGACCCAAGGGTGTTTTACATCTGAAGCTGTGCTGACAACCCGTTGGCAGAGGTCTTCTTATGGTCTGATGATACCGGCGATGCGAATGGAGAGTCTGTCGACTACTCCAAGAACGTCATTGACGGCGTGGCAAGTGAGTGGCGCCTTGGACCTCTGACGGCGGACCGGACGCTGACCCCTGGTCCACTTGGCAGACTCTTATCCCTCGCCCAAGATGGTCCTCGAACACTCGGTCATCGACACAACGGCGTCTCAGGTCGTACCCTACGCCATCAACCGGCTGAACAGCGCCGGATACCAGCTCGTAGCTGTCGACACCTGCCTAGGTGACGATGGTGAATGGCCATACGAATATGTTCGAGAGCCCGGAAGCCCCGATGGATCATGGCACTGCTAGGCGTCCGCTCATTGAGTGACGTCGTCCGGGAAGCGAGGGGAGTGGAGTGGCTTATAATGATGGAGTGAGGCGCTCGAGCAGTGACGGACAATACGTACATGTAGCTGGGTCTATACCTGTTTTGAATGTGGTGTCATGGCGAGAGCCAGTATAATCTGTCTTGCCGAATGCATAGTGCGTTGAAGTTTCTCAGGCGTGCCATCACAGCTGGTGCTTCGCGCGCCTATCTCGCTCATTATAAGACGCGTCGAGTGTGTGTTTTCAATCAGTGTCATGATGTCGCCGGTTGACGAGGGGGCAGCCTGGGTGATTGCTTCCTCTGCAGCTGTCTCGCGTGCTCCAGCGTATCAGTCATCAACCACATCGGCCTCGTCCGGATCACCTGCCAGTTACCTCAAGACAACACTGTAGCCGCGAGATCTGCGCAATGTCCGAACCCATGGACGTGGACACGAACCCTGCACCACCCAAGCCGGCGAACGCCATGGCCGCTCTGATGGCCAATGCCAAGGGAAAGTCGAAGGAGAATGGAGAAGCGGCCATGATGACGGACGCGGAGGCTAAGGCGCATGAGGCTAGGGAGGGACTTCCGTGGTACGTCGATCGTCTTGATCGGGTTTGCATCTGGCACCGCAGAGTCGAGCTGTGCCGTGTGAGGAGGGCTCAGAGGGGATGTCTAAAGTGTCATGCCGGGGGAAGATGTCTGCAGTGCGGAGACAAGAGCTGACAAGTCCCGGCCCAGGGTGGAAAAGTACCGACCGGTGTCGCTGGACGATGTAGTCTCGCACAAGGACATCACGACCACAAGTATGTATATGATTCAGCTTTCTGCTCGCAGCTTTGGCTGACCTGCCCGCGCTCGCAGTCGAGAAGTTCATCGACGCCGGCAGATTACCTCATCTCCTGCTGTACGGTCCACCGGGAACAGGAAAGACATCGACTGTCCTGGCGCTGGCCAGGAGGTTGTACGGCCCGCCGTACAGGAAACACATCCTCGAGCTGAACGCGTCGGACGATCGAGGTATCGATGTGGTCAGGGAGCAGATCAAGAACTTTGCCATGACCAAGGTGTTGTTCTCGTGCGTTGTTTGTGCCAGTGATGTGCACGTGCAAGGCTGACTCACATACCGCCTGTTTTCAGGAAAGGCTTCAAGCTGGTGATCCTGGACGAAGCGGATATGATGACCACAGCAGCGCAGTCTGCCTTGCGACGAGGTGGGTGCAGTCGATTCCGACCCTGCTGGAGATGTGAAAGCAGCTGACGGATCGTCCCGCCCAGTGATCGAGACTCACACCAAGAATGTACGATTCTGTATCTTGTGCAACTATGTCAACAAGATCACGCCGGCTATCCAGTCTCGATGCACGAGATTCAGGTTCTCGCCTCTGCCTGAGAGCGAGGTGCAGAAGAAGGTGGACGAGGTGGTAGAGAAGGAAGGGTGAGCAGTCTCGAGCCGGTATCCGGAGCGCAGCTGACCCAGCATGCGTCATCCAGCGTCAACCTGACTGAGGATGGCCGAGCAGCTCTACTCAAGTTGTCACGAGGGGACATGCGTCGAGCTCTGAATGTGCTGCAGGTGGGTCACACGTCTGATTTTGCTCCACCGGCCGTCGAGACCAAGCTGATTGCGCATGTCCAGGCATGTCACGCGGCGTATGATGTGGTGGATGAAACGGCCGTGTACAACTGCACAGGTAACCCTCATCCAAAGGATATCGAACGAGTGGTGCAGAGCATGATGGCGGACGAGTTTGGCACGAGCTATTCCTGTGAGTGGCTTTTGTCATCCGAAGTCGCGGGCCCCAGCCCAGGGAGCACCAATAGCTGAATGCACCCCGCAGTAATCTCCCAGCTCAAGGTTGAAAAGGGTTTGGCGCTGCAAGATCTCATAGCAGGGGCGTACGACTTTTTAGATACGGTCGAGCTGCCGAAACAAAGCCGCATATACCTGTTGGACCACCTGGGCAGTACAGAGTACGTACAAGTCTGCCTCTACTCGAGACCCGTCACGCTCACAAGCTCTTCCAGGCATAGACTCTCCGTGGGCGGATCGGAAAAGATGCAGCTCACCGCGCTCTTGGCCGCTTTCAAGGTCGCTGTGGAATTGAGTCAGAACAAGTCGTAGTGGCGGCGGTCAAAGTTGTATTCGGGTGGCGTGTAGTGACAGTGGCACATGGCAGTCGAGTATGCACTACACGTTTCTGGCCTGTTACTCGCAGCATGACAGATGTCGATCTCTGCCGCCTGAGCTATGCATCCTCACCGCGCTGCCACACTCCTCGTCGATGTCATGAGATGACTGCGGCACCCAACCGATGGGACGACATCGTACCACTGGGTACAGACCCGTTCGACCCATCCAACATTGTAGAATGCCGCTCGACATGCTCGACACGTAGCCCTTCGGATGGTCCGTCGCGTCGATTATTAAGACATCCTCATTCTCCCAATGTCTTGATGCTCCACGTCTTACCGCTTTGGCGCTGTGCATAGCAACATGATAAAGCACTCGCCTGAATGGTGGGCATTATTGTGTTGGCCGCGAAGGTGTGATATGTCTTGACTTTTGGACGTGAACCTTGGACATTATTACTGTGAGAATCTGGTCTGACTGTGGGTGGTAGAGCCAATGGGAGATGGTAAGAAGGTATATACTGGCGAAACTCCAGGTTGTCAAGTTCGATCTTTCCGTCCATCTCCTCACTTCCCTCTTCCCACTCGCACTACAGCGCCCTCATAGCACACAACCCACTGCTACACCGTGGTCACTCACCCTTCACCCGCTCCAGCATGTTCACGGATCTGCTCACCAAGCCCTTCGACCTCCTTCTCGTCATGGGCCGTGAGCCCATCCTCAAGATCGCTCCCACCCTCGGGGCGTCTGTGAGTAACCTCTTCACGACCGCAGTAGTGCCGATCCATCGGATCTAGCTGACCCCTTGTCCACCATCAGGCCAGCTCTACCACCGGGACTAAGGACGGGCCCGCCACAACCAGTGGCTCTCCTCTCTCCCGACTCCGAGCTGACGCTCCCTCCTTCACCTCGACCTCGTGCATCAAGCGCCCACTCAGCCCCACAGCCCCATGCTTCACCCTGTCCAGGCGACCCAGGCGACTCAGCGCCGACGCCGAGTATTTCGTGCCTGCTCCCAAAGCAGTGGCGGGCCTCACTCCCGCCATTCCCCCGTGTTCCCCACCTATCCCAGCCCCGCTGCATCCGCTCGCTCGCCTGGCTCGCCTGGTTCCCCACGCGACGACCAAGGGCCGTTTCGGCAGCATGTTGGACGGTCCCAGCTTCTTCGAGCTCTGGATCTCGTGCACCAACATCCCTTCGGACCGACGGCACTGCCCGCCACCCCACGTCAAGCCTTGGCCTTATATGGCCGATCTCTTAGAGGCGTGTCCAAAGCTTCCCACGTGCTAATGCTGTGCTCGCTGCCATTGGTACCTTGCCTAGTATTGCACGATGACCTCCCACTCGTGCTGACCTGATCTGTTCGCTTGCGCCGGCTTCAAGGCTGCCCTGACACAGCTCGCCTACTTCTCTTCTTCGTCTACGTTTTCGACCATGTATGCTCGAGAGGACAATTGGTTTCGCAGGCATAAGAGGAAAATCGTAATCACCTCTTGATGTGCTTTGTGTACGCCTCTCGCCCATGTCGATGAATAGAGCAGCATCACATGGATCAGCATGACACAATACAATCTACATCACGCCAGCGGAGCCCTAGAAATCATCATCCCCCGCCACCTCGGCCAGCGCGAACGAGCTCTCCTCCCTCAACATCTTGCCGCTCCAGCCCCCACTCGCTTGTCCCGATCCCGCTCCCGCCCCTGGCCCACCTCGCCCTCTGCCCGAGACCGACAGCGTCCCAAACTTGTCATTAAAGTTCGCCAGATCCATCTGCGAAAACGTTGCTCGCATCTTTGACGCGGAGAGCGTCAGGGTGGATTTGCCCACGCCGTAGGCGGGGGACGGCGAGAAATCATCAGACACCACCAGCGTGGGCAGAGGTATCGCAGGAGCATGTGAGGCGGTAAGCTCATGTCGCTCCGGAGAGGATGGTCCAGATGGTGATAATGCCAGATTGATGAACTCGATGATCTGGGACACCTTGGCTTCGGCCTCGTTGCATCGCTGCAAAGGAACCGCGAAGAGTTAGCAAGTCGACTACACCCGGCAAAGGCTCACTGCCACTACTCACCGCCATCAGCGCCTTGTTCTCCTGAGTCAGGAACCGCACGTTCTCGTCGAGCCTGTTGGCCCAGATCTTCTTGCTGTCGAGCTGGTTCTCGAGCGTCTTGAATCGCTCGGCGAACTCCTTCTCGACGTCGGCTCGGACCTTGCGAGAAGGTTCCAGGAGGTGACGCTCGTAGTCATCTGGGGGAGTGTGATCAGCGCCATCTCGCTCGGCTTCGACCAGACGCATCTACTCACCTGCAATCAGTCTGAGCTCGCTGACCTCGTTTTGTAGCGTCACAATCTGCTTGTCCGGCTCCATAGGCCTAGTGGCCAGCTCTGCCTTGAGCCTAGCCACCTCATCTTCAAGCTCGGCGCGGTGCAGCTGCTCGGCGTGGAGCTCTTCGAGAACCTCGGCCGAGGGCCGATCATACTCGAGCTTGGGAAACTTCATCTTTGCCGGGCTTGGCGGTACCATTTGTTGCTGGTCGGGCAGACCCGGTGAGTTGACACTGACCGACGTAAGGATCATGCTCTTCAACTCGTTCAGTCTCCTCTCCATCGCTTCGTTCTTGTGCCTCTGAACGGATAATCAGCCAGGCATTCATCGAGCCGAGCTGACGGCTACTCACATCGCTCTTGCTTGATCCCGCATGTTGGCCATCATAAAGCTCCTTATCTCTCAGCTGGGCACGCAGTTCCGCAATCTCATTCTGATACTGCTGGATCAAGGCCTGGGGATCGACGACCTCCTTCTTCTGAGCCTTCAACACCACACGCTTCAGACCCTGTGCGAAGGCGAGTGTTGAGATCGATTCGGCGAGGTTGAGGTACGAGGGTGACACCGTGCAGATGACCGAGATCAAGGCGTCTCCTGACAGCGAGTTCTGAAGCAGTCGAGTGCTGCTCAGGCAGTGAGTCTCAGCGCGAGTTGGCGTCGCCGTAATCTGCCTAAAACCCACAGCTTGGAATCTCTATAGGGCACATGGGTGACATTGCGCTTCGAAGCCAGATCGGCCAGCTTTGAGATGACCAGCTTGAGGGTGAGGAGCCTACACAAGCGTCAGTCCGACACAAGATGAACCCACAGAGGAAACTTACGACTGGTTGATGTGCTTTCCTTCAGCATTCCTCTCTTTGGACGAGGTGTGCTTCTCCGAACCAGCGAGATCTGACCAGCACGTCAGCCGTCGCCCAATAACACCGCGCTGTCTCGATTCACCGATGATGGACAAAGTACTGATCCTGGTCATCCTCTCGGCAGTCTTTGGCCTGCCACCTGGTGTCTTTACCCCTACGGGCGTATCGTCGACCGCGCTGCTCCTGGCTCTCGACTCGATGGTCTGTGGGCCTTGATCTCAGCTGGAGCCCGAGATTCACCCACATGGCCAAGCACTCACCACCCGAAACACACAGTGCGACCTGGAGCTTCTGGCATTCCAGTCCGTCGCGCCTACTTTCCTCCTATCTTCGCCGGATCGCAAGAGCCTCCTGACTTCCTGCTCGGTTCGCACCGCCACCTCTGTCAAGCCGTTGATGACCACCCCCTTCTTTCCCTCGCTCAGTTGTAGTTCCGCCCCGGCGACAGGAGACAGCAGGTCGATGATGGTCTCGTTGTACAGCTCGAGATAGGATGCTCGGAGGAGGAACTCTCGATCTGGGGTGGAGCGGATCTGCGAAAAGACATCGGCGATGGACAGGGGGATGATACCAGGTTCGATGGAAGAGCCCGTGAGGGTGTGGGTCTTTCCAGAGGCTGTCTGGCCGTAGGCGAAGATGACGGCGTTGTAGCCTTCCATGGCGGCTGTGGGCCACGGAGCTCATCAGTAACGCGTCTACCTCTTATCACCTGCAGGTGACTCACAGCGGACATGTCGACGAGCAGAGGTTGTGTACACTTTGGCATTACTGGACGGCGGTGGGAGGATCCGGTCTGCAACAGGACGTGGTCAGGTACGGGACCCACGAAAAGCCCAGCCCATGACCCACCAAAGATCCAGTCCCTGTCTTCTCGCGTACCCTCCGTCCCCTTTGCCAGCTTGAGCAGATGCTCGTCGTGTTCAGGCATGGTCCAGACGCACGATGCGTCTGACTGAAGCTCGACAGAGTTGGCCGGTCGGACCCTGCGAGCGGGCATGTATCAGCGCGTTCATGAACTCTACACACTCTTTCTCGCCTGACTGCTCACCTGACCGAGACCAGGACGGCTTCGGTCTCTGCGGGATCGTCCTCGTAGCCGTCCAGGCCTGCGACCATCCCTTCATCCCCTGGGATCGAGCTCATCCACGCCTCGTCCGCCAGGACCACCTCGTCACGGCTGACCAGAGGGGTGACCGGTCGGCTGGTCAACCTCGACGAGGGGGTGTGGACGTTCAACGTCGCAGGCGCGGAAGATTGCGCCCGCGCTCCCAGAGGCTTGACCAGCAGCCTCGACTTGGACTCGGGGGTGATGGCGCTCTTGATCTTGAGCTTGATACTGCCGGAACCTTCCTTGGGGGTCAGATGACCGGACGCCGATGGGTCGTGAGGGTAGTGAGGGGTATTCGAGTTGAGCGAGGTGGTCAGCGGAGGGGACTTGAGATGTGCCGGTGTTTTAGGGTTGAGCGGTCTCGCCCTTGACGAGAGCTTGGGTGTCTGGGAGGGCATGGGCATGCGAGCCCTCTGACCGTCCATGATGAGTGGTATGGTTATGAGAAAGGATGTACAGGGGTCGAAAAGAGAGGCAAGTTGGATGACAAGCGGATGCAAGTGTTTGTTGATGCGCTTGACTCCCTGGTCCGAGGGAAAAACAAAGTCAGTCGCGCCGTCACCCCTTCTGATTTTTGATCCCGTTCACTTTTCACCAGTAGCATCCAGCCTGCACCGTATCAAAAGCTTCATCCTGCGGGTCGGTCAAGACGACCAAGCATAGCATCATGGACTTGTCATACAACCTCGTGGCGTCAAGTGAGGGGGATGGACCTTTGGAAGGGGCAGTCCGAGATGTCAAGCTGATAGAGTCACGTTTGCAGAATGTGCCGAGCAGATGGCTCAGTACCAGCAGGTGGGTAGGGTTTCCTCTGAACGCAGCGACGCCGGCGCAGCGCTGATGCACCCCTCAGTGCGTTCTGCAGAACCAGTCGGGCGACTGGAACACGATATGTCGACCCGAGGGTAAGGCTCTGGCCGCGTGTGCGGATGCAAGGTGGGTCGCTGTGTGGGCGTAGCAGCTCCCCATACTGGACAGTGGAGACGAGCCGAACCCCACCGGACCGAGCTGAACGGTCACTTCCCTCCCAGCGTGCCCCATCTGGCAGAGCTCAAGGCGGCGTGCGCGGTGCCCATAGCCACATACCGTCAGTGTCTCGACAAGCACGCGGCTCAGGAGGAAGATGTCATCTCGGAACGGTGCGGGGGTCTCATGAAGGAGCTGTGGGAGTGCAGCGAGAGGACGATGGCGACGATCGAGGCCAAGGAGGGCGGATCGAGGCAGGTGTAGAGGAGGGTGGTAGCACAGCGCGTCAAGCCGAGGTGTGCTGCAATGCGGCAACCTAGGTGCAATGGACGAGTCTGGGCTGGAACCAAACAAAGTCTATGTACACGGAGGCGTTTCCTTCTTAGCATCGATGACCGTCCGAAGCGACATGTCAACCAGGATGGCATCGCCGCTTGAACCGCTCCGCTGGCCCGCTGCGACTCGGCGGACCGCGTATGCTCCCTCACCCCTGCTGCACCCCGTCTGAACCGAAAGATCGACACGACGTAATGTTCTCGTCTCGGTCGACCGTCCATTGGGCTCATGTATCACCCGCTCTGACATGGGTGGCGAGCGAGTCTCGGCGCGCATCGCTGGGCGGGTGAGCATCTGAGAGCTGGAGCTAGAAGCCAAGCAAGGGGGGTCTCAACCTTGATGCATGTCGGGATCGCTGGGATATCAGCTGGGATCGAAGCAGCCTTCACCACTGCTCCCCATCCCTCCCAACCACTCACCAGACCCCCCCCCAGGCCATCGCCCACCCACACCGCCTCACCACCCCGCTAGAGGAACACGCATACCCTCCCCGGTGCCTGTAACAGCGTCGACCCCAGCCCTGGCACAGGACCCCCTGGGTTCGCACTCCGTTTCATCGTTAGCCCGAGTTGGACCCAGCCGAACATTACCTCGGCACCCCGTCCCGAGGCATCCAGCCATCAGCCTAGACACGCATAAGTGTATAATCAGGGGTCCCCCCCCCCCCTAGCAGTCGATCTTGATCCACCCCTCGTACGTCCTTTGACAGGATGAAGTGATCTGGACGCCAATCACCGTGAGCATCCTTTCACCTGGTGATTTGTTCACCCGACCGCGACCGTTGGCCATGCCGAGGGGCTGACATGATAGGTATAGCAGTCGAGGTACAACGTCGGGCCCTCCTCTTGACCCCATATCAGATACCTCGTCCAGCTGAGCCAGAGCGTTGATCGCCTGTCTGAAGCTCGTCGTACACTCTGCATCGCACACGCCTGCTTGCCCTCCCCTTACAATGGTCTTCAACATCCCTTCGCTCCCTTCGCTCCCTTCCCTACCCTCTCTCAACTCGTTCATCGACACCTCCCCTCCGGTCTTCTACCCCGCTTCCTCCTCCCCCAGCACACCCACTAAACCGCCCCGATCATGCTCCGCGTCCACCCCGCGACGAGGTACAAACGGATTCGAGTTCCCCCGCAGGACGAGTGACGTCCTGTATTCCCCCTCGAGGCGGGCGCGAGACTCGTACGCTGCAGGCCCAGCAGACCTGCTACCTGCCAGTGCGTCGGTGCACGACCTCACGGGCGCGTGGAAGCCTCTACCGCGGGGCGGTCTAGCCTCCAGGAGATGCTCTGTGACTTCCATCGCGACGTCTCCCTCTCCTTCGCCTTCCCGCCGGCCGTCTACATCTGCGGCTGCGTCTGCGTCAACCGCTGCGTCTGCTCGACCCGCGCACAGGCGCTCGCAGTCTGCTCTCTCGATGGCGACGGCTACACGATCTGCATTGGGGATCCAGCTGCAGCCTGGACCGGAAGGTACCCTCCAGGAGTTTTCCAGGAACCCACTGGCCTCAACCAGCTCCGTCAGTCTACCCACCCTTGCCGAGGCGGACGTGAGCACGCCCATGCCGACGTCCGTAACGGGGGACCATATCGGGAGACCAGGAACACCGGGGGATGCTGGATCGACCCTCACCCGGCCGCCCTACCGGCGCGCATCCCAGTCAAGTCTCATCGCACCGGCGCTCTCGGCCATCTCCTTGGACGACCAGGCAGAGCTACCCGAACCACCCAGCGAAGGCTGGCCATCGACACGTCCCGCTCACCGGCGCAGTCAGACATCCGTACCTCCTCCCCTTCCGCATATGCAGACGGGACACGCTCGTGTACCTCATGGCTCGATGCCGCCTCCCCCGATCAAGCCGGTATCGATCACTTACTCGCCGTCAAAGCCTCTTCCCCCGTGGACGCGGCCTCGCCCATCGGCAACCCCCCGCTCCTGGTCATGCCAAGAGGTCCGCTCGCAGAGTCGCGACGGGCAGACCTTGCACGATTCAGAAACTATCAACGGCTGTCGTCCGAGCAGCCACAACCGGCGCGTGTCGATCGAATCGATCAGTTCGGTCTCTGTCTCGGACGTCTCGGTCCTGGCTACATGGTCTTTCCCTTGTCACCCACGTCGCGATGATGGGGGAGCAAGCGAGTCAGAAGTGCCCGACGCACAGCTGGACATGGAGAGGGGGCGGACTATCAGGCCGTCGGAACGGCTCAAAGAGCGGCTAAGGAATATCCCGGGGATCGAGACGGGTCCGTTCGCCGCATCGTCAAGCTTCCCATCGTTATCCACTCGACCCAGTACGCCGGACACCAAGCGAAAGCCCGGCGCTCAAGTCATACCGTCCAAGCCGCTGCCCTCCCACGTGATCAGCCGACATCGTCACACCCACTCGTCCCCGAACCTGCTGCATAAGGCGGGTACGCCCGGCAGCAATATGGGCCCACCCCTGCTTCCCCCGCCGAGACCGCTCCAGCGCAGACCCACCACGTCGAGGCTCAGGCAGCCCAACCCGCTGTCAATGCCGACCGGTCAGGCCAAGCACGGCCGCACGCATTCCGCTCACTCGACCGGCTCGAGAGCGAGCGTGCCGGACCTGAGCTCGTCTCCGGACGGTTCAGCCCACTCGGGATCAGAGATATCGACGCTGTGTCCCAGCCCGACCGCATCGGTGCACTCGCTACCTGCCTCGCACAGCGTGGTTTCGGTATCGGGCTCGGCGTCGGACTCGGAGACCGAGGGGAGGGATCCGTCGTGGTGGGTGCTGAGAGGCTTTCGCCGGCGCAGCTCTGCCTGTGTGGGATCAGCGGCAGCACTGGAAGAGGTGTTGGCAGATGTCAAGGGCAGTCGGGGAAGAAGCTCGGATACGCTGGTCAGTGATGGGCAAATCAAATCGGCCGGGAAAGATCACGAGCCTGGCTGGATCACGCATGACGATGGCATCGAGCGGGAGGAAGACGAGGAGTACATTGATTTTGATTGCATGTGAGGGGGCGCGAGCGTCATGAGCAATAAGATGTCCCAGAGAGTATCCAAGGAGACGTGTTGTTGTACCAGTACGCAATTGTGATGAGCCAGATGCAAACGCTTGATGCATGACTCGGCCGCGATGGTAGCGAGCAAAACTGCGGGGCGAAACTTACATGCGCTTAGGCACGGCCGGCCGTTGCTAGATGAGAGACCGCTCAACCGCCATAGAGTTCATGACGAAAGCGTCGTCGACGTCGTGCGGTACTCGCCAGCGTCGTCTGCCTGTGGCTTGGGCTTTTTTGGCTTTTTGGCTCGCTGGCCCCCGGACCTCGAAGCCAAAATGTTGTTCGTGAGCCTGGACAAGTGGAGTGCGGCCGGGGGATCGAGCTGCAGCTGGGCAGGTCCCCATTTGCTCCCAGCATTTAGACTGCGCATGTTCGGGTTGAAATCGCCAAATGCCTGCTTAGTTTACTACTAAGCGACCCCCGTTCGCGTCTCTCCCCACGTAGGGTGGACCGCCGCAGCGTGGGGTAACCCATCCACCTTTCCGACGATCACTTTTTCCGACGTCATCACGCACTAACGCCTCGACCACCCCCGAGCTGCGTGCACCGGGTTCGATGGGAGCAAGGAAGAGGTCTCGGACCGGCGTGTCATGGATCACGCTGAGACACCGGCTGACCCGCTTGAAGGTCCAGGCGGTTCACCTTGGTGGGAATGGGGTCTTGAGCAGGACCCATGCCAGATCGCCGAATGAGACTTTGTATTTTGAGGGCTGGCACGTAGAGCAGACGAACGGCACTGAGACGTCATGCGCACGGCCATACGTGCGCGATTCGCGTGAACGTCCCCACAGAGCCCAGCTGAGACGTTGACGAGCCTCGACCTGCGACAGCGGGGACAATAGGATACAGGGTAGGGTGATACTGGGGTAACCAGATCCACCGCTTCACCTGGACCGCGATATGCTTCGCGCTGCGGTTCTGAGTCGGCGCTTGGTAGGAAGCATTATGTCGTTTTGTGCAAACGCACAGCAGCAGCTCCTGACAAAGGGCAAGTCCTGGCAGACGCTGTCCGAGCAGACTTTTCCAGGGTGATCCCTGTCTAGCGAGATGGCGGTGGTCCACTCTTGACCAGTCGAGAAAAGGTATATAGCTGCGCGAGCCAGCACCCTCCTCGACCGCATCACATACACCAAAAGTACCCTCACGGACCACAGCGACACTCGCCCCCGCCTAGCTCCCCAGCCCGCTTCACGCATACCGTACACGCACGCACATACACACACACACACACCATGTTCACCAAGACCATCGTTGCTGCCCTCGCCGCCGTATCCTTCGCGACCGCCTCCCCTACCCTTCAAAAGAAGGACCAGAACTCGGGTCAGGCGACCTACTACGATGCCGGCCTTGGCGCGTGCGGCTGGACCAACTCGAACGATGATTTGTGAGTGTACCGGAGAGCGTATCAGAGCGCCCCGACTGACCACGCCACCAACCTAGCGTCGTGGCCGTCAACAGTGCCCAGTACCAGGGCGGTAACTGCGGCAAGCAGATCTGGGTCTGGAACCCGTCCACCTCGACCATCGCTTTCCCAACCATCGCCGACGAATGTGAGTGGTCATGACGCCTGACTCGCAAGGCCCGCTGCTGACGCCCTCTCGCCTCAGGTCCCACTTGCGCCTATGGAGACCTCGACATGTCCACTGGACTCTTTGGCCATCTCTCCAACGGCAACTACGACGAGGGAGTCTTCCAGATGAACTGGGGGTTCATGTAAAGTCGACGCTGGGACCAAAACTCGTCCTGAGGACGCTCTGTATCTCTCTCTTCTTGGGCTTTTCTTTTGACTGTATCCTTATTCCCCTCGGCGCTCTGGCAGCGACCAAACCGAAAAGACTCGCGTAGCACTTGACGTGCGGTAGTCATGACGCTCTTTACGACTTGATCCCATGGTGGACAGGACACGACCCAGGTATATAGTGATGCTTTGCTCGATGCAAGCGATACCTTGTGATAGACTGTACAGCCGATGGTTTCAGCGCTCTCTGCCAGCGGAGACCGCAGAGCACGCGGCAGAATCCGGCAAGGCATGATCACGCCGCCGCGCTAGTCAACGTCAATGGCGCGAAACGGTCTTACCCGCACGCCCAGGAAGACTTCCCAAGCGAGATGCATGCGCTCGCCCAGACATAGACCCCGCTCGTCGACACGCCCAGACCACGGAAATAGTCCATTTCGCCCAAATCGCTATCACCCCAAAACCCACGTTATCATCCAGCCCGAACCCTCAAAGCTTGCATAAACCCCGCTCGGGATGGCGTCCGACCCTCGCCCTGTACCACGTCAGGTTCTGGCCCTCGCGTGCGTTCCTGCCGTGTCTTGACCGACCGTGCTGGTGACTCTCGAGGGCAGGACTCGGAGAAACCGCTTGCTGTGCACCGGGTCAGAAAGGGTACCAGAACTGGGGTGCTTGCTTGGCGTGCCAGCGGACAACGTCATGTAGATCATTGCGTGATCGGTGGGTCTGGACATGGGCCTTTGGATGGGTCGGGTTATGACGGTGTGGATGGCTTCTGGCGGCTGTGGGTAGGGCAGGTGGTCATGTTGTCCCAGGTCGGGAGGGCTAGTGGGTGCTATCATGGCACAAATGAACAGCGCTCCACCAGGACACCTGTCACCGCTAAGAGATTGAATAGGCCGAGGGGTCGAGTAAGTCGAGGCCTGACTACGCCTGTGTTCGAGGATCCGCCAGACCCAGCCAACACACCCTCCCGAGTGCCGATCCCGTCCACATCCCACCGGCCCGAACACCATGCCTAGACGGCCAGCCAGGCCCATCGGCCGCCCAAGCATGCATGACCTCTGATTGACCGCCTCTTTTGCGGGAAGTGATTTTGGGGTCGGTTCCTCTTTTTTTTCTTTCCTTTTTGACCCCGCATTCCCCGCAAAGACCGGTTTTTGGCCCTTTCTGGGTCCATGGCTATGGCTGGGACCTCGGGACAGGAGCCATCGGGTAAAGTCATGCTTTGCGGTATCGCCGTAAGGCTGTCAGACATCCCTGGAAGGTTCGGCAGTCTACACGCTGTGGAATGTCGGGGAGAGAGCCCGTACAGTTTCTGGGATTGGACCAACGCCCCCTCGGCGTCAGGTACTGGGCGGTACCGTACGGAACCACTCGTCCACGGCATGATCTGGCGCAGGCTTATGAGACGTATGGCAGGCCGAGGCCATGTTGAGATGCGCTCGAGATGGGGTCTAACCCCCGCATCGAAGGTTTCGTTTTTGGGGTTGGGCCTGATCTGATCGTGTGGGCGTGAGCGAGCTGGCCTGGCGCACGATGGGCGCCCTTCGGTCGACCCAGTGTCCCGGGTCGACGGCCTCTGCGCATCGACCCCCTCCGGGGCGACGGAGTCCGGCGGGTTGGACAGTCAAGGTATAAGAGGCCCGCAGTGGTCGACGAAAGGATGCCCTCTCTCCACCAGTCTCACCCAGCACTTGCACACAGCGCACCCTCACTCACTCAAAAAACAAAACCAAAACCCAACCCACCCACTCAACCACCATGTTCACCAAGATCTTCACCGCCCTCCTCGTCGCTTCCGCCGTCGTCGCGGCCCCCGTCGCCGATACCATCGAGAAGCGAAAGACCCACACCGGTCAGGCCACCTACTTTGAGGTCGGCCTCGGCGCCTGTGGCTGGACCAACGTCGACTCGGACTACATTGTCGCCGTCAACAGCCCCCAGTACGGCCTGAACGGCTACGGAGGCAACTGCGGTCAGACCCTCGAGATCACCAACACTGACAACGGCAAGAAGATCACCGCCTACGTCGCCGACGAGTGCCCCACCTGCTCCTGGGGGTCCCTCGACCTCTCCCCCTCGGCCTTCTCGGCCCTCACCGACGGCAACATGGACCTCGGTGTCTTCCCCATCTCCTGGCACTACAAGAAGAGGCAATAAGCGAGTCACCGCCCTGGCTATTGAACCTCTTCTCCGCCACACGACCTCCCTGTGACCTCTCCTCCCCTCATCTCGACTATGGCTCCGACCCAAGGCGACTAGACGTTGGCCTTTCACGACCACACCCAACTTATGACCACTGTCCTTGCACACCAATGTACGAACCGTACCACCACTGTCACTCACTCGACCATTCCGGGCATTTAGGAGGGGGTTTGAAGACCCCGATCACGACCAGCCTTGTAGGCTCACTATATAGTACACTACATATTGTATAATCTAGCGGATACTCCTATATCCGTGTAAAAGAGTCGACCGACTCGATGCATAGCTTGCAAACTTGATTGATGACCTGCGTCGGAGACCTCAGACAGCCACCACAATACCACTGCCACTTGTTTACAACCTCCACTCTGCGTTCAGTCTACATCACCTACAAGGTCATAGTCCTTCCACCCCTCTCTCCCACCCTCCCATACACACCATGCGGCCATGATCGGCTTCTCGACCCTCGTGAGCGTGCCCCGGGGACATGGTCCGGCCATCGTAACTGTCCGCTGACACCGTCAGATCCTCCGCAACTACTATGCTGCGATAGGCTGGAACGAGGACAACCTGTACAGCTCGATCACGCGGTCTTCCAGTGGTGAGTCACGTCAAGCTGTTGTCGCTCATCTGCACGGCTGACGTCTCTTCCAGCTCTCCTGTATGTTTCTCTCTGTTGTGTATACCGGTTTCACGGCTCAGCTCAGCTGATCAAACACCCCCAGCGACTTCCAAATACCTCAATCCCTCATTCTGCAGCTGGCCAACGCGCCCACCCCCATCTTCTTCACCTCGTACGCTCTTGACGCGCTGCCTCAGCTCAACGGGTCGATCTCGTACATCACCACCAGCGAGCCTCTGAGTGAGGTGAGTGTCCGGTCTGGAGGCTGGTCGCGCCAAGTCTAGCCGACTCGGCCGCATGCCATCTCCAGGTGATACCGAAAGGTGGACTGACCATGCCTTCCCCCCCCCCCAGATCGGACCGTCCACCAGTATCCGGTTCAAGGATGTCGTCGAGCGCTTCAGAGTCTTTCCTCCGCCCCGTCGCCCACTGGCCAAACCCGAAGTATGGCAGGGCGGCAGGCGGGTCGAAGGCAGAGGTGGGTCCAAAGCTTTGTCTAGCTCCTATGAGGGGGATAGGAAGTAGCCTAGCTGACCTCCTGTCCCAACGCCCAGATTACATGCTTTACTCCCGCTTACATCTCCCATCGCTACACCTGTCCGGGCTGGCCACGACCCGGCTCACGTCGACTCTCCAAGCCCACCTCGCGTTCCTGTCCCAACCAGCACCTCCTAGCCCCACCCGACCACTATCGCCCAATGCCGGGCCTTCGCACTCTCGTCAACCGTCCGAGCCTTCCGCCCCTTCCGTCCCCCCGCCCCCACCAGGCAACATCCTCGTCTCCCTGCAGCATGACACGGGGCGTTACTCTGGCGAGTACACGTACTCTGCCCAGGATGGCATGTTTGGCTGGAGGGGGTTGTACAACTTTGGCTGGCACCCCTCGACCGCCCCTGTGGCGCATGCTGCTGCGTCAGGAACGAGCGTGAAGAGAAGCGACGATGGAGCCGATGGCGCCGACGGCGACAGCCGAGAGGAGAAGAGGATAGACGAGGAGGAGATGATGGAAGGCGGACTCAATGGCCGTTTCTCGGCCGGCGGAGAGGTGTACTTTTCCGCCAAGCAGCGAAGCTTTGGTAGTGAGTCAGAGTGGCTGGACCGACACGATCCTCCCTGACGCGCGCCGTCTACACACAGTCTCGACCGGGATCCGGTTCACCACCCTTCCGCCCAATCACCCGGTATCACCCACCGGACCCGCGCCATCACCCCCCACGACCCTGACGCTGCTGTACAACCCACTGATCGGCTTCCTGTCTTCTGCCTACTCCGCGCAGGTCTCACCGACCGTCGCCCTGTCTACGAGATTCGGCGTCAACGTCTACTCGTACGAGAGCGACCTGGCGATTGGAGGCGAGTGGTGGATCGGCCGACGTCGGGGAAAGAGGGACAAGACGGCGGTGGTCCCATCGGGATCACGTCAGGACGCTTCACGCGTGGGCACTGTATCCACGGAGAAGGAGGAGAGGATGGGTCAGGTGGAGAATTGGAGCAGGGCTACGCTGAGACCGATCGAAGGATCCGGTGATGCCGTCGAAGATCAGCGCCTGGAAAACGAGCTGGACTCGCCTTCACCGATCATCACGTCAAAGGCGGTGGTCAAGCAGCGGCCTGTTGAGCCGGTGCAGGACAGTATGGACGCCGTAGACGACAGGGACGGCGTACTGAAAGCGAGGCTGTCGGGTAACTGGGTGAGTCTTACGGGCTGTCGGGCGTAGATGACCGAGTGCAGACGCCGACACTGATAACCTTCACAGTCGATTGCCCTTCTGTACGAGGCTCGTATACGAAAGTGCCTGGTTTCCGTGGGCGTCATGACAGATCTGGCAAGTAGACAGCGGCCAATCCGCAGCGTGGGTCTGGAGGTGCAGTACTTTTCGTAGCTCCTATCAGGGTCTTTCTTTGCCAGCGGCAAGGGTCATCTCGTTTCCATGCATATGCATTTTGGTCGCTGCATGGCGCGGCTCGGGCCGGCTATTTATGGACGGAGATTCACTGGGCACTCGGTGTCTCGCGGATGGGGGACGGGTCGGGAGCTCGAGCCCCGGTGAACTTGCTGTGTCGGAACTGCCAGACGTCCGTGACGCCCCTCCTGCGGGAAGGGGGTGGTCAGCAACACTTCAATGGACAACTGTGATGCCGAGCCACCAGCCAGACGGCCCAAGCATCTCACCTGGGGTAGTTGACCACGTCCAGCGGCAGTCTGCTGCCCCCCTCGAGATAGTCTACGCCCTCGGGACCGGCGCGCAGGCAATGAGCCCGACGAGAACTGTCCAGTCCCGCGGGGAAACCGATAAAGTCCCCCGCGTGGACCTGTCGTTCCTCCGCAGCGTCGGTGGCGGTCGGGGCGATGGCGTCGGCCCGGTTCGAGGGGTCGAGCAAGGGGATGGAGGCGTCGAGGAGGGTCAAGGTGGCTGTGCCGGAGAGAATGTAGATCCACTCCGAGTCGTTGAGGTGGTAGTGGATCTCCTATGGCGCGAGACGAAATGTCGTCAGCTCAGATCCATACGTATTGTGAACAAGCTCGTCAGTGGACTAATGCTGCCTTCAAAACAGGGACAGGACACCTGGCAGCGCTATAGCCATGACAGCGTCCAGGGGGGCAGCAGGTGATCTTGGTAACTACCCCACTCACGCTCGACAAGGCCCCCGGTTCCAGCCGCGTCTTGGACACCCCCACGCCGGACTCCCTCATTCCCACTGGGCCAGACATCAGCAAAGACACCAGACGATCCCGACCGTCAACGAGCCACCCACCTTTGTCCGTCAGATCCGTGCTGTATCGCTGCGCCTCGGGGTTGTGCCAGTGTTGGAAGAAGGCCTTGTCCGCTTCGATGTCGCCGGCCCGGTAGACGGGGTCGGGCAGCGGGTCTCTTTCCTGCTTGGTCATGGCTATGGGGAGGTGGAGGAGAAAGAAAGCTGAAAGCCCCTGGATATAAAGCACAACCGAAGAACTAGCATTTGTGACAGAACCGGGTATTTATATGGGGCCGATGGTATGCCGTGATACCGATAAATCGGTTGATACCGTGATCGATAAGAACGGCGTCATACTACGCAGTCGCAGGCAGCGCCGCGTTGCGAAGTAGAAAGCAGTGGTAGGGGTCTACATATGCGACGCTAGTACTGTCCACGCACCAAATCCACCAAACCCCAAGCCATCACTCGTCCTTTGGCTTTGCATCCACCTCGGCGCTGATCTCTCCTTCCCACTTGATCCGCTGCTCAAACACGTTGCTGACGCCGACTCTGTGAGGGAGACATGGAGGTCAGCGGCGGGCGGGTACAGTAGCACACCCTGATTGCGAGATGGCCACACTCACTCTGGGTATACACACACATCCATGCGCTCCCTGGTGCCGCCTACGATATACTCCAAGCCCTCTGGGCCAGCCTTTAGCCCATGCGCATACTTGCTCGCTCCTATCCCACTTTGGAATCCCATAAAGTCACCCGCGGCGACGGGATGCTCTTGGATATCGTACTTGTGATCTGACTCGGGACGATGGATCCCAGCCATCACTTTGGTAGGTCGGGCGACTTCAGATAGCGAAGCGTCTATGAGCTGTAACGTGCCGGTGCCAGCGAGGATGTACAGCCATTCCGAATCGTTCAGGTGGTAGTGTATACGCTAGGTCCGGAGGGTCAGCACCGTACCCGCATGCTACTCTGGGTCCGGTCAACCGGTCGATGTAGATCTGCTAGAACGTCGCTGCCGAGGCTCAAGCGGAGGGCAGCATGCAGACTCACCGTGGACTCATCGTGCGGAGCCAGCTTGGCCCGCCAAACGCCCAAGCCCTGCATACCGGCTAGACCTCGGGTCAGACGCTCCCAACTTCCGGATCAGATCCACCACCCACCCTTGTCAGACATGCACACCTCGGTCCGCTTGGCCCCCTCGTTCAGGTAGTGTTTGTCCGTCTTCATGGCCGCCTCGATGTCGGCCGCCTTGATCAGGGGGAAGGGTAGCGGTGCGCGGGAAGCCATCTCGGCAGGAGGGTCAGCTGGCGATATAGAGATATGAAGTGCTTAGACGAAGTTCTGTTGATTAGTATCAGCGCAGACAACTGCCCCCTTCCCAGCCCATGTACTGGGTCGACACCGTCAACCACCGTCAACCGCGGTGCAACCGGCTATCAGGCCCGAGGAAGGATCTTGACGTAATCAGGTACGGGCCGCAGCGGTGAACGGTGGGCGCCGCCTCCCACCAGCTCGGGATCAAATAGGGGAAAAAGTATCAGCGGTAGATATTCAGGTGAACCACCTGTCCACCAGGAATCTGATCCCGCTCGCTCGACATGATCTCGTGTTTCTCTGTCCATTCGAGACGCCTGTTGACTGGATCATATAGCATAGGCTGTCGACGACCGAGCCCGCAGCTTGATAGCATAGATTGTTCGGTTCGTAGACTGGCTACTTCATTCCCAAGTAGTCGAAATGGCCGAAGTAGCGGTTCCGACGCAAGAGGCCGACACGCAAGCTGTAGTGGACCAACCTACAACATCGGCATCGGCACAGGATGGTGATGTGGAGATGAGCGGAGACGTGGCCGCACCTGGAGCGCCTGCCGAAGGTGCTGAGGGAGAGGCGGCTAGCTCAGGAGAGGACCCTGCGAAGGAAGGAGAAAAGGAGGAAGAGGAGGAGGAGGACCCGAACAAGATACCGGATCACGCGTGCGAGACGCTGTATCTGCAGAACCTGAATGAGAAGGTCAGAATACCTGGTGAGTATGGCCGGGCAACTTTTGTCACCTCACAGCGTAGGCTTTGGGAGATCGCGAAGCCAGGGCGCAGCACATACATATTACTGTATCAACCACATCTACACTTGGATTTAGATGGGAGGTTGCGCACCCCGCCGACTCGTGCTGACGCGACGCACCTCCACAGTCATGACGGAGACCCTCGCATCCCTGTTCAAACCTTACCGACCGATACTACCCGTCGTGGCGCACCGCAACGTCCGAATGAGGGGCCAGGCGTTCATCTCCTTCCCCGATATCGAAACGGCCAACGAAGCGAGAAAGGACGTCGCAGAGTTCCCGCTGTATGGCAAGGCTATTGTGCGTTTCTGGGGTTGCGGCTGCTCGCAAAAAGCGGATTCGAGCTAGTCCGTGCCGCGTGGCTGACATTTCGCTCTCTAGCAAATATCGTTCGCTCGAGTGCGGTCCGACTCGGTGGTCAAGAAGTTGGAGGAGGAAAAGTTTGACGAGCACAAGGCGAAGCGATTAGAAGAGAAGAGTGGGTTGTCGCGTACGGGAGCTCGCGGACTGCGACGGTCGCTAAGCTCGGCCGCTCGGCGACATATGATTGTGAAGAGCGGACCATGTGCTGATGGTCTCCCTCGCCCCGCACAGAGGTCAAGCGAAAGACGAATCCCGTACGAGCCAAGCAGCTGGCCAAGCGCAATGCGGGTGAGCCAGCGGACCGCCGAAGTCTAGCTCGACGATCGACTGTGGCTGACTCACTCTTCCAGCCGAGACGGGCGCTGCGCCGGTCAAGAAGCAGCGTATCCAGATGCCCGACGAGTACCTGCCCCCCAACAGCGTCCTGTTCTTGCAGAACCTGCCAGAGGGAACCACCTCGGACGATCTCCGAGAGGTATTCGAAGTGTGCGTGTATCTCCCACTCTACTGCCTTCGAGCCAGCCTAGGGCATTCCATCAGTGACGCGTGAGGGCTGACAACCCCGCAGACATCCCGGGTTGGTCGAGATCCGAACGATCCCCGCCAAGAAGGATATCGCGTTCGTCGAGTACGCCGACGAGGCCGCCGCGACGGTCGCAAAGGATGCTCTGCACAACTTCAAGATTGACGGTGAGACCAAGATGAAGGTGGGTACGGGTCTCGAACGTGACGATTGCACCTCGCTCACGCGACCCGTTTCACAGGTCACCTACGCCAGAAAGTAGCGCGGGCACAGCGTGCACCTCTGTTGGTACACACCATGCATCATGTACTTTACGCATTGCAAGATGATATAGACGGTATCAACGATCCGTCGCCACGACGCGTCCATCTACATCTCGTGATTCATCGTGATATCGTGACGTATGATGGTCTGCGAAGAAACACCTTTTGAGCCTTCAACAAGGAAGGGTGAACGTTGATCGCTACAATCAGAAGCGGCCGGCTCGGAAGACCGCCTGAGTGGCGATTCGCCTGGCCTGTAAGGGTCGTTAGCCACCGCGCGGGAGAATTCGATAACAAATGGGAACCCATCACCCACCTGATCGAGCGAGATCGAGTCCGTCTTCAGCCTCGTGCCAGCCTCATCATCGTCATCGTCGTCGTCGTCGCCTCCCCTATCTCTCATACCGCCGTTGACCGTGGGTGTCCTCCCAGCTGTGCCAAACATTCCGCCTCCCGGTCCAGTCGCCAACATGGGTGCACCGAACACTGACAGCCCGCCGGTCGAGCCGGGGGGAGAGGTCGCTCCGAATGCCTTGAAGTCGCTTACGATCTTCCTAGGAGGGGAAGTCGCCGCTGACGGCGTGCCTGACGAAGTCTCCGGACTGACTGGCGTAGCGGGTATGCTGATCCCGGTGGCTACCGAAGTACGGCGGGGAGGCAGTCGGCCCCCTGGGGTATAGTTGAAACCAGCAGAGTAATTCTGGTTCCTGAACTTTTCAGTGAGACGCTTGCCGGGCACCTGGTGGCAATGTCAGTGTGAGCGACGTGCCGAGGAGGCGGCAACAAGGCAGTATGACTTACAGGGACGATGTGTGGAGAAGCCTCAAAGATGTACTGCGCATTCATCCAGGTTGAGACGTTTTTCTTGGCGTTCTCGTGCGGTACGTATACCTCTGGCAAGTGAACCTGCTTGGTCTGCTCGTTCCTTAGCAGGAGCCGTTCGTGCAGTTCCCTGTCCGCAGAGTCAAGATGCAATCAAACGGCAGTCATTTTATGACTCACTGCGCCACCTCCTCTACACTCTGCATGGTCTCGCCCTTCTGTCTGATTCGCTGGGCAACCTCCATACCGATCTCTACGGGTTGTCAGCAGAGCTTGCGATCAATCGCGCATACAGCCACATACCGGTGATGAGCCGTTCCATGTCCATGTTCTCAAGCACACTCCCCACGATTGTCATGGCGAGCAGGTCGGCGGTGGTGAGCGGCAGCATAACCCCTGAGGTGATGTTGCAGATGGCTTGGAAGAAGTCGACCGCTCGCTATCGCATTGATCAGCCCGAGCAGCTCAAGGCATCCAAGTCGACGCTTACGCTATATCCTGACAAGGTCTCTTCGCACGCAACCATGAACTGTGTACGGGTTAGCCATATCCACCGAGTCGCAAACAAGCCATGCTCACCATCGTGATACCGTTTTGCGCCATAGTCCGGGCGACGACGAGCGGGTCGTGTCCTGCTAACTGTGAGCCACTGCTCCCTCCCAAAGCATGTTCAGCGAAACGTACCATCCGGATCTCCTCCCTTGATCTCTGTAACACGGGTAAGTATACGTCCGAGACCGAATACAATATGCTGCACTCACGATCACCGCTCTCGCCGATACCTGCAAGCGCGTGTCACATCTCGTCAGCTGGTGAAGAGTAGGCAAGGCAGTCAGCTTACCATGAGGCGGCGCATCAGCGATCAGGACCACCATCTTGGCCGCTTCCCTCCTCCACTCGAGATCGGTCAACGTAGCTGCCATACCAGCCGTGACCGCCTCCGGACCATCGCCACCGCCGGAAGCTGAGACGAAGGCTAGCGTCAGCTGTGCGGTCTCATCTGGGCGGTAGCCGCAGCTCACCGGTCAGCCCCTTGAGGTAGTCGTGTACCTCCGGGATGTTGGAAGTGAACGGGTGACACTTGTACACATATGTGTTGTCTTGAGGGGGGTGATCTCGGTAGTTGACGACCTGGTGATGGCGCGGTCAGCTGGCGGTCCTGTATTGGCTGGCATGTGCGAGCTCCCAAGGGCGACCGACTCACGGCCACTCGGACGTCCTCTGGTCCGCTGAGCCCTTGCTCCCCTCTGATCATGTCACAGATACCCGTAATGTGATCTCTCACCGAGTTGATGTACTTTTGCATCGACCCGGTGCAATCGAGGATGAACGCGAGGTCACTGGGGGAGTGTCAGCGTCAGAAGGCGCAAGGACGACAGACGAGCTGGCAAGGAGTACAGCATCAATCAACGCACATGCACTTTCGCTGACTCGACCCCGTGCCCTCTACAAAGTTGATCTTGTACTCTGTCACCGGGGGAGCTCGCACGGGCGACTCGGGTGTCTTCTGTCTCTGAAGGTACGAGTAGTAGCTGGACGAGCTGTAGGATCGCTCGGACGAGTAATCGCTCATGTCGTCGTCCATCATGGCTGAGAGATAAGGAGGTATGTAGGGTATGATGAGCCGGTGAAGTGGTCGATCCGATGTGGCGAGGATGACTGAGTCTGAATGAGGGCAAGCCTCTAAATAGGTCGAAAGCCGATCCTCTGGATACTGGGCGAACGAGACAGACAGGAGAAGAGACGGCCGCACTGCTGACGGTATTCTACTCTGAAACGTTGTTCAACCTCCCCACTCCCCCCTCCCCCCTCGCGCAACGTCATGACTGTTGTCAATATCAATGTCGTCAACCGGAGCATTAAACACGACTGCGACGACCGTGGGAGAATTGATTGACGGCGTAGTCCGTAGCTTGTGACAGCAACCACAGACGCAGCATGGGACAGACTCGGGTCAGCCTCTGCAGTGTCCTGCTCGTGAGCTATCACATGAGGGACTGGTCGCCGGACATGGCTGTGATCATGGTCGCAGGATGGGGAGTGGACGTGTGGGAAAGACCGTTAACAAGTCGATGCCTTCCAATTCGACCAAGGATGACTTCGTATTCCATCGCTTAGTGTCGCATCTGGGCGCAATCGTAAGGAGCGAGGGCGCATTCCTATGCAAGGGCGTCATCATCATGCAGATGAATCGAGATCGCGCCAAGCGCCCACTGACCTCTCATCGATGGCCCTTCATCGCTTAGCCACAAGGGAGCGAGACACAGCCTCGGCGAGCGTCCTGGACATCTTTTGTCTGGTCGGTGTACCATTGGGCTTCCCACACCGAGGGCTCGGCTTGGTGAGACTCGTCGAGTCACGCATATATAAGGTTGTTCAATCGCCCTCGCCACTCGTCACCTACAGCCCCATTGAACCTATTCAAGCTGATCCGACTCTCCCTCACGCAAACTTTGCAACTCATTGACACCCATCGACATGACTGAATATATCGACCAAGTCCAGGAGCCAACAGCGCCCAGCCACTCAGCGTCAGAGGAATCTCGCGTAGAGTACTGGCAGAATGCTGGCATGGTCGATTTCGACCAGAAATTGGTCGGCACGGCGAAGCCTTTGACATCGGGCGGGCCGGTCCGCTCGATCATGCGGTTTTCAAACATACAAGGGTCATCAGGGGTAGAGTGCGAGAACGACCTGTTTGGCGGCGTCGAAACACTGGATAAGCTGAAGGAGCTCACTAAACCAGACCTCACGTTGACTTTTGGGGTCTGGTGTCAATCTGCTGACGAAAGCTTCTTCATCCCCCGAGATGGTCGGACCGGGGCCGCTGTAAAAGTCACTCGCTGTGACGGTTCAATCCGCTGGGTCAACTTGAAGCCTTACCAGTTCAGCGGGTACAAGGAGATGGAATTCCGAGATCTGACTCTGACGGACTCTCAGTCCGACGCCACGGGCTCGTCGATCACGGCGCAGTTCCGGATCGAGAGTGCTACTGCCGCTACCCGTAAGGATGAAAACCCTTACGATCCTTCTTTGGTCCTGTTGGACTGGAAATTTAAACAGCGAGACGCCGTAGCATACATTTTGGCACCCAGCAAGTCAGTTCTGTGTGCATTCCCACACACGAGCTGCTCGTCTCTGCTCGCTGACACCCCTTTAGCGTCCCGCAATTCCAGTTGCCCACGAGTGAAGCACGATCCGATCAAGGCAGGGCCACCCGTGCCGATAGGGACCGTCATGACTCATCTGAAATCAACACGAACCTGCTGAAGTAAGTCTTTGGCTCTGAGAACTGTGACTCACACCGATCAGACCGCCACGCAGGTCCCGGAACCGAGGGGAAAAGAGCCCGCAATAGTGATCTCGCATCCGACGACGATGTTGTCCCGTCCCAGTGATGTCTGTCCTGCGGCGATTGATTTCGATTTTGTGCTTGTTTTCCCTTCTGCTGCATGGCCACCGCCACTGAGCTCACTTTTAGCGGGTGAGATATCGCCATGCATCGTATGTGAATAGAATCTGCCCTCAAATCCTTCGGCATGGCGGGGTGCTTGACCTGACATCCATCAGCCCGGCTACATTGCACATGGACTATATACACTTGGTCATTGACATACAAGCCGCTTGCATTTGTTTCTCTCCACGAGCACCTTGTAAGTGCAAGGGGGAGCTGATGAGAGTATCAGCTGAGTATGCGACTGGCATAGGCATGAAACAGCCTTCATTGGGGACAGTTCAATAGCGGGACACTATTCGACTGCTTTGACGCGATACAACAGGTGTGGGCGGACAGGATATCCAGGCTCCGTTAGAGAAGAGAAGAGAAGCGTCGGAATTGGGATAGCGGCGAGAGGAAGGCGAATGTCGCTAGGATACAAAATGACAAGGATAACGACTCGAATCGTTCAAAGAGGCTGAGAGCATTTCTGAATGCATCGTTTGGAGGAAGATGTAATGGCGTCCCTTGACAGCGTGCAAGATCGTCACACCACGATCTATCGGCCAGGCTTCGGTGGAACCGGATCCATGGTGAGCACACCCCTCCAGTAGATGTCCTGCTCCACGAGTGGGGCATTGCGGGGCAGGGGAATGGAGAGAGCGCTCGTCCTCTTCTTCGACGGTGGATCGTACCTGAACGGCTGGAGCGGCTTCATGAGGGTGTCGGTCCAATATTGCCTCCTCCAGATTCGGGGGTTATTCAGACTAAGCGGGCTGCTTCCTGCTTTAGGCTTCTTGGGCACAGGGTACGGTTTCGAGCTGTCAACGAGTTCAAGCCTGAAGGGAGGTTCTTCCATGTCGTATTTCACGATTTGTCCGCCACGAAAGTCGTCTCGGTAAAAGAAAGGACAGTCACCCGGCACTCTTCGACGCTGGAGGTACTGCTGGTACTGGTACACTATGTGCTTCGTGAGCTTCGGCCTGGTACCAGTAACGTAGGTCCAGCTGCCTTGGTGGATGATGGGCAAGTCCAAGCCAGCGAATCCCCACACGGTGGTCTCTTCCACTGTGGTGAGAACATTTGCGTCGATCGTGTGGATCAGGGTGCCCATGGCCGCCGAGATCGCAGCGGCGATGGAAGCTGCCGAGCGGGTTGAAGGGTCCTGTTGTGGCATTTTCAAGCACGACTTCCTGCTGGTATAGACAGGGTAGTCGAAGTGGGATCGACCGGAGCTGTTCTCCGCCATGGACTCGTTGTCCTCCTCGTCGCTGAAGGAAAGGTCGAAGCGGACGAACTTGGGCTGAGGCAGCGTCTACGATGATCTCGTCAGCTCATTCTCCGAGACATGGGTGAGAAGAACTAAGAATCACCGGATGACGGGAAGGTGGAGTCAGCAGGATGGTGCTGTCGTTACCGGTCGAGGTTAATGTCTCGCTGGACGTCTTTCGGATGAGGTGATTGACACCCCTTTCCGTCTGCAGGCATTTGAGGCTGAATGTGGCTGCCTTGGCGGCGTAGATAATACAGGTGGGACCGGGGATGACGAGATTGAGATGATGACGGACGACAGGAAGGACTGAACGAGGACGAGGGCTGTTACTGATCTCGCCGGTAGCGTTGATCAAGGACAAGACGGCTTGAATGTGAACAGCTTCACAAGGGCTCATGTGGCTGTGGGCCTGCTGCTGTGGTTGCGGCAGCGATGGTTCTACAGATTCCTGTTCCTGCTCCATGACTTGGGGAGGTAAGTGACTGAGGTGAGTGATAGTTGACGTGCTGAGGATTGGAGGATGGTTGTAGGACCAAATCACAGAGAGCAGCACCGAAAGGCAAGATGAGTACAGGCGGGAGCGAGAAGAAGTGAAAGACAGAGTTGGAAGTGGAGAAGGGTATGACAAGGAAAGGCGGATAGTACCTCGCGTACCACTGTATGAACTTGTGGGGGACGAGGGGAAATAGCATCTTCACACCCTGCTCAATGCGTTCGACACCATCGCCAACTGCCTCGACCACCGGATGAACCGCACCATACCCGCATCGGGATCGCAGATCACCTCGAGTGTCTCGGAGTAAGTGGTGGACGTTATGTCGAAGAAGACCCAATTGAGTACCCAAGAGCGTGCCTAGGTGACGGTGGCAAAGACAGTGACGACGGCGTGGACTGTCGAGGTGGTGCTACGAGATGAGGAGTTGGAGAGAGTCGCAAAAGGACTGTTCGTGATGAGTGCAGGTCGCTCTCAAGTGTTTGATAAAGCACGCGTATGAGTCACTCGTTGCGTTTCAGAACACCTCCTGGACACGCTAAAGGTCCCTTTGCCCCTTGACTATGCCGCCAGATCGCACCCAGCTACTCGAGGTCTACCTACCTAGGCCGTACCGGCTTGACACCAGCTTTACCCCCATCCCACCTCCCACCACCAGTAGCCCTGGTTCTCATCCGTCCTCCCCTCGCCCCGCTTCCCCTTGACCTGTCGCTTCCCTTGACCCCTAGCACCGAGCTTGAGCCCTCGAGCGATTCCCAATCCTTCCCCGGCCAGCTCACGCGGTGCTGAGCCAGTCCGCGCGGCGTCTTGGCGTTCGCTCAGTGGAACGTAGCTGGACAGAGGGGGAAAGTACGTGTCTATGGATTCCAACTCCGGAGCGAACGTTGGCCTCAGCGGTGAGAGGATGTGCTATGGTCGTGTCTTTAGTATACCTCTTGCCATGCATTTACGATCAACGCAGACTCACGAAAGTCCCACCTCCTCTGCCTTGAGCATCAGGCAGCTTCAGCACCCACGCCGCGACCTCCCTCAGCAGCCTGGCGTGCGTCTCGTCGTAGACGCAATCGCTCGCCAACACCAGATCGAAGCCGTCCGCGCCCGCTCCCGAGACGAACGAGGCCATCTGCTCGTCGCCCTCTCCACTGTGCATGAAGGCGGGAAAGGTCGTCCAATCCAGCTTGGCGATGTGAATGCCGTGTCCAAGCGCTTGCCCTTGCTCCCGGGTGTTCGTCTCCCCCCGAGCCGGAAAGTTGAGGTCGACGCAGATCTTGAGATTGTCTAATACGGATGCGAGGAAGTCGGTGGCCACTACTAACCCAGGCGGGGTTCCTTGTGCCAGCGCTCGCAGGTCCAACAGCTTTCTACACAGGATGGACAGGAGTCCCGTACCCGCGCCGAGCTCAAGGACCCTGACACCGCGCCCCGGCTTGGCGTCAGGCAGGAAGAGGCCGTAATCGGCGGGCCGCTGTGCCACCTCGCGTCCGAGCAGGATGGCCGATCCCCAAGTCTGCACGCCGACGCTGAGGTGATCGCCCATCGGCGCGTCGTGCAGCAGGACAGGCAAGACGGGTCGTCTTCCACCTGTGTTGGCTCTGACCCGGTTCGTGCGGCGACGAGGGGATGTAGAGGGACCGGCGAGAGGGGAAGTAGGAGAAGTGCTCAAGGCTGTGGCATCGGAGGTCCGCCTCATGTGGCTTGTAGGGGAGGTAGGCGAGGTAGACAATGAGGCGAGGAAGGTGTTGGTCTCGGGCGAGAGAGCAGGGTTGGGGGATCGACTGGAGTGCATCTGCTTGAGAGCCGGAGCCAGAACCGGGTCGATGGGGAAAACGAGATGCCGAGTGAGAGATCCAGCGGCTGAAGCTCGCATCAGCACGAGGTTGGGCCAGATCCACAGTACTTGAGTATGCTGGCCGCTCGCGCTCACCACTCGTCCCCGCCATCATGGCAAGCACCGCCGTCGCGTCTCTCAGGACCGTCTCCATCTCCTTGTTCTGTTCCGACTGGTCCGCGTCTTCTCCATTCTCCTCTATCCATCCTTGGGTCCGCCTTACCACTCCGCTGAGCCACTTCTCTGCCCATTCCCTCTCGAACGGGTCCAGGTGTAGTTGCTCGTCCTCCTCTTCGTCGTCAGAGGTTTCATCGGTCTCTTCATCCTCGAGCACATCAGGCATACCGCCCGCGACGTGGCCGAGCTGGGAAGCGGGATCGAGGGGAACGTCCAGACCCAAGCCCATGCCAGACATGGTCTCCGCCAGCCCGGCCGAGAACCGCCTTTCCCTCTTCTTGCCCCTCACCACCTTGTCATCGTCGAGCGCGTCGGCAGCTGTGAACCCGCCGTGTATGGGCGGGAGGTACAGCTCGCGAAGGACCGAGATGTGGGCGAGGAGGTCTTGGGGGTTGAGCGGGGAGAGCGTGAATTGGGACCGGGGGAGATGTGGCAGGAAGCTGGATGGGATGAGGCCGGGCGGGGCCATGGTGCCGAGGAGGAATCGCAGCTGCTTCCCTACGCTCTGCTGTGTCGACGCGGCCCAGAGCTCAGTCTGATAAAACCCGAGATGACCATGCATACCCATCACTTCCCCCTATAGACCCACCCACCCCCTCCGCCGTGGGCTGGAAATTGTGGTTTGCCCAAGTGGAGGTGTCTCCAAAGTGAGGGTGAGATTTAATCCCTCATTGCCCCTTGCGGAACCAACAACGTCGTGGAACCAGCGAGTGGGAGGGCAAGGTGTCGTTTACATTGATGGATCATTGCCAACTCTTGGTCGTGTCACATCCACACAAGCATAGCAACCATGGTGAGTGGGTGTGGAGCAGATAAGGAGGACATCCCACTGACGACTCACCCAGGCCGACGTGAAACGACCCTCTTCCCCCGGCGCTGGAACGCCCGGATCCAGCTCGAGCTTTGCTGTTGCCCGACCTCACGGTGCGAACGCTGTCCGGTGAGTGGGGGGAGGTGGGGGTGGCGGTCCTGTGTCAGGATCGAGCTGATTGTCTTCAACTCCTTCATCAACTCATGTACTGTCGATGACCCTACCTCTCACTCATACACTCGACCACGCTCACGTTCCCCTTGACCCACCGCGATTCACCTGCTCACCCACCCACAGACGACGTGCGCCCGCTGCCGCACGACCCTCCTCCACCCGCGCAGCAGGAGCAGGCGGATCGAGCAATACCATGCTCAAGCTGTACACGGACTCGGGCGAGGCCGGACTCAAGGTGTGAGTCATGCAAGGGTATTGGATGGCTTGCACGCGACGGGGTGTGCTGACCCGTCTACCCCAACCCCCCAGCGACCCGTTCGTTGTCATCGTCCTCTCCCTCTCGTTCATCGCTTCCATCTTCTTCCTCCACATCGCTGCCAAGATCGTCAGGGCTTTCACTTCCTAGAGACTGGGAGATGAGGGCGTGGAAGGGGCAAAATGCATATTTGTATGTCTGCATCAACAACAGCACTGTCGCGCGACCCAGCGCGGGGGATCAGAACGACTCGCCAACGCCAGAGACAATATCGTTGATTCATAACCGCTCGTTCGGGCCATAATCCGTTACCCGCCTCGTGTAAAACAATACTGATTCGTCTCGTCATCACCCTGTCACATCCTGACTCGGACAGCAGATACCGCTGACTAGTTGAACGCCACACCTATATCCCCTAGAACACGTCCTCGGCCATCGGACAGTCCGCTGTATCATGGGCGGAACTCTACCAAGAGATCAGCTCGGTTCACCCCAACCAACCCAACAGTCTGCCCACCTCGCAATCGGCACACCACTTGCCGCCCTTCTTGTCCTCACCCAACATGTTACCCGCGAATACCGGACACGCGTCAAGGTCGCGAGGCCCTTCGCACAACTCGCACCGGTCGTCCCCAGCCGCCGTCCCGACCGTGCTCGACATGGTCGTAGCGGTGGACGATGTCCTGGTGTGAGCGCCTCCCACCCCGCCATTTGCGTGCGACTTGCGCAATCGCTCGACTTCTCGCTCGAGCGAAGTGGCGCGCGTTTCCAGCTCGTCCTCCCTGTAGATCTTGGCCTCGATCAGCGACTCGAGCTCGGCAACTTCTTGGTTGAGCTAGAGAAGCGTAAGCACGTGCTGTGTCAGCCATCCAGAGGACCCGACATACCTCCTTGATAGCGATCCTCGCTTCGACGAGCTCCTTCGAGTCCGCGGCACCGGCTTGACCGTCCGCCGAAGCATCCTCGAGCAGCTTGACCTCCTGCGGGGAGCGTATGAGTCAGCTACGAAAGTCGTCTCAACCACACTGCGATGAACTTGCCTCCTTCAACAGCCCCACTTCCTCTCTGAGACTATCGCAAGTCTCCTTGAGGTCGGCATTCTCCGCCGAGAGATCCTGGATGATATGCTGGAACCCTCGGATCTTCTTCTCGGCGTCGTCGCTCGAGCCGGTCGACAGTCGAGATCGTCGGGGTTCTTCTCGCGGTTGTGCGGTGGCAGCGGCAGCAGATTTGAGCTGCGCAAGTACCCGTGAGCATGGGTTCAATTCCCTATGAGGGTGACGTACCGTTGCGATCTCTCCTTGCAGAGTCTGTACCTTTGCCTCCAGCTCGGCCTTCTGCTCGCTGAGTGTCTTGAGTCGAGCCTCATCCTCGCCGGCTCGCTGCGTCGACGAAGCGACACGCTGCTCGGCCTCTTCCAACTTGACTCGCACCGCCTCAAGCTGGCTCTGGCTCGCGGCCAGCTTGCTCTCGGCGTCCACAGCCACAGCCAACTTGACCTTGACATCCTTGAGTTCGGCCTTTGCAGCCGCGAGATCCTTCTCCTGGGCAGCAGCCGCCTGCAACGCCGTTCGCATGCTGGACGCCTCGGCGGCGTCCGACCTGAGACTCTCAATCTCTGCTCGAGCACCTTCCAGAGCCGCCTGGTTCTCCTTGAGAGCGCCCTCGAGCTCGTTGACCCTGGTGCGAGCACCATGAGCCTGCTCGTTGAGCCGTTTGATCTCCTCCTTGAGCGCGGTGCCCTGCTCATGTGCAGCCTTCTCCCCGTCTTTGGCTCGGGCGACCTTGGCTTTCCACGCATCCGCATCGTTCTCCGCCTGACTGCGCAGATCGTCAAGCTCCTCTTCCAGATGCTGGATCTTGTTCTGCTGATGCTTGACCTGCGCCGTGAGCGTCTCGTTGTCGATCTCGGCTGCTGTGGCCGCTTCACGCTTGAGGGTGGAAGGGGACGGCGGTCGCAGGGCTTTCTCCTGCTCCTCTCGAGCCCGTTGCAGCTTGTCATCCAAGTGCCGATTACGATCTTCCAGTTCCCGCACGCGCTCCTCCAGCTCGTACTGCTTGGTCTCGTGCAGCGAGATCATTTGCTGCGGAGTGCGTGTCGCATGTCAGCTGTGCTTGCGGATGCAGAGCCATGGGGTCCAGCTCACCTGACCAGCGTTGGTCAGTTCATCCACCAAGGCCTTCATCTCAGACGCTTCGATCTCGGCCGCCTCGGCCCGCTGAGCCATTTTGAGCACTTCGGCCTTCTTGGCCTCCATCCCTGCCGAGAGCTCGCCCTCTGCCCGCTCCGAAGCGAGCGTCATCTCCTTCTGCAGGTCGCTCAGCGCTTTCTCCTTGCTGGCCAATTCAGCCTGAGCCGCCTCGTGAGCCGCTTGCAGCTCCTCGGCGAGACGCGACGCGTCGTTGGCATCGGCCTGAGTCGCAGACAGCTGCGACTGTAGCGTGTCCAGCTCTTCTCGCGCTCGTTCCACCTCGCTTCTGGCATGTTCCGCGTCCCTCGAGTCGACCGCAGCAGAACCCGCCTCGACAACATGCTTGATCTCCTCTTCCAACTCGGCATTCCGCCTCTTGAGCTCCCTGATCTCCTCCTCCAGCGCTTCGCTCTGCCTCGCAGCCATCACCTTGTTGATGTTGCTCGGGCTCGGCGGGGGAGGCATCATGTCGTGCATGTTGCTAGCCCGGGGCACCCTTGGCCGAGGCGTGATGGCCGGTCCGCCGAGCGACTGCCTCGGCCCTCGAGCAGGCGTGACATGACCCATCGACACGCGCGACGGTCTCGGCGTCGTCGTCGTGCTCGCCCCTAGGCCTTTCACCGACGCGGTCAACGAGCCGTTCCGAGCATGATCGAGCTGCTTGGCCGTCATCCCGACGTAACGACTGGCTCGAGAACCCGCCGTGATCTTGCTGCTGATTCCCGCGTTCGCGCTCGTACTGGTCCCGAGTGCGGTGCGTGTCGGCATCGGCTCGTCGTCGTCGCCACCGACGGGCGGTCGTCGTACCGAAGTTGACACGGTCCTGGGCGTGCGGCCAGGTGTGGTGGATGATTCACGAAGCGTTCGATCGTAGGCCGGAGTGGCGCGTCCTGAAGGGGTGGCTCGTCCGTGCAAAGAGTATGAAGCGGATGAGGAGGCGAGTGAACGGTGAGAGGACGCTACCGAAGCAGGACGAGAAGCGCCGGACGTGGGAGGGGACAGCTTGGTAGCAAGCACAAAGATACCGCATGCGGGCGGGCAGGAAAAGTAGGCGGTTCTGCGAGCACATCAATACGTGGTCAGCTCAATCGTCTTTGCCTCCCGGTCGTTGTGCAGGCACTCACCCATCGACCGATCCGTCATTCTTCCCCTTGCCTGCAAACCCACCCTCCAGCTCCACACCGGCCCAGACGCCCTCCTTGAACTGAGTCGGTCCGAGAAACCTCAACACGCCCTCATAGCCCATACTGTTGATCCTGACTTTCTCGCCCACCACGGGCGTCCATTTGGGATCCTGCCCATGTCCATTCCCACCGCCCCCATACGCGTTGGACGCTCTCGATTCCGGTCGGCGGCCGTACGGCGTGGTGGAGGCGGTAGACGACGCCATGGACGTCCTTCGAGGTGTGAACGGGGCAGTGGTAGATGCTGACAAGCTCGATCGACCCGTCCTCGATACCGCTCGAGAAGCAGAAGGCGTGACGGGCGCGCCTGGGCCCGTGCTCAGCCCCAGCCCCGAAGGCGTCTTGGACCGGATCCCGGGGGTACGAGGCGCGTGCGCTTGCGCTTGCGTCGATTGTCCCATGGCGGAGACGGAGGGGGATTCGGGCGTGCCCTCCCTCACGTTCCGGAGCGTGCTGGGCGGGCGTGATCTCAGAACTTCCTGCAGTGCCCGATCCATCAGGTCGTCCGAGGCTGTCGGGGTGGGCAGCTGACCCGCCCCGAGGGACGAGCGCGAACGCCTGCTGGCGGTGGGCGTGGGTATGCCCGTGCTGGGCGTGGATCGACCCGGAGTCGACAGAGTGGGCAGTCGGGACATCGTGTGCCTCTTACTGAGTCGTAGACGCGAGGCGGGGGACGACAATTAGTATACCAAGCAGTGACTCGCGCAAGACAGTTGGACCAGAGAAATGTTGAGCAAAGTGTTGTTGACATTGAGAGACACGCGATCGTCAGTCGCGTGGACGAACGGGAGCTGATTTACGTAACTTGAACCTACTTGCTAGACAACGTCGTCGAACGAGCGCAAGCCAGGCATGCATAGCGCAGTGAGGAGACAGCGTGGGCACGGCGTAACAGTTTACAGGCATGACACGGTATGGAGAGAGTCTGACGTGGCGTGATGACCCCGCGCAGCGATGTGCTCTACGCCGTTGTTACCAGCCAACACGTCGTGCAGCGTCCCAGCCCATCGCCTCCCATAGGGACCTTTGCGCTCAGTACTCGGCGAAGCGGGTCCTCGCAACCCCTCTGGCCAGATTGCAAAGATACGCTGTCCCGCTCGTGAGGCATACTCTTGCTACCGCGCCTATCACGGCTAGACGCTAGCATACAACACTAAAATATACAACCCAACCACACTTTATGCCCGCTGCCCAAGAACCTGCTGCAACAGTCCCACCACCCCTTCATCCCTCCACAGCCCATCCTCAGCCGTATCGTCCTGTTCTCGCCTTGGTTCCCTCTCGGTCCACCCTGGGACATCCCCATCGTCCGGTTCATCCCCCTCCTCTTCAATCACACTGTCGTCGGCGTCTCTTGACCTGGCTCCCCTGGACAAGCTATACAGCAGAGGCTGTTTGGGACGTATAAGATGTGATGATTTCGCCCAAGCTCTGTCGTACGACCGACTTCGCTCCCTCAGCTTGCTTTCGTCCGATCCTATTCCCAAGCCCAGCCCGCGTCCACCAGCGTATACCGATCCGCTCAGGGCTCCTACGGCAGCGCCTTTGCTCGTAGCCGGCACGTGATCGCGGTGCATCCCGACCAGCCGGTTCAGAAACATGGACGAAGAAGGGTCCGTGGGTTGCCAGTCCGGATGAGTGGCCTTGAAGTGAAGGAACGATTTCTCCATCTTGTTCTCATTGGCTCGCCAGTCCATCCCTTTCCTCGGGACCACGGGTGTATCTCCGTGACCCGTGTCGTGTGAGCCCCCTTCCGACTCTTCGGCAGGTTTCGAGTCGCCATGAAGTCGGAAGTCGAATACCGCAAACGAGCAGACATAGCCCACCCCGTCGACGTGCACGGTGAACTCGCGAAAGAAATCAATGATGGCTCCCGCACACGGTGGAAGCGAGAAGAAGAGGATGAACGGGGTGAGGATGACAGACATGAGCTCGGTAAAAAAGATGGTGATCTTGAGCGCGAAGAGGGTACCGAACTCTTTGTGGACCTGACCAACCAGGCTTTAGCCTTCGCGTAACGACCCGAGCGGACTCAGACCCAGACTCACCATCTGACTGTGCAGTTTACCTCTCCACTCGACCGGCAGGTAATGCGTCCACCTCACAACGTCCCTTAGATTGGCCTCGGGATCGAACACCATGTTCTCCTCGGGCACCATCCCCCTCGCGAGAGCCAAGACGGACCCGAAGAGACCGAGATAGAAGAGTACAGTACGATGAGGTGTGATCTCGAAGCGGAGGAAAAGGTCAGGGTCGATCAGCGAAGCCACTAAGAGGACAGCGGCAAAGGATCCCGCCACGAATGCGACGAAACTGTAGGTCATGCAGTGTTAGCGAAGGGGGCGGACGGGACAGTGCGTAGTCGTGACATACCGCATGACCAGCGCCGTCCGTTCTTTAGGAAACTGATCGATGTATTCCTTGGCAACCGGATAGCTGCGATCTAGTCTCCGCTCGAATAGATGAGGCAGTTCATTGAACTCCCGAAACTTCCACTGGGCATATGGGGTGTATTGCCGGCTGCCAATCGACGATGGGTTTTTGTGGTATTCCTGCGGAAAGAAGGGTCAGAAATGATCTCGCACGCGACGTTCGACGCACCTCAAAATAGCGGAAGAAGGAGTACATGAGCAGGTACATGACGATGAACGGCGCGAAAATGGCGTTCAGTACGCCCATGAAGATGAACCGCCGGCGGAGGCTACGTATGATAAGGCATTTAAGCAGTCGACCTCACAGCCGCGGACCAGCCTTGCTCACCCTTCAATCAGATCCTTTCTACGCCGCTCCCTGATGAACTCTTTCCGCACCTGTCCACGGGGATCAAACAGGTACGCCATAAGGCAAAACCGCAAGTTCCATTCCAGCGCTCTAGTGAGTGTGTTGGCACCGAAGGAGATGTATTTGCGGGGAGCAAATCCTGCATGAGATGGTAAGATGGTTTGCGAGCCCGGCGCGAGTAGATTTGTGGGGATGTGATGATCAAGTACGTGCGGAACAGGTAATCTGACTCGTAGATCCAGTAGTTCCTTGTTGAACAGAGCAATGAGGTAGTTCTCTTGCCGCAGGATCCGGCTGTCAGGCGTGAGTCAGCGCCGCTTGCATCTGATGAACGGACGACCCTCACTTGGCCACGTCATGGGCGTCCAGCTTCTTGACGGTCTCTTTATTGGCTTCATCCCCCACCATACCGGCCAAGGCATCCGCCTGGCCATTGGACAGGGACGTCACGGGATTATGCTTTCTGATCTCTCCGATCAGGCGGACGATCTCCGGCCAAGGTAGGGTTTGGATATCGCCCTGCGTCACGTCTGAGTCAGGAGAGTTGCGCAGGGTCGAGGTTTATGACAAGACGACAACTCACGTCTGGGATGCCAAGAAGGTGAGTGTAGAAACGGTACATCTCGAGCAGGCGAGGTATGGACAAGGCGAAGCTGGTGAGCTGGAACAAGTAGAAGCCGGAAACGGTCAGGATGAACAACCAATGCGGTGCAGATGGTCTTTGGGGGAGGCGAAAGTGGCCGGGAGAGTGCCGGGAGAGGAGACCGTGAGCGTGAGCGCGAATCGTAGAAAATACTAGGATCACCTACCGAGCGATACATTGCGGTATCAGGACATCGTCTAGTCTGGCTATCGCCTCCGGACCTGACGTGGTTGACCGTAGCTTTGAATAATCGATACACGAGGTCAGGAAGGTGGAGAAGGCGATGACAAAGAAAGTTGTTCTGGGCCGGTGTCAGCTTCGCTCTGATGGATAGCTGCGGAACCCACAGGAGATTAAGCACCCTGGCTAGGACGATGCACCAGATGCCTTTGCCTTTGTAGTAGTCGTATACCTGACGCGGTCCGATATCAGCTAGGCGTACGAAAAATAGACCACCAGCTCACCTCTTGCAGGAACCGATCCAGGTCCTCGACGTTGACCCATTTCCACAGAGCCCTGTCATAGTCGCTCAAGCCGGTCTTCCCAGCGGCCGCGCGTCGGCCAATCCCACGCGCGTGGTCTGCCTCCTCTTCGTCGTGCGCAGGCACCGACTGATACTTGCGTCCCCCCTTTTGCCTCGCCTTGCCTTTGTCTCTCGGTCTGCTTGGTCCAGCCACGGGGGATGCTAATCCCGGATCTAGGTATCCCGCTCTGGAGTCGTGGCGCACACCCTCCACAAGGGCAACGGCCTTCTTGGTCGACGAAACGCGACGGGGAGGAGACGGCCTGACGACCGCGGGCGGTTCCCGAAAGGTAGGCAGTCTTGTACTGGCTCGTTCGGGTGAAGTGGACGGGTCCCGGGACGTATACGTGCTCGCCGGCAGAGCCGATGACTGGGCCCCTCTCGTCAGGTCCATGCCGGACGCATACAGGGACGAGGGTCCAGGTGAGGTGCTCCTGCTTTGACTCTGGCTGCCCGCGCCCGAGGGAGAGGAAGATGGCGCTGCACTGGCGCGAAAGGGGCCCGGGCTGTCTGCTCGGGGACGCGACGAGGACGACTGGGCGAAGGGTTGTGTCTGTCTGGATGGCAGAGCTGACGGTGGGGATCTCGGAGTCCGCTCACCCGGAGCGAGCTGTTCGCCAAAGATCAACGACCGGGGCGGGGCCTCCTCATCGTCCGAGCTGGTGGGGGTGGCGATGACATGTGTTGGCCTACGAACAGCTGGAGAGGTGCTGATGGTAGGAGTAGGAGACATGCGTTGGCGGTCATCACCCGTGACGTCGGCTTGACCATGGTCGGTCCCACCTTGAAGCTCACGCAGGAGCATGGTGGAGGGACTATCCGGCTCTGACCGAGGTGTGGATGAGTAGGTCGAGCGGTTGACGCTGGCGTAGGGATTGAGCATGTTGAGCAGAGAGTTGGGTCGTGAGGGCGAGCCCGAGGTCATCTTCTTGACCAACCCAAGGCTTAACAGATTCCCATGCAAGCAATGTGGTGATCAAGAAGGACGCTGCTCTACACTGGTGGATGATGATGTGAGATCCAGTCAACCGGTTGATGCAATGCGGGGTAAACAACGACCCAACCGTGGGAAAGCTAGGATTTTGAGGAAAGAATGGTAAATACTGCATAAGAGCTTTCTTTGAGCTCACGGCGCGGGCGTGTCAGTCGAACGAACTGTTGCAAAGACGTGGATGATACCTCGTCTGACCAGCTGGATCACCTCGCTACTTCACATAAGATCACCCGTGACGTATCTGATCAGAATGGAAGCTGCCGAACCTACGAAAAGACCGCGATCCGCTTCGCCCCGGCCCGCCGAACCGGCCGGTTCACCGCCTGCCAAAAAGGCTCATATCGAGCCCACCGCGTCTGCCCCTAGCGACGATGCCATCAAGGGCGTAGCCAAGGTCGAGGTGGACCCGGAAGAGGCCATGTTCAACGCGATGGCCGAACAGAACGGTCAAGCTGCGGAAGGGGAGAGCAAAGGTTGGGGTAAACTGGCCGGGAGAGGCAAGGGCAAGGGCAAGGAATGGCAGGGGACAGACAAGAGAAAACTCCCTTCGGGGAGGAAGGAGTGGACGCCGAGGGAGAAGACTGAAGGGGCGGAAGACAAGGAGAGGCTGCCGAAGAAGCGGTGCTGCGTGTTGTTGGGGTGAGCGCGATGATCTTGCCCGACTGGATGTAGCCGGTACTGACGGCGTGTGTGTCTGACAGATACTGCGGTACGGGATACTCCGGCATGCAAATGTAAGTGAACGGGTTAGCGACCCACTGTATCGTGCTGACTGGTCTACCCCCCATAGCCAGGTCCACGGCTCAAGAACGATCGAGGGAGATGTGTTCGCTGCGCTCGTCAAGGCCGGAGCGGTGTCCGAGGACAACGCGGTGGATCACCGAAAGGTCGACGTGCAACGAGCTGCACGAACCGACGCGGGTGTACACGCTGCTGGAAATTGGCAAGTCACCAGACTCTGTGCACTTGCTTGACACAGGCTGACCAATCACGCAGCATCTCGCTCAAGATGATCCACGACCCGCCTCTTCCCGAGGGCTACAAGAACCTCGCAGAGTATGTCAACACCTTCCTTCCGGAGCAGATCAGGATGTGGGGTTTTGTGCGGACCGTCAAGTCCTTCAACGCGCGAACGTGGGTTTTTTGAATCTCCCGGTTAGAAGCGTCGATTCTAACAGGGTTGTTCACGTAGCGCCGCCGACTCGCGAATCTACGAATACCTCCTTCCTTCTTACTGCCTCCTCCCACCAGGCCGGGACGACCCGTTGGGTCGACGACTGGACCGCTCGTCCCCTGGATGGAGAGACCTGCTTGGCAAGGAAGCGGTGGAATTTGTCGATGCGGCACCCTCGCTCGCGCCCGAGGAGGGGGACGCCGAGGGGGACGGTGGGGAAGGCGAGGGCAAGGAGTTCAAGATCAATCCCAAGAACCGGGGCGAGTTTGAGAGGCGAAGAGGGTGGAGGGTGGATGCCAAGACGCTCGAGCGGTTCCGAGAGCTGATAGCGCAGTACAAGGGCACCCAGTGAGTCGGACCGTACGCTCGGCGGAGTGTGAGAGCTGATCAGGACCCGCGAAGCAATTTCCACAACTATACCGTCGGCAAACCGTTCAACGACCGTACGGTCAAGCGATACATGATCAAGCTGGACGTCAAGGAGCCCAAGGTGTATGGCGAGATCGAATGGGTTTCCGTGCAGATCCACGGACAGAGTTTCATGCTGCATCAGATCGTGAGCCGGTCACCGAGCCATCAGGACCTCTCCGGGACGCTGGTGGGCGGGACGCTGATGTGCCTCGCTTCTATAGCGAAAGATGATCTCCATGGCCATGTTGGCCTGTCGAACCGCCTCCCCACCTTCTCTCCTTCAGGAAACGTTCGGACCCAAGCGTATCCACGTACCCAAGGCCCCGCCTCTCGGTCTGCTTCTGGAAGCGCCCCAGTTCGGCGTGTACAACAACCGGATCACGTCCAAGGGCAGTGGGCTGCAGGAGGAGCGCGATCCCGTCGACTTTGGGCTGTACGAGCAGATCAAGTACGATTTCAAGGTCAAGTGGATCTACGAGAAGCTTCGACAGGAGGAGCTCGAGGCGCATGTGTGAGTGGCGGGTGGGCAACTGAAGCGCTGACGACGCGCTGACAATCTCGGTATAGCTTCCACAAGTGGATGAGGCAGATGGACTGTTCTATGAGCAACGGTCTTGCCTTCTTGAAGTGAGCAGGGGTTGTCGATGATCGGCTCGCACCGCGCTGACCCGCCCAAAGCACACAAGGTATCATCCCGCCCGAAGCCGACCTGTCCAAGGGAGCCAAGGAGGCTCGAAAGGCCGCCGCTGCCGCTGCCACCGCTGGAGAGGAGGGCGCCAAGGACAACAAGGAACAGGAGGACGACTTGGACAGCGATGATGAGGATGTGGATCAGGATCAGCTCAAGCGGGGCGAGCTGGAGGGTTAGTCTGCCGTGAGGGCTTAGGTGTGGCTTGTACTGTTCTGCATGAATAGTTGATATGACTAGGTACTGTGTCCAGTCGCGACATGTTCCCTTGCTTCGGTTAGACAGCTATCTAGAGGGCGGCCTCGACGTCGGCCTGGAATGGCATAGTGTCAGCCTGTTCTCGTGCTTCCTCACCCTCACGAGAACCGCTTGCCACGCCCACTCACCACCTTGGTGCTTCGAGCCGGGAACCACCGGACCTTTCCGTCCTTGATGAGGAACTTGGAGAAGTTCTAAAGTCGCACAATCAGTAAAGCCTCGCCTGGGAGCTTTATGTGCTATGCGGACTGACCCAGTCAATGGATTCGACGGGGGTCTCGGCGTGTTCTTTGAGGTACTTCCAGATAGGCTGGGTATCGGGGCCATTCACGTCGCCCTAGTGGGGGCACGGCCGGTCAGTTTGATCTCGTCCAAGGATTGACCTTTCCGTCGTCCGCTTCCCGTCCTCACCTTCTTGGCGATGGGGAACGTGACGCCATAGTTCATCTGGCAGAACTGGAGCACCTCGTCATCGGTGCCAGGCTCCTGCGCCTTGAACTGTGGGCGCGGTGCAAATGAGCTGGCCATGCACTTCTGATACGGCGCGCGCCGGGTTGAGCCCGACCAACCTGGTTGCAGGGGAAGCCAATGACCACCAGGCCTTTGTCTTGATACTGCTCATGCAGCGCTTGCAAGTCCTTGTACTGGGGCGTGAGGCCTGGAAGTCGAGAATGATCAGCAGAGGCGCGACGACGCATGTGGCAAAATCGACCCACCGCACTTGCTCGCGACGTTGACAAAGAGCAGAGTCTTTTCTTTGTAGTCTGCCAGAGGGATGGTAGACTTGGGAAGCTCGACCTGGACAAGGGGAAGCAGGAGGGGACGGGTGAGCTTAGCGCGGATGGCCGCTGATGCAGACTCACCGTGTACGAGTAGATGTCCGACATGGTAAGAATGATATCGATGGTTGTCGTCCGACATACCCCCAGATGTACGCCTTGTAACAAGCAACGCCCAACTCCAGGCGCCATGCTCGAACGGAGCACGTCAGCCTGCGACGTGTCTACCGGCGACAACCGACGATGACACCGTGGGAGAACAGCATTTACCGGTCCGGCCCAGGAGACGAGTGATGTCGAGACAGATGTAGAGATGGTCTTGATCACTCGGTCATTCGCTAGACCTATACAACGTGACACAGCAAGATGCCGCCCGCACAAGACTGTCAAGACGAGGGTAAGCCAGTCTGCTCAGTCTTCCCCGCACAAGACTCATCCCGCTACTTGATTCGCAGCATGCGCCATCCAGACTTGCCTGACCCGGAACAACTACAACGAGTCGGTCTGCGCGTCATACGTCGAATCACTCTACCGATGCTGCTCCGAGATGTACGCCAGGGCGGAGAAGGATGGCAGGGGTGTATCGGGAAGTACGGCCTGTCCCATCAAAAGTGTGGTGGAGCGCAAGATGAAGAGGTTTGACCAGGAGAAGAAGTGAGAGCAGCTAGCGGGTGTGTATTACACCAGGAGGACCCCATAACGCCAAAATTGACAATTGGCTACAGCTATCACCGCTAGAATCCTGTACCCCCTCCCTATATACCACTCAAGTATACATGCGCCATACAACGTCCCGATGCGCACGTAAAAATGCTATACATCCGTTCGACCACCTACGGAGTGGTGGTGACAGCCAGGTCACCCTCGACCTCTGTCAATTCCCTCTCGTTCCTCTCCTCGTCCTCCTCGTCGTCCGTGTCGATCATCTCCTTACTTTTCGGTTGTCGATCCGGTACCTCTTTGCGCTTCGTCTTTGTCTTCTTGCTTGGCGTCTTATCCTCGCTCTGCTTCTTGCTTCGGGGCTTTGGCGTCCTAGCCGGAGTGGCTGATCGAGGCGTACTGACATCCCGCTTCATCCTCTGAAGCAGATCCGAAAACCCCTGGACGGGCTCCTGCTCCGGCCTCTGCTTCAGACGATGGAAAGCCATCCGGATGCTCTTCCGATTGTGGTGTTTCCATTCGGGATCTTGACAGATGACATCCCAGTCGATCGCCTTGTCGGACTTGAAGTTCATGGCTTCGATTCTGACGCATCGGATCAGCAATTCGACCACCACTTGTCCGTCTAAGGCATCGACCACAAGACTCACTTTTCAAGCAGTCTGAGCGACTCATCCTGGCCCATCCTGATCATCCCGTCCAACCTTGGCACTTCCACCTCACTCCACCTCGTCCTGCACTGCTTCGCGCTCCTTGTACCGCCCATATCCTTGGCCACCAGCGACCAGGGTATATCTTCCCGTTCATCCGCTCTCCGTCCCAGCGACCGGTTCATCTTTTCCACACTCGCGATCAGCTGCTCCCCTTCCTCCTTCGACCATGCCCCTGTCGTCCGGTCTGCCTGACTCGAAAGCTCCTTCATGTAGCGGTCCTTGCAGTCATTGGCTGTTCGGTCGACAATCTCTGACAGCCGCGACCACTGGTTCGGGAATTTATCGTACGCCCTTGGTGAGGAGTCACAAGTAAGCATCACCGCCAGTGAAAGGGCTTTGATCACGCCGTAAGCTCACCTCAGCAGAGCTTCGTCCTCTTCAGCGGTCCAAGGACCCTTATGCCCTTTGGGGTCGTACATGCGCTGTGCACAGAATTGCACATTCACCACAGGTCGACCAGGTACAGCAGCGGCTGGTAGCGCAATACTGGCAGTCAGCGATGACCGGACTGGCAATCAAAAGGCGATACGCACCGACGTCGAGCCAGAAAGTTTGATAATCGTCCTTGCTCATATCAGTGTCACCTGCCTTCGACATGACCTGCTCGACGAGCTGGTCATCGGTCATCTTGTGTACCTGCCAACAGATATATCAGTAAGGCGTGACTCGTGTTTCACATAAATGGTATATCTCCATGAAGCCTTACTCACCTTCTGGTAGTTTTCGAGCGTTCTCCGAATCGCATATTGTTCATCAGGAGAAAACTTTCCCTTCTTGAACGTGAGCACTGCGCATCGTCAATATTCAGTATCACCTTGCCAGAAGCCCAGTAGACTACTCACCGCCTGCCTTCTCTAACCGTCTGATCTCCTTCTCCGAGGACCAGTTACTCGACAACCACTGTTCGACAGCCCTTGGCCCATTCAGCATCTTCTTCAACACGTCGTCATCAATCTTGTCCTGAGACGAGCGTTGTGTACCTGACACAGAGCCGCGAGGAGTTGACGTTGGTCTAGGCCGCTTGGGACCAGCGGATGGAGAGGGTCTCATGGGTGATCTCACTGGACCCGTGGTGATGATTTTGCGACTGGGTATGATGGGAGTGGAAGTGGATGATTCTCCTTGCGGTGCCATGTCCGCGACAGTCTGAGACGGCAACGGTCTCTTTCGCTTCTGTGTTGATCTGGCTACTGGGACAGGGTCGATAGGTATGCTGACTTTGGACGAGACCTGTGTCGGTTTCGCGGGCTCCGACGCCTTCGCCTTGCCCTTGTCTTTGTTCGATGACGGAGTGGGAGTAGCAATGGCCACGCTGACCTTAGATGACGGTTGTGTGAGTGGCGGTGCGTGGTTTGACGCGGACGAAGGCCCCGCGCTTGCTCCTGCTTGGGTCGCCGCGGCGGCAGCAGCTTTTTCTAGCTTTCGCTGAGCCTTTTCCGCTTTGCGAGCCTTCTTCTCTTCTTTGCTCTCGTTTACGCGCATTACACCTGATTGTCCACTCTGCAGGGCCTGTTGATTCCCAGTCTGGTCCTTCCCTTTCACGAGCAGGTCTGTCGTAGGCAGAACGGGGGCAACCGCCTTCCGCTCATCACTCGGCAACGCCTTGCCAGCTTCCTTCTTGGACTTTGCCTTCTTGCCTGAAGCGCCCTCACTTGATGCCTCTGCTGTGGGCTGACCTCCTTGCTTGGTCTCCTTGACCTCGCCGTTCAACTTGTCCTTCTTCCTGAGTTTCTTTTCCTTGACCGTCTCAGCGCCGTTGCTGGCCGGCGGCTGGACCCCTGCGCCCTTGTCCCTCGAATTCAGGGACGACGAAGCTATGTGCGAAGGACCTGCTGTCTCCTCAACATTGGCGGCCTGACTCAACCTGGCAAGCTTGGCCTCCTTCTTCCTCTTCTTCTCTGCTCTGCGTTCCTCCTTCTCCTCCCGAGTCCGCTTCTTAATCGAGCCCGACGGCGCTGAAAGACTGGGGTCCATGTCGAGAAGGTCTCGAGGGGTCAGCTCGATTGAGCTTGACGACTTTGTTACGGTGGGCCTCATGGGCAGTGAAGAGGTAGGCGGTGAGCGACACCGACCTGGTGCGAGATTGACGACTGATGATGGTTGACTGGACTGCTTTGATTTGTTTTCATCATAGCGCATGTCACGTGATCACGTCATCATGAGTGTTCGAGATTTCAATGAACGGTTCTCAAGACAGGTTAGGCTCTCTTGCGTGTACCATCGCATGCCCACGCGACCTTGCAACCCTGGAGCAGTGAAGCGATCCCAGCGTCGAGCAAGCCACACGCCATGCGGGCTCGGCTCCCGCCTTTGGTCATCTCGACGATCGAGTCTCGACTTCGATCCGATGTTCAACCGGTGCTCGATCTAAGCCCATTGGTGGGGCGAGCTGGCCGAGGCTCCGGTGCCGGCCTTCTCCCTTTGATCCGTCTAGAAGATGGTGAGCCGGCTCGGCCAGCTCGGACCAAGCCTCTCGTCACAGCCGGCTCTCTGTCCCAGTCTCGCCCTCCTCGACCCATATCCGACCCCATCCCCTTATCAGCACCGTACCTGCTCCGGACGGGTCCGAAGAAGCAAGCGCACATCGTGACTGCCCACTCCGCCCTCGACTCGGACGAGTTCGATCCGACCTCTCCCTCGTCTGTGCTCCGCCGTCAGGTCACCTACTCGCGCCTGATCTCCACGTTCCTCCACCATCCCCACGCGGCCGTAGCTGTGCAATCCCTTCTCAGCCGCTCGGCCGACGAAGGCGTCCCGATCTCCGTCCCAACCTTGACTTCCATCCTCAAAGTCACCTTGTCAAACCCCGACGTCGCGGAGAGGAGACAAGTTGTCCAAATCATCCTGCCCCTTCTGCCCGACAAGCTGGACGTCCCGTTACTCGATGTGCTCCTCCGCTCGGTGATACGGGATACTTCCGCCAACCCAGAGACCGTCGAAGCGATGATTGCCGACTGCCTCAAGCTCGAGGATGACAATCAGGTCGGGAGATCAGGCTGGTCGCTCGAAGTATGGGACCTGCTTCTCGTCTCGTACGCCCAGGCGGGCGACTTCAGAGGTGCTCTGAACACTCTGACAGAGCTACGTCATGTCGTGGAATCACGGCTCACATCCATGCCGTCCAGTTCCACCTCGCCGCCGAAGCTGGGTCCGAGAGACCACAAGGCGGTATGCAAGGCGTACACGACCGTACTGCAGGCGTTCCGTCAGCAAAAGCGAGACAAGGTGTCAGGTCGGGCCGGGTCGGCCACGCTAGTCCCTCGTAGGCTGGCCAAAGACCTGGTCGAGCTCTTGAACGGCGAGAGACCTACGGTAGGGTTCCTCAACGCGTGGATGAGAGCGGAGCGAGCGGCGGGGCAGGTTAAAGCAGCTAGGCAGATCTGGGAGTTGATCGATGTACAGCAATCGGCCCCGACGGATTCGGATGCCTCGTCGGGCGCGGTCGAAGCTGGTGCAAGCGACATGCAGGCTGAGCGTCGGCCCGCCGAGGAAGGCCCCAACGGGGAATCCTGGAATCAGTATTTCGGCCTGTACCTTACCTCTGACAGCGGTACCCTCCCGCCTCTGCGGCGGTCCATGAAGCGGCTGTTCACTCAACTACACGCTCGTCACTCCGCCTCGACAGCACCGGACACCGTGGCAGACCAAGAAAGCCCGGCTCCCCTCTTGGACACACGCCTGTCCAACGCCATCATCAAAGCCATCTTTCACGCCCCCGCCTCACCCGCGGAGAAGGACCTACCGGCTGTCCTGGTCGTTCTGCGCCAAATGCGATGGGCTGATGTCCAGCCCGACCGCAAAACCATCGACGTCCTCGCCTCAGGCGTCATGGGCGTGATCTACCACCTCTCTCCGGCCCAGCTCCGAGCTCTAGGCATCAGCCTAAAGACTGTCCTTCGCATAGAGGCCGACATGGAAGTCAGCTCGGGCACCGCGACGAATGCCGCACGCAGGAAAGTCGCGTCGGCATCGGCCAAGGGCTGGCAAAGGCTGGGGCTGGGGATACGCGCCTGGGATATCCTCACGGATATTGTTCATCAGATCAGGTTGAACAGGGACCCTGACCAATCGGTCGACCTCGTCTACCTGCCATTGTGTATGCCTGTTGCCAGGCTGTCCCCGATGTCTCCAGCTACATACTCATCACGAGACCCCGCCACACCGCGCGGCCCGGACGAGGTGCCGACCTCAAGCCGCAGTGCAGGTACAGAAACCACGGTCCATTCGTTCGGCTCCTCGATCGAAACCTCACCAGACTCTTTCGATGCCAAACCTCCCCTGCCTTCGATGGTCCTGCCCGCCCTGATCGAGCTCACCGAGCGACTCATTGTCCAACTTGCTCGGCAGGCCAGGGCGGCGTCGCGCAGAGTCGCGGATGACAGGCGTACGATTGACGACCACGCCCTTTTGAGGGATGTACTGAGGGCTGCGGAAGATGACCTGACCCCGATTAGGCGGTAGCCTAGCACCGATGTAATACCAATCATTGTAGCCGCAAAATCCATATCATATACATGTATCCCAGTGGGAAAATAGAATACTTCCTAGTCCATAGCTATACTCGCGTCTCGTATGCCACCGCGTCGAGACCCGCCCCTCCCAAACAGAATCCCAACACCGCCTAAAACATAGCTTGAGGATATCCAGCGCTGACTTCTGTCCCAATCGCCTGGACCTGCCTGATGGGATTCGCCGTCGCCGCCGCCGCCACCGGACCCATATCTGGCATACCCCAGAACACCGGCGCAGGCTCGTAGAACGTCTGCAATCTCGCCCATAGCTCGGTCGGGTTTTCAGCCACGCTAAGATCAAGAGTCTGCTCTGCCGAGGCGGTAGTATTGGCCGAACCCATATCCAGGCCGTAGTCGAAGGGCACGGCTGTGGGTGCGGCCTGAGCCAGAGGAAGGACCATCTCCCCTGTGTCGTTGGACTGGGGGAAGAACCACCCGGCGGTCTGGGCGTACGGGTTCACCATGGCAAATGATTCCGGACCAGATGTCGGATTGATTAAGGGTTCCTGCAGCTGGTGATTCTGCGCTAGACCGTTGGCCCCGAGATAAGGCTGCGATACTCCCACACTCCCCTTGATGAATTGCGATTGAGGCGGAGCCTGCGCAGGAGGCTCTGTCCACCCTTGGAGTCGAGGCTGAGAGGGTGCCGGACCAGGAGCAGGGGGAACATTGACCGGGGTCGTCGACGTGGAAAGGGAACCAGGGTTGCTAACGTTGTCTCGGTTGTCGACTTGGCCGCCCAGAAGCGCGAACAGCATATCCTCGCTCTCCTGTGAAATGGCCACGTCCGACGCTGATTTGCCGATCACCTGAGGATAACGGTTGGACACTAAGGTCTTAAGGATGGGCAGAAGGGTCTTTTGATCACGCGTTAGTACAGGTCCCGCCCCTCGATCCGTTTCCAACTCACCAGCACACCCAAGCTCCTCTTGGATCCATTCTCTCCAATCATATCGCACGCCTCGCTCAACTCCTGGTACGCTGAATTGACAAACGTGTTTTCGAGATGCGGACCACACCAAATAGCCAGCGCAGCCATGGACACAGCAGCGGAGAAGGTCTGCACCCAGACCATCCAGCATCGACCCATCAACTTGGGATGCTTGCGGGCCATGTAATAAGAGGTCAAGGTGATGGCGTGGCAAGCACGATATGTCATAGAGACGCATTCTCGATCGGCATCGTCAAAGACAATTGACGACTTGGGCTGAGTTCGCAGACGGGCGACCAATCGTCGCAGTGCAGGTCGGAAGAGGTAGACTAAAAGGCTGTCAGTATGGGTGGTGAGCATCGCACACAACTACGCACGCATCGCCTTGTAATGACACACTGGGCGCGTTTTGTCAGTTAGACACGCGGAAGCAGCGGGCAAAGTGCTCACTCGATGTGGTGGTGGTTTGCAAGGCAAGGGCTTCCTCCTTGGTGAAACCTTGCGCCGGTTCTGGAACAGGCTCGCCACGGAGCAAAGGACAATGCATATCGGGAAGAGCCGTGACGCTGTAAAGCGCAAGTCAGCTTGATGATCGAATCAAGCAAGAAGATGGTCGCAAATGCAGCACTCACTCGAACTGCATGAGGTGATTCTTGACCGCGTTGACCCTGTCCCAAGTAGCTGGATTACAGTCAGGTAGACAACCCTAAAATATTGGTCAGTTGTCATCGGCTTTCACTCCGCCTGGTTGCTCACAATATCGATCACTTGACTCTTGACAAGCTTCATGAACTCATACTTCTTAAGAGCCAGAATTGAAGTGTTCTTGGGGTAGGTAGCCTCGATATACTCGCACGGGATCGCTGTCCGTTGACCATGGTTGAGACAGATGAGACAGTCAAGGATGAATACCTGGCAAGTATGTGTGATCAGGCCTTCATTCGAAACGTAGAGCAGCCGTTACATAGATCACTCACCTCGTGGAAGACGCGTCGTCGGAACTCTCGCTCTTCTTCCGGTAATGAAGGATGAGGATCCTTATGCAGGCCAAGCTGAATAGCATATGTCAGCTCGGCGCCTATATACACACACATTGGCTCACCTGCATCGCTGCAGCTGTCATCTGTCTCAGCCAGTAGAAGTTGGATGCCCGAGCACCCCTCCAACCGAATCCGACAAATAGAGTGATAAGACCCTATGATAGAGCTCAGCCAAGGACACGCCGATCATGACCGGAGCCATTATAGCGATCACTCACCAGAGCCTGAACACCCGCCACACTAGCGGCCCATCCGAACCTGGTGTCGAAGCAGCGCTGTACAGCATCCCAGTACCTTGCGACCACCGCGTTGTCTCTGTAAAAATGGTGAGTATGATTGTCCTTGTCGCTATGACCCCGCTCGATACTCACTCGTCAGCGGAAGTGTCCAGATAGCAGTCTAGCGTCAAGACGATGAGCACGCAAGCCAGTTTATGCGGCGACAACGGATTGGCAGGCGTAGGCGCAAAGACAGCCGGTTCGTAGATAGTGTCAAACTCTTCCCGGCGGAGGATGGTCTGGTACCATAATGAGGTGTCCCAGAAATGCCTTGAGCGCCTCTGGACCTCCTCTCTCGGAGGGAGAACCTTGAGTATCTTCTTGAGCCTTTCGAAGACCTGATGTCGTTCGTCGAGATCGTCCGAAGCATGATTGCCGACCGTCCCAATGATCATCGCCGGTGCAGCATTCTCCCCGGCCCACTCATCCTCCCTTTTGCCCTCCGGAGCAGCAGACTCTTCGGTGAGAAGCAAGCTTTCCACTGCCATCCTACCCTGCGAGCTGGACCTTTCCGTCATTTGTGGTGTAGCCAGGATCAAGCTGGACGCGGAGGATATCCCTTTAGGCGATCGACTCAGTTCCGGATGTGAATTCGACCCCGAAGTCGGAGAGTGGTTATCGGGACTTTGCTGCAACTGTGGAGGTGGAAGGGAGGCAAAGCCGCCATCGAGGTACTCTGGCGCCAGCAACGGGTGATGAGTCGAGGATACTTTGCTGTGCACCTGGTGCAACGCTGTTTCGAGGTGTGCTATTCGCTCGTGAAGCTGCTCGGTTGAAGCGAGGACGAGTCGCTTGCCCTGCATGCAGCTAAGATCGCCATCTGGGCAGACGAGAGCGCACCCTCGCCGTACACCTATGGACGGGGCTGATTAGTCACAAACCCTTCGATGAGCTGCTCTCCAGTATTGGTGACTCACAATTGGAACAGGGGAAGACCCGGTCGCATTTGGCTTTGAGTCGCCTACACTCAGCGCAGCTCTTCTTGCCATCCTTCTCGCCCTTCTTCTTTGGTTCCGCCGACTTATCCTTCGGTTCCGCCTTTTCTTTCTTGACCTTCTTCACTGCAGGTGCACTATCGCGTCGCTTCAACCCGGCCAACGCGAGCGAAGCCTCGACTTCTCCCGGATCGCTCAAGGGACGGCCCGATGTCTTTGAGTCGCCTTCTACTCCTCGCTCGTGCTTGACAGGACGTGTGGACTGGGGTACCGACTCGGTAGATGATTGCTGCGCCCAACTTTGATCAAGCGGAGAGCCTCGAGGCCGCGAGGGATCCCCTCCCCATCCGGTTATATTTTGAGTATATGGGTTTTGGGTTGATCCTCCCGCTGGACGCGCCCATGACTCGACGCTGGGCAAGACTGTATCGCGCGATCGGTCATTCGGACGTTCGAGCACCGAGGGAGGGTTGTACCGTTCCCCAGCAGCCGGAGGCGGTGGGGGGTATACCATGATGGAGGGGAAGTTACCACTGGGAGTCCGTTGCTCTTCACCTTGAAGCCTTCCTCGCTTATTGGCTTCGGGTGATGAACCGGTGCTTTCCGTTCCACGAGAATAGCTGAGCTGAGTGGGGGCTTGATATTGACTGTGATACTGAGGCGGCGGGTGTGGGTGTTGTGTGTAGTGGTTCTGGACCGCGAAAGGTGGGGGAGCTTGTGATGAATGTGATGATCGCTGACCGTTCAGGTTGACATCCATGTGCGCAGGGCCATTATACTATTGCATGTGTCGATGTCAGCTTGCGGTCAACGATAGGGGGTCTTTCAGTCCCGCGATACACGTAGAGAAGACAAATGCGGTAGAATCGCGTTGAAGAGAGCGGGATATGCTCACCGGATGACCGCTGTTACCTCCAGGGTGAATCATACCTGAGGTAGCCTTGCTCTGCTCAGCGTCCGCCAGGAGGGTATCGGCTTTGATAGGCAGAGACGCGGCAATGCACAGTGTCTAGTGTGAATGATCGCCGGTGGACCGAGAGGACGAAAGGACCCTTTTACTTCCCGCTTCCTCCGGGCTTATATCGGACAAATAGGTTCGGCTAGATGGGTTGGGTCGTCGTGATGAGACTATGCGAGGTGGGACTGGGGTGTCTCAGCACGCTGCGCTATGCTTGATATATGTCTATGAGGTGGTGAGCAGGTTTGATCGACGTCTGACGAAGAGCGAAAGAAGTGTAGCGCACAAGAGCAAGCCAGAACCAGGCAAAGACCGAAAAAGCCGGGAATGCGCGATCGATGGGCCAAGTCGAGTGCCCGAGTATGGTATGGCTAACTGACTGATGGATACTAGTTCTCTCCCATGTAGAGTTGATGGAAATTACCCCTTGGAGCCATTCCATCACACAAACCGTCACTCCAACGTCATCCCATAAAAGGGGGCAAGTAAACGAGGTGGGCCTGCAGTGAACCCGTCCGCCGTCCACGGTGGAATGTCGTCCGCGAAAAAAATCTGTCCAGTTCCAGCACGGCGTCCATTGCCGTGTTATCTCTCACCCAGTTGACTTGACCTCCTGAAGGGACGGCTGATGACGGGGTCTGACCCGCGCGACACCTGATCGGTTCGACACGTTATGCTTGCCGTAGGGGTCCGATCACGCCTCGCAGTCACAGCGTCTCATGTTCTGCCCTGTCGAAAAGCGTCGATCTGCCCCTGCCTTAGCTCCGACATTGACGGAGTGATCGGCGGCTTGATCCCTCTAGATCCGATCGCACTGGGTAGCACATTCGTACCAGAGGCTCGTCCGACCGCCAGTAACCGTCGTCGACGTGCCTGCTCATGAAGGCATGTTCAGCGTGCCATGCATTCCAGGTCACCGACCGTTACATAGAGTTTGATCGCGGCTCAGCCGATCCTCACAATCACCGCCTCTTGCAGACACTTGCATACAAAGGTCTCGCGAGGCGTCTGGGGGGGACGTAAGGTTATTGGTGTTTAATCGCGATGGCGGCGGGGTTGGTTGGTTCCAGCTTTGACCATCGCACGCAGACGGCGCTTCAGGCTTGCAGGATGACGAGACGCGTCGCATCCGGTCCCGTCCATCGTCTCCGATCAGCGACGTCCGTCTTCGGACTACCTCGATCCGAGGGCTGGCCAAGCGACGGCACACTGGACGATCGCCTCGTCACGGGCCGCAGCGGCATCTAAGCCATCCACCAAGTCGCTGCAGGTTGCCCCCGTTAAAGGCGCGCTGTCCGTGGGACTGCGCCCTCTACACGTTATGACACGTGCCATTGGATGCAATGCAAAATAGGCACACACTCCACTTTGGACCCAGACTGCTCGCGAGCCTAATACCCCGGACGGTCGGCTCCGGCGTCTCGGGCCCACTTCCACGAGCGATTCAAGGGTAATCATCATGAGGTCACGCACTCGGTCCACAACCAGCTGGTGAGTGCACGCTGCGTACAGCTTGATCGCTTGATACACTCGGTGGTCAAGACAGATCCATTCGGGAGCGAGCCATCACCAGGTCGACGACACGGAACGATGGTCGCGACATCTCGAAGGGTATCGTATATCCTCCCAACACCGGATACGCCTCCCCCGCTGTTGAGCCTTCCGTCGCTTGGCCAGTCAAAGCAAGGTCACTCGTCGCCCTTCTTTCTCCCCCGGGCCGAGTCCGACGCCAACAATGGGTCGAGCACACCGTTAGGATCTAGAAACCCGTTCTTGTCCCCTGCTGCCCCTTCGCCTTCACGATCGAGCGGACCGCAACACCCTCGACACTGTCTCGGCATCACCTCGCTCGCGCTTGACACGTCCACCGTCCTGTCTGATGCTTCTTCCCCCGGCGGTATCCTCTACACGGGTGGCAGAGACGGACTGGTAGCTTCGTGGGAGCTCGGTGTGCCGCACAGGAAGAGGCGCGGGGCGAGATACGAGACTTTGCCCGGAAGGGGCAGCAGGGTCAAGTGGGAGAGGATCGGTGATGGCGCAGAGTTCTTTGACGATGACGAGCTGGAGGAGTCCACGGAGGACGATGACGCGATCAGCAGCGATGAGGAGACGGAGGGCTGGGTGGGGGTGGGCAAGAAGCCTAAAGGCGAGGTCCCATACGAGGATCGCTGGGAGGTAGATGCAGCTGCCCTCGCGGAAAGCAAGGTGTGTACCCCGCCTTTCATTGTTCGAGGCTCAAGATAGATAGCTGATCCCTCTTGCCGCACCTAGCCACCGCCCACCACCTTCCGACAGTCTGCTCAGACTCACACCGACTGGGTCAACGCCATGTTGTTGTGCAACTACAACCAGACGGTGGTCACCGCGTCTTCCGACCGTACTATCCGAGCCTGGACACCTCATGCGTCGTCTGACGACCCCGCCAAGCTCTCACCGTCTCTCGTTGGATCTCATCGAGACTATGTCCGAGCCCTGGCTTGGGCCAAGTACCCCGGTCTCCTGTTCTCTGGTGCGCTGGACCGACATCTGTCCATCTGGGATATCCAAGCCAACATGCATGAGCCCGTGTTCAACATTGACCTTACGAAGGCCGACGAGTACGGCGGGGCAGGTCTGGAAGGCGAACGGGGCAGCGTGTACTCGTTGGGTGTTGGTGAGTACCCGTATGAGCGGGCCAAAAATAGCATCTCAAACTAAAGCCTCATCGCCTTTCAGACAACGCTGGACAGGTTCTGGCTGCTGGAACGCCCGAGCGAGTGGTACGGCTATGGGATCCTCGAGCGGGTGACAGGAGCATTGGCAAGCTCATCGGTCATACCGACTGCGTGCGAAGCATCCTGCTCAGCGAGGACGGTCGATACGTGAGTGGTGTCATGCAGGTAATCTCAAGGGTGTGGCTGACCGTACTGCCCTCAGATGCTCACCGGGTCTTCTGACACCACCATCAAGCTTTGGTCACTGGCCGCCCACCGATGCCTGCACACTTTCAACCACCATGACTCGTCTGTATGGGCGCTCCACTCTACTCATCCGAATCTCGAACGCTTCTACTCTGGTTCACGAGACGGCTATCTCTGTGTCACCGACGTGGAGCAGTGTGCCGACATCTCGGACGGAGAGTGCGTCGTCCTCGCTCAGGACGGCGAGTCACAGGCTCGTGGTCGATACGAGTCCAAGACTGGAGACGAAGGTATCCGTTGCATCACGGCTATGGACGATGAATACGTTTGGACCGCCACCGGAAGTGCCGAGATCAGGCGGTGGCGCGATGTGGGAAGGCGAACAAACAGGCTCGATACCGACCTGGAGGGCGCTTCGTACGCCAACGCGAATGGAAACAGGCGAGTGTCGGCCGACGGCGGGGATTACCAGAACGGTATGGCAGACGAGACTTATGGTGGTACGCAAGCCACGAACGGTCAGCCGGGACCTGCATCGCCTGCATCGGCGCTACCGTCCGCGCTGAGGGATCGGCTACAGCTCAGTCCCACACACCAGCGGACCACGAGCATCATCTCGGGTGCTTCAGTGGCGACATCGGTCATGTCTGATGACGATGCTCTGCCTGATGGTACGGCGTCTCGGCGAGGCATCCCATACCAATCTTTGGTATGCCTGGGCGTACCTGACTCGCCCTATGGCTTCGGGGACTCGCACGATCGCGGTGACGAATACGATGAGCGGTCCGGGGGCGAGATGGGATCTCCGATCAATCGGGTGACTAACGGGTCGCTGCGGCCCGACGGGGAGGGTTCCGCCCGGCACATCTCGTTTATCTCGCAAAAAGAGCCTTCGGCCGCCCAGCGGGCGCGAATGGAGTTCGAAGACCGCGAAGTGGCGTCGGACGCAGAGCCGCTGAGATCCACCCCGGACGAGGTGATTGCTGGTCGAAGCGGACTGATCCGATGCCTTCTCTTGAACGACCGACAACACGTCTTGACTGTCGACACCGAAGGCGAGGTGGCCGCGTGGAACATCATCAAGGGCACCTGTGTCGGTCGATTTGTCGCGGCCGAAGTGGCCGAAGCGCTCGACTTGGAGAGAGGTATCAAGGCCGAGAGTGCTGTTCGCAAGCACTCGCAGGAGGTCCTGGAGATGGTCAAGGAAAGGGTCGAAGGCGAGACCATGGTCATCACCTGGTGCCAGGTGGACACCAAGATTGGTAGTTTGGTCGTCCATTTGGAAGAGGGACGAGTGTTTGACGCCGAGATCTACGCGGACGAGCTGGGCCTTGAGGACGTAGAAGGGATCAAAGAGGATGCGAGGAGTGAGTGTGGTGTCTTCACTGAATGCGCCAAGGCTGACTTGTCGTATCGCTCCAGTCAACCTCGGGAAATGGGCATTGGCCAACTTGTTCCGAGGCCTGATCAAGGCTGAGGAACGAGAAGTCACCGACTTGCACACGTCCACCTCACCGAGCACGATCAACTCGTCCCTTCCTAGCAGCATGCCGCGAAGTCCCGGGCTGCAGATCTCTATCGACCGGGCGCCCGTCGCTCCTCCACACCGAAAACGAGCATTAACCGGATCATTCTCCGGTTCCAAGCCCCCTTCGCTTAACATCCCTGGTCTGGTGTCTCCGGCTGCCAGACGGGCGGTTCTGCCTGACGACGTGGATGAGAGCCTGTCGTTGTCGCGTAGTGCACCCGAAGCGACCAACTACTTTCAGTCTTTCCAGGCCCTCAAGACGCCGGGTCTATCGGCGATCCCGCAATCGCCCGCTGGGTCAACCCAGCCTGCCTCTTCGCCTCGAGCAGAGATGTCCTCTTCTCGTGATTACTTTTCGATGAGTATGAATAAGAAGCGAAACGATCCGTCTCCGTCCCGAGAGTCGGAGATGAGCAAGACGCCGGCTACCCCTGGGGTACCGCAGACCCCTGGCGGTTCGTTCATGGGCAAGCTCAAGGGCTTTGGAAAGAAAAAGCAGGCAGAGGCGGTCATGGCGCCCGTGGCGGAGGCCGAGATCACGCCGGAGGACAATGTGAGTGGTGCCAGGGGGACGTTGTGTGGTAGGCCGTGAACGCTGATGTTTTCTTCTCGTTCATAGGGACCCAAATTCTCCGACCGAGAGACGGAACAGCTGCAGATCCTCGACACGGTCCGATCCCACGCTTTCCACCCGCCTCCTCCATGGGAAGCGCCCTTTGTCCCTTACCCACCGTCCACTACACTGCTCATTGCCGAAGAGTCAAAGGATGCCGGTGCATGGGTGGTCACTTACCGATCGCAGGTATCGTCGACCGAGAGGGACATGGAAGCGCTCGAGATGAACTCGCCGCTGTGGTTGTTGGACTACCTGTTTGCGAGCCGCGTACGAACCAAGGACCCGGTCAAGTTCACGTTCATCCTCGAGCCTGCGCCAGGCAGTAACCTCAAGGAGCTTCCTGAGGGGTGAGTGCGGAGCGAAGCGAGTGTATATTAGCCGGTTCTGACAATGCCCCAACGTCTAGCTCTGCCCGTCTCTCAGCGTCCAGAGTGCTTAGAGCGAAAAAGATCTCTGCGTTCATCGCTGACAAACTCGACCTGGTACCCCAGGCCCGGGCCCGGGCCGGCTCGCTGCCGCATATCCGACGTCTCTCGGCGCACAACATCGAGTTTGACGGTCAGCCCGAAGAGATGGTCGAGCTGCTGTGCAATAACAATCTGGTCAACCCGAATATCACCCTTGCCACGCTCAAGGCGTACTATGGGAGCGGACCGGATATGCTCCTGCACTACCGACTCAAGCAGGGCTTGCAGGTATGATTGTTGGGTCAGTCGAATCTGGGCGATGACGAGGAAGGGTTGTTAGCTCTGTGGGGCGAATTTGTAATGACTGCTGGTATGCATCCTTATTGCTGTGCTGCGTGCGTGCTGCGCGTGCGGAGTGGGCCATATCTCAGCGGCGAGTCAGATGACTATCTGGGAGACTGTACCTCGCACTGCGATGCATGCCAGAACGACGACTTCTCACTTGAGTTGTATATCTCGCTAGTGTCCTAGATCAGAAGCATAGTCGCCCTGTCAGGCGGGAGCTGACCCTCCTCGCCCGTCAATCTGGGTCCGGGCTCCTCCTCAGCCCTGTCCGCGCGCGCGGATGGTCCAGCTCCCGGAGTAGCTCTGTACCGCTCAGTGACGGCTTTGGCCACGTCGAGGATGGTCGAGGCAACGATATCTGGCCTGGATCCGAAGGCGGTGTACCATCCGTCCAGGGTTGACTTGTCGTTCTTGACTGCCTCGGGGGGTAGATCGGGCAGCAACAGAGCTGTATTGAACCTGTCGCGGGGAGGAGTTGAGTACGCTGATCCTGTCGACATGAGAGGCTTGCGCCACTCACCCGGCCTTCTTGGCAGCCACCAGGTCCCACAGGTGGGCAGCGACAAACCACCTCTCCCCCTTCTTACCCGCGTTCAAGCTCCCTTCGTACTCCTCGCACGCCTTCAGGCCGGCCTCGTACACTTCCTTGTGCGGCTTGGCATATCCTATATCGTCGCAGCTCATGATCCTGTCGACGTCGTCCAGCACCCCTGCCTGCTGACAGTAACCCCTGGTGGTCTCCTCGGCGCCATTAGTCAGGATGATATTGGTCGCGCCGGCCGCCTTGAACAGGGGCAGGGCTTGCTCAAGACCCGGCGTAGGTGTCAAGGAGGATAGAAGGGAGGTGATGGGCTCGAGATCATCAGTGGATGGTGGGTTGATACGCAGAGCCGCAGCGAGCGTGTAAGGCAAGGTGGATTTGAGGATCTTGGCTATGGGTGGGGGAGGGGCTGAAATGACCGAGAGGTACTGCGCAGGGGGGAGTCAGCCATAGTTGAATTTGTACGCGAACAGACGCACGGTAAAGTCCCTCTGAGCCGAGTGGAACTACCAAGTTTGCGATCTCACGTCAGCTGAGACGCCTAGAATGCGGTCACCAAGCAGCTCACCCAGTCATTCGTGAACCCTTTCGCACCCCAACCCTTGTCCCGGAGCTGGTCGCCGTAGAGCTTGTCGACGGCTTTGACCACCTCGTCGAGGGTGAAGCATGTGCCTAGGGCGTCAAAGCATACAGTGAGCATGGTGGGTGACTGTGGCGCTTTGGGTAAACGGTTCACCCTGGGTATGATAGAGAAGAGACAAAGAGTGGTCTTCGGTGACTGCAGCAACCTCCCCCCCCCCTGGTGGTGTTACCCCACATGGTGAAATGCGGGGAAAGGTATGACGATGTGTGGGGTAAATCTCTCCCCCTCGGCTAAACAGTCACTCCCCTTTCAGTTGTCGATTAGATCCCGAAGATAAAGCAGATAGCAGACCACCTTCCGTCCATCTTCCGAGGTCCTCGTCCATGGTCGGCGCCGGTATCTGACCTGGCGAGCGACCCGTATATAAGAGCGCTGTGGGTGGACTGTTGAGGGGACATCAGCACAGCCGCGTCGTGCGATCACTTGATCGAGCCGATCACCCAGCTAACTCGTATCCAGAATGTCTCTTGGAGGTCGGAAGCTAATCTCGTGAGTGGGGTGCTGAAGCTGAGTCGCTCGGGACTGACCCCCTAGCAGATTCGGGGTGGACGTGGATGCCGTGGCAGGATGGTGAGCGGATGTCCCTCTTTGAGCTGTCCGGAGCTCTGCTAACCCTTCCCCAGGCTCGGCTCGTACGGAGGCGAAGACTCCCCCGGAGACATCTCCAGAGGCCTGTTTGCCGGCGAAGTGGGCTGTCCTAGACTGGTCAAGATGTTTGCAAAGTACGGTATCAAGACGACCTGGTTCATCCCCGGACACTCGTTGGATACCTTCCCGGAGGAGATGAAGGCTGTCAGGGATGCGGGTCACGAGATGTGAGTGGGTGAAGTAAGGCAGGGGGAGGAAGGGCGGCAGGGGAGCGGGGGGAGGAAGGGCAACTGGCTACGGGGCGAGCTAGGCCGAGCGCCTGTGCCTCTTGCGGTAGAGCAGAGCTGATATCGCCCATCTGTCACGCAGCGGACTACACGGCTACTCGCACGAGAACCCCACAGCCATGACGGTAGAGCAGCAACGGGACATCCTCGAACATACCTTCAAGCAGATCACAGAGTTCTGTGGCAAACCGCCCGTGGGCAGCGTGGCCCCTTGGTGGGAAGTGAGCAAGGAGGGGACGGACATGCTTCTTGACAAGGGCATCTTGTATGGTGGGTTTGAGGCCACTGTACCGCCACTGTACACTAGTACGCATGGTAGCAGGTCTGACCTAGATCCGTCTCCGCAGACCACTCGTTCCAGCACCACGACTGCTTGCCATACTACCTCCGAGTGGATGACAAGTGGAAGCCTATCGACTACAAGCAGAAGGCTCAGACGTGGATGGAACCGCTCACCAAGGGCGAGACGACCGGGATGGTGGAGATCCCGGCGAACTGGGATGTGAGTGAGGGTGTTTCGCAACGCTACCAGCGGTCCAAGGGCCGTACTGCTGTCCATCCCCAGCTTACAGCCACGCTGACACACCTGTGATAGCTCGACGACCTGCCCCCTATGATGTTCATCAAGGGTTCTTCGAACGGGTTCGTGGATGCTCGGGTGATTGAAAACAAGTGGAAAGACCACTTTACCTTCTGCATGAGGGAGAACCCGGACGGGTTCTGCATGCCCATCACTATCCACCCTGATGTCGCCGGCCGACCTCGTACGTGGTATCCCTTGCCGCGGGTTCATTAACATGACTAGCGCTGACACGCAATCCATCGATCAGACGTCATCATGATGCTCGAACGGTTCATCGAATGGGTCAACACGCACGAGGGCGTGGAATGGGTGCCCATGAAGGATATTGCAGAGCAGTTCCGAAAGTCGAACCCTGCTCCTCAGAACGCACGGATGCCGGCGGGTCTATAGGCGGCATGAACTGGGTGTGGATTCACTGGGTTGTATTTATACGTCGAGGGTTCGGCCGTACCTTCTGGGGATCAAGCGAAACGGATGCATACATAATGCTACTATGGATACAGTGCGGGGGCTTGTGGGGGACTACGAGTACGGTGATTATAGTTAGTACGAAACGAGAAGTCAAAACGAGTGTGTCAGAACGGTCGTACATTGGCAAAGCACGCTACGCCGACACGATCAAGCAGCAGCCGCGGCGTGCTCGACGTGCTCGTCTGACCTCTTCTTCTCGGCGTTGGCGCCGACAAACGTCGCCTCGCTCTGCCTTCGCATCTCAGTCTTGGTCCCGTTACCCTCGACCGCGTCGATGGCGTGACGGTCCCGGACCGCCGGGGTCCACGAAGATGATTTCCAGGCGGGGATCTTGGATCGGTAGAGCTCATCGACTTCTTCGAGCGAGATCTGTTCGCCGAGGGCAAGGGTCAGTAGTGCTCCACCCTTACTCCACACGCAAACTTACACCTCGGGTTTCGGGGACCATGAACAGGACGTAGAAGAAGGCAAAGACGAGGCATCCGAAGAAGACCAAGAGGATCCTACAGGGCGACGGCGTCAGCTCCAAAACATGCCCAGACCACCATGGCAGACTCACAAAGGACCAATGTCGTCGGCGATGAGAGGCGAGAAGTAGGACAGGAGGAAGTTCCAGAGCCAGTTGGTCGCAGCGGCCAGGGCGATACATTTGGGTCGGACTCGAAGGGGGAAGGTCTCGCCGAGGATGACCCCTGGTGGATTCGTCGGCAATCAGCGTACAGTCTCAAGACGCAGAAGGAAGCGACGTACAAGGGGTAGGTCCCCAGAACATCGAGTAAAGGGATACGTGCAGGCAGGCAAACGCAATCAAGACGTTGCCGCCGAGTCTCCTCTTCTCATCGCTGACACCCGCGACATCGGTGTAGAAGTGTCCAACCAGACCGGCGATGATGGCACAGACGGCTTGACCAGCAGAACCGATCAGGAGTGACTTTCGTCGGCCGACGTGCTCGATCGTCCACATGGCTGGGATGACCATGGCCAGGGAAATACCGCCCAGCAGAGCTTGGATCGCTGAGCGGGTCATCAGCAGGGCTTCAAGTGCCTCAAGATCTGCTAAAGACCACTCACAGTAGGCCGAAAGGTCAGTCTGAGCAGCTTGAAAGAAGACGGGGCCGTACTACGATACGGGGTCAGTTCTGTCCTCAATGGTTTCGTTCTTGCCCGGCTCACGTAGTAGTAGAAGTTTCTGTAAGGAATAGGGTCAATTCGGTTCATACCTCCTTGTCATGGTTGACTTACTGTCCGTTGAGTTGCTGCAGGAACTGGACCATACAGCCATTGAGCGTTCGCTTCCACACTGTGACCACAAATCAGTCCGGAATCGACACGACCGCACGATGCTGAACTCACTCATACTCCTGGTGGAGAAGCACTCCAACCAGCCGGCTTTACCATCAGAGTTCTCCTCTCGAATGGCCTCCTCCAGTTCCCTCATGACGTCTTGAGTGAGCTGGTCATCGACGCCACAATCGTTGAGCTTGGCAATTGCCACGATCGCCTGCTTTTCCTTGCCCTTTCCGAGCAGGAGTCGAGGAGATTCAGGCAGGAGGAGAGAGCCTCCGATGAGGAAGAGACCCCAGGCGAGCTGGAGACCGATGGGGACTCGCCATGACGCGGCAGAGTTGATGTGGTGACTGACAAGGGGATTAGCACAGGTTGAGCGGGTCAGAGCAAAGATGACTCACGTTCCGAGGTTGATGATGTAGGCAAGGAAGATACCGCTACGAGTCGGAGGGGTCAGCGTGAACGATATCCAGCAGTGATGATGTCTTTTGAGCTTACGTCGCGATCTGGACCTGGTATAGCACCAGCAGAGTGCCTCGAAGCTTCTTGGGTGCCGCCTCGCCAATGTAGAGCGGGACAATGGCAGACAAGGCACCGACACCGAGACCGGCGACAAATCGGCTACGGGCACGTGAAAGTGTAAGCAGGCTGGCTCCTTGTAATCCTGATCAATTCGCTCACCCTGCAGAGAGCTGAGCGATGCTGAATGAGGAGACTTGAACAACGACGCCCGCGGTGAACTGTCCAATGCGCTGATCAACAGCGGTTCGACAAACATCACACGTTAACTCACGATCGCCGACCAGCCCAAGATGGAGCCCTTTCGACCGTATCGGTCACTGGTGAAGCTCTGCAGGAGCGCACCAAAGAATGTACCGGCCGACAGGAGCGAAGTGATGATACTTTGGTTCTGTGATGTGAGTTCCGATGCGCCGGGACCCTGCATCTGGTGGATGAAGTTGGGCTGGGAGGTGTCAGTGGCTAGTCTTTGGCTGGCTTGTGTCCAACTCACCATGATCAGACATCCTGAGATGTAACCGATCTGAGTGCGAGTCAGTCAGTGCCCACAATGACCCGGGCCAGCTGTCAGCTTACATCGTATCCGAACAGGAAACCGCCAACTGGACAAAGATCAGCGCCGTCATCGAAGCTCGATTTCGCTGACTTACACGCTGCAAAGATGCAGAAGATGATGGATCGCTTCATGGTGCGTGGTTGATCAGTCTCCTCAATGATCAAGATTGAAACGACTTTGTCGCGGTGCGATAGAGTATTTTCCAACGACCCGAAGGAGACACAAGCTCTGCCCGAGGAGAATTATATAGGTTCTTTCGAATATCCGACGAGAGGCCAGAGACCCTGCCTGCTCACCTCATCATCGTCAGTCGCTGGCGGCCCGGAGGTTCAGACGGTAATAAGCATGTGCTCGACGCCTCAACGCCCTGCCGTCGAAATTCAAGATGACACCCCGCGTCATCATCACCAGGTGTCCTTGGCCGAAAATGGTCCGTTCGGACGCCAAGCGAAGGCCCCCCTTTGCGGGGCACGAGGAGCCAAACAGAGCGTCCTGAGGTATGGAGGAAACAACTTTGCAAGGCCCCAACATCGGTATGGCAAAGGCCGTAAAAGCCGTAAATGTAGCATCATGGCCGAAACCCAGGAGCCAAAAACCCGAAACCGTCGCAAAACCACCCGCTCTGGAGTCAGATACACAGCCTTTTGCAGGCTTTTCAAGGCTTGCGCGGATCCGGAGGCGCAGGGAAGGCGGTCAGCAGGAGTTGCGATGAGGGCTGGAGTCGTACCGTCTTGACCCACCGAGCGACGTAGGTGGCGTCGGCCCGGATTAATTGACGATTATGGCTTGGGCGGTGAGGGTGCTGGGCGGGAAATGGTCCGATCAGGGTCTCGCCACGAGGGCCAGAGACATTGGTCCGAGCCGGAGACAGACTCACCGTGGGAGAGCTGAGAGGCGGTCGCTCAATCACGTGACAGGATGACCTCTGCAGGTGTCCCGTTGTGTAGCAGGCATATACAGTACTTGACCATGTTACTCGGCTGGTCCCGTAACATATACACGCCATGCAGCAGCTACCGACAATACTGCCACCTCCCAATCTCCCAGATGGCTCAGAGGCTGCACCGCGGTCAGCGGACAAGCATGCGAATCTGGTCCGCTTCCAGTCCGAGCTAGAGGTGGGTGTGTTCTTTCTCCGGAACTTTGCACGGTCCAGCCATACCGCCCAGCCGCGCAGACTCGCTTACACATGGGCTATCGCAGTTCGTGCAATGCTTGGCCCATCCGCAGTACCTACATGAGCTATCGACCCAGGGGTACTTTGCCAAACCTGCCTTCCTCAAGTACCTCCGGTATCTAGAGTACTGGAAAGAGCCCAACTACGTCCGCTTCATCACGTATGTCCTCAAAACCCCTAACCGCCCAGATCAGTATCGCCCTATGTGAGTATCTGTGCTGACCATCCACACTCATAGATACCCCACTTCGCTCGCCTACCTGTCACTGCTCCAGACGGAGCTCTTTCGCGCCAGACTAGGCGACATGGGATTCATCGCTGAGCTGATGCGAGTCGGAAGCAAGCATCACGAGACGTGGTGAGTCCGCCAATTTTGCGGATGATACCGGACGGGGGATCGCATGGATCTGACGCATACCGTTGCAGGCGTGTGGAGAAACCACCAGCAGACAAACAAGTGGACATCGAGAGCAAGGAAGAGATCGTACATGCCGATGTGGACGAAGACGAAGGATAGCCTGCGCCGCTGCCGGATCAGGGCAGACCTATCGCTCGTCCGCCCCACTGCCGTCGCAGCCTTGACGGATATCGACGAGCTTCGGCGATCAGCCGACCCGTCCGCCATACGCACTTCCGAGGGCGCCTGCCACCAGTCTGCCGCCCTGTCGGCTGGAAAGCGCTTCTGTACCCGAAATACTATTTGCGCAGTACGCCCTGTTATATACATGCATGGTATTATATGACCCATGGCTAGCTAGGCAATCGATTCTTCTGCTTCATCGCCATCCGCTCACCTCTATGCGTCCGCGGCGTCCGCCATGGCCCATCGGCCCACTGTTCCTACACCACCCATAGTATCTACCGTCAAGAGATTGACAATAGGTTTGTCTTTCCTGCTCAACGCTCGCAAAACATCCTGCGCCAGTAATCCACCCAGAACGGCCATGGTGGGTGGGAAAAAGTGAGTAGCGTGATGTGCGAGGTGTCTGTGTGGTTGCCAATCAGCTACATCACCTATCGACCAGAACGGACCACTCACTCAATCATAGCGTCATCCACTGTCGGCAACGCTTTGGCGTTGATACCCAGATCAACTCGCAGACGCTCTGCGGAAGCCTTCATCTGGGCTACTTGATCTTCACCGCCCAATGGCAGGGCTTCATTCTTCGTCTCGTATTCCCATAATGCTGGACAAGTGATCGTCAGCTAGAAATTATACTGACATACCGCGGTTACATAAGCGAGATATAACCTACCCAGTAGCCCCAGGACCACACTCGGCGCTGCATTTTTCGTCTCGTTTCTTGTCAGTCCCCTGTACGGGCTGCCACCTGCGCCAGCTTGTGTGGCGGGTTTTGACCAGTCTTGAGATGACAATGCCTTGCCTAGCGATGGGTATGAGAGTGACTTTTTCGCCAAGCCAGGTGCAGGGTTCTCCGGTGTTGCTTTGGGACTGCCATCAGACACCATGGTCAGATTACGGACCTTCAATACTGGCCGCGACAACGAGGTTGGCACTCACTTGTATACGTATTCATACGAGTCGCCCAGATCCGCAAACACATATCCGTAGAAACCGTACGTGCCAGCAGCGTAGAAGAGCGTCCCAGCTTGACGCGTGGCAGCATCGATAGTCTCCTGCGATCAGCGCGATATGGCACGTCAGCAAGTAGTAAGGGACATCTGTGACGCATATGAGACACACCAATTGGGATCTGGGCAAGTCACACGCAACGACCACATCGACCTTTTCCCTCCTGAGCAGCTCTGTTATTTCCGCTTCTCCGCCACCGACGAACGGCGCCATGCTCTCCCACGCAGTGAGCGATACCAAGGGGTTCAGACTTCCGATCTGTGGTAACGCCGCTTGGGTCCGCTGGAAACATCTCGTCAGCTTGGTGAATCCACCGATAGTACGCCGAACGCACGTTCTTGTCAACTGCTCCCTCTTCCTCTCTGAACAAGAAGCCCGCTCCGAGATCCTCCTCAGTGACATCACCGTCGTCCGCCACGATCAGCCGTCCGATACCGGCCAGAACGAGGTTCTTGATGGTTTCGTGAGCAGAACCGCGCAAAGAGAGGACCAGGACCGTGGATGAGCGCATACTAGGTGAGGTTCAGCGTCAGCTGTGATTCGCAGCAGAAGGCGCGTGCTTCTCTCAGCTGTCTCCTGAGCGGAACAACCACCCACCGGTTCTGCGCTTCCACACCCCACAGACGGATCTGTCTGTCATACAGCGACGCCTCATCTGTGTTGCGTCAGCGGGTAAAGGCTCAATGATAACAGTGACTGACCTTCGGTGATCTGACCGTTCATCTGCGGTTGCGTAGACGTCGAAGCTTGAGGGTCGCTCATGTCGTCTTAGTACTTATGATAGCACGACGAAGGAGCAAGGGTGTACAAAGGGAGGAAGGATGAACCAACTTTAAGCCAAGCGTCAATACGCAATGTCGCAATGTGGCTGATATCGGACTCGCCAAGGGGGTTCCTTGGCCACGCGGATCGCCCTACAGTTGATCAGGCTCACCCAAATTTCTGGCTATGCGACGTCCACCAGTAGCAATAACATTCGCGGGATACCTGGGTGCTGCGTGTATTTGCTCAACACTGGAACATTGTCTGTTACGCACCCCGGCCACTCCCTAACCATGGTAGCGATCGGCAAGAAACCCAAGTTTGACCCGGCTGCCCATCTGCACAAACAAGGATGGCAGGGGAAAGGGACCGGTGCGTATTGGTTCTGTAGGACGGGTGTGCACCGGATTGACTGAGTGCAACATCGCTGATACTGGACTTTGGCTGGACCAGCACTCAAGCAGGGTCACTCGACTCGACCCCTGGCGGTGGTACAGAAAAAGACGTTGTCTGGAATCGGCAGAGACCGTGACGAAGCCGTGCCATTTTGGGATCAGTGAGTGCACGAGGTCGGCAGGGGTTCAGTTGGGCGACTGTCGTGCTGACTTTTGCGCCACCAGCATCTTCGCTGCGACAGCTGCGTCGCTGTTCTCCTCTCCGTCCGGGTCCGCCTCCCCCGCTCCGTCTACGGGATCGTGGGCGCCTGCGCCACTGATCGTCGACGAGAAGGGGAACAAGCTTGCTCCTGCGCCGGGCGAGCTCAAGGTCAAGCCCAAGTTGTCCATCACCGCCTCCGCTCGAGCTGGGAGAGAGCTGGCCAGGAGAGGGCTGTACAGTCGGTTCCTGAGAGGAGAAGTCATTGTGAATGAGCCGGAGGATGACCTTGCGTGGAGCGGAAGTGGGACGAGCACACCGGCTGAAGTGGAGGAGGTGGACAGACTGGCTGGACCGGTGGACTCGGCCGGAGGATCTGGAAGTCACTCTGGCGGGGATCGTAATGACGCGTTGACCAAGGAGAAGAAGGATAGGAGCGACAGGAAGAAGGATCGGAAAGGCAAAGGAAAGGAAACGGACAGAAACGAGACCAAGGAGGAAAGACGGGCTCGACGTGCGGAGAAAGCTCGAAGGAAGGCGGACAAGGAGCGTCAGGGTGCTTTACCGCCCCTACCTGTAATAGTCGGCGAAGTCGACGACAACGCCAGGATCGAGAGAAGGAAAAAGCGTAAGGAGCGAGATCAAGGGGAAGATCCGACCGAGGCGAGCGCGAGCGACGAGAAGGACAAGCGGAAGGACAAGAAGCGCATTGAAGATCCGGCGGAGAAGGAGGCGAGGAAGGCTGCTAAAGCTGCTGCCAAGGCGGAGCGCAAGGCCTCAGGAGAGGCTAAATCCAAGAAGAAGCGCATGGAGTAGGGCTCTATGTGCTTGGTTGGTCATTGTTGTACGCATCTATTCTTAATGTATCTGTGAAACGAACAACCTATTCCGCAGAGGCCTGACACTGGTGACAGCGCTCGCGGGTTCATGCTGTTCAGGTCTGCAGGTGGTCATAACGGTATGGCATTATACTTGACATTTATACAATAAGACTGACTATATTGACAAGCTACATGATTAGGCATCGATGCCTGCCTCCCACTCCACCCCAACCCATTCCTCGGTGATCCCAACGCAATCCTTCTCACAGCCAAAGATCATGACAGTACCCCATTCCATCTCAGCCTCTTCTTCCGCGGCGGATGCGTCATCGCCCTTGGCCCCGGCGGCCAGTCGTGCGAGCTCCTTCTTCCTCTCCTCCTCTGATTTGGTTTCCCCCTTGGAAGCTTTTGGAGCTTCTCCGGTGGTGGTCAGGGTGTTTGGCCTCAACACCGATATCAAAGATGGAACCAGTTGAAGCTCAAAAGTCCGCTGGGAACCGCACTGAGCGCAAACAGGCACCGACGATGGGTCGTACAACGCCTCGATGTCAAGCTCTTCGTCCTTGCCAATGGGCTTCTGTACCCCAGGGAACAGCTTTCGACAGAGGGGCGAAGTAGAGGAGTAAGGCAAAGGCATGCCGCCCAGTTCATACCTGTCCGATTGTAAGCTTTGACCTAAAGAGATTTGGCTAAAAGCTCACCTTAGTACCTGCTTGGCCCCGCCGTCGGCACCTCCTAGACGCCTGACAAAGCTCTCAAAGACCTCATCGACGGCCTTGGGGAACATCTTCTCGAATGCCTCGTCCTGGAACTCGGCCGCTTGCGCGGCGGCATCTTCGTCATCCTCGTCGGAATCAGACTCGATCTCCATGTCTTCCACTGGCGGGATGTACTCTTCGATCGTGGTAAGGTATTGAGCAGGTTGGTATGCGGGAAGGGGAGGTGCAAGGGTGCTGGACGAGGCGGCAGAAATGGAGAGACCTGACATATCGGGTGCTTCTGTTACAGGTGCAGAAGGCGTGGTGGAGGCGAAAGGGTTTGGAAGGGTCGTTGAAGCGGCAGCGCCGAAAAGAGGTTGCGCATTACCAAACAGAGATGAGCCGTTCGGTTGGCCTTCACCGAGCTATGACGATTATCAGCTTGACCCAAGCAGCTGAGGCAACAGAGCTCACCGTGAAAGGGTTTTTGCGCGCTCGCTCCCGGTCCTCGGCAGCCTGCTTCTCGGCAGCAGCTCGCTTTTCCTCCACATCTCGTACGTATTCCTCATTCCGTACGGAAGCCCTGAAAGCTCGCACACTACCGTCTCGCTTCTGACATTTGGCCCTCGCACATCCCCACACGTACACCGTACGGTCGTTCTCCCCTCCCTCAGGCGGGCAGTAGACCTGAGCAAGAAGCGGCATTGGCTGGTGACAGACTCCGCATTTTACTTCTTGTGGAACCCTGCCCGCGACTGAGGATGGAAGAGGGGGGAATGTGGGATATCCGCCAATGAGCGAAGTGCAATGAGATTTGGCATCAGAGGCTGAAGGGGAGACGGGTCCGTCCGGAAGAGCCAAGAGGACATTCGTGAAGGATATTGAGGAGGAGGAGGAGCCAGCGGGTGACGACGGAGACATGATGTCTAGATGGGTCGTAACACAAAGAGTGTCGGTAAACCCGCTAGGGGTATCTTTCTACTCGGTGAATATCATGTCAGCGCTCGTCCACTTCGAGCTGTTTGACGGGTAACGAGAGAGTATATGGCCCAAGCTGTTCAGAAATAAAGTCGCCAAACTAGTTTACGAATCGGCACCGTCCCACCAACCCGGACCACGTCCCACCAGAATCCACTTGATCCCCATCCACGCGAGGGTCACCTCGCACCGCTCAAAACGAGAGGTACGAGGTGGCCGGAATGGGGAGCGGATCGGCGAAACGCGGAACGAGTGATGAGACTAGGTCTCGTCATCGGTATCATCATAGAAGCGTGGGCCATCCAGAGGGAGGAGGAGGAAGACTGCATAGTGCAATGACAGAACGAAGCACTCACCGGTCGTATGCAGATTCTTTGATGATGATGTGAAAGAAGGAAGAAGGATGGTAGCGAGTTTAAACGTTACACTGCGAGTCTGGCGGAAATTTAGCCAGACTGAGTGATAAATGTGCGCTATGAATGCCACGTCACTTCTGCCTTCTCCCTCGCTCACTCCCCCCGTGCATGCCTGTGTACACGATGGCCTATCCATTCCAACAAGTATGCATCTTGCAGTGCTGCAGCCGGCAGAGAGCGGGTGATGAATGCGTCCTTGCATGCAGTGTCGTGCCTTCTCCCGCGGGTGAATACCGCGGAGCAGCGTGCGGCACTAGTCGCAGCATATTCCAGAGTTACTCGATAGACCTCGGCTACACGTCCGCGGCTGGTAGCCACTGCAGGAACTCTGTCGGTGTAGTCCTGAGTACCTCCCGAGCCTGTCATCGCCAGAATGGATCAGTGTCACCGAAATCGTAGAGTATAGCGCCAGCCACACGGACCCAACGCGACTGCTTTCTCGGGATGGCGGTGGGCCCCGCCTGGTGGGCACGTAATGCATCAACAAATGCGGTGCACGACAAGACCTCTTTTCCCATTCCCTTGGCGAACCAGTGCCATGCATCCCATACAAGCATGCGCGGTCTGCCTGTCGGGATCGGATGCATCCCGTATCCGCAGTGTATGAGAGAGGCAGCAGTCGCCGAGCATGTCTCGATAACGGGGAGACGACAAGCGAAAGATTACCTCCGAGAAACGTCAGTGACGAGGTGTTGAAGGTCTTCCTACCCGGTCGCTCATCCCGTGAGACATCACCGCCTTTTCCTTTCTCAAAGCGCATCAGACGCTGCTGCTCAAGTACGTTGACTCACTTGTGCTCTATCAAATCTCAACGCTTGTCGACTTCTTGCGCGCGCGGAAACACACTACCATCCATCGTTCGTCCCTCCAAGAAGCTCGGATCGCTTCCTTTTGCCACCCGCCTGTGTCTACGCACAGCCGCTCCCCTCGTACACCTTGCACCCAGAAGTCGTATGGATATGCCTCTCCCTCAGCAGCGGTACTCGGCGGTCCCAGGCTTTGGCCCAGATGGCGGATACAAGGAGTTCCCCAGTGCTAGCCAGATAGGAAGGAGACAGTCTGGGTTTGGTGAGTCCTCTGTCTCTTGGCTACGAGTCAATCACCATTCCGGCTGGGCTTGCTTGGCCCTGCCAAGGTGTCGAGCTCGATCTCATCGCTTGAGCGATCGACGCGTCTTTACAAGGACATCAGCGTCATCCCGTCTTGCACCCCCTTCGACACGCACAGGATGTCTACCGGGTTCAAAGGCGTGTGCTGATTTGTGGTTTTTGCCCCCTCCTTTCTTCGCGGCCGGTCCGTTGAACAATACTCCTTCGTCCTGAACAATGCTCCTTCGTCCTCAACGATAACCTGTACATACGCCTCCCCTACCATGCCCCGGCAACTGTCAGATTTTGACCAGTATCCGGACAGCTCGCCTTACCACACTGTGAGTAGATCAACTGGTCTCGGACATCTTTCACCAAGTCCCGTTGTCAGAGGCTTCAGACTCACGTTCGGCACAGCCTCAACTGCTCAACAGTACATCGTCCCAGCATCTGTCCCGCTCCACGTCCGACTTCAAGGAGCTCCCATCACCCCCGACTCAGCGACCTACCTCCACGGCGTACGAGCGCGCCACTGCTGGAGCCGTAGGAGCAGGAATGGCAAACACCGCAGCAGCTGCTCCGCTCATGGGGGAAGCTGCGACCGCACGGCCCTTCGCTTCAGACTATGCCAGGCAGAACATCCCGTCAGAGCACTACTATTCGATGAGCGATCAGCCGTTGGACCCATCTGGCTCGGCCGGGTACTCGGGAGCCGGTGCATCCTCCGCTAGCCGATCGAGGAGACGATGGTGGATCATAGGAGGAGTTGTACTTGCCATCCTCGCGATCATCGGTATCATCGTCGGCGTAGTGGTGAGCCAAGTCAACAAGAACCACAAGTCCAGTTCGAGCTCGTCCGGGGACAGCAGTACCAGCGGTAACGGGACCTTATCGACCAATGGAGACCCTAGCAACTTCAAGAAGGACGATAGACTGCACCAGAGCTTCTGGGGTTTCGCCTATACTCCGCAGGTAGGTCCAGCTAGCCTGTGGTTGCATGGCATTCGTGTCGCTTCAATCCCTGCTCCGTGCTGATGGGGTTCTGAACATAGTCCGCCCTTCCACCGTGGTGTGGAGCAACGCAGCAGAATGTCACACGAGATATACAGGTGAGTTGAGGCCAGTGATCAGGTTTGGTCAGGTGGCTGAACAAACTGTCCGTTCGAAGTTGCTGTCACAGATCACTACGCGTCTGCGATTGTACGGTGCCAATTGCAACCAGACTGCCCTTGTACTGCAAGCTATTCAGGATACCAAGGTGGACATGACCGTATGGCTTGGTATCTGTAAGTGACGTATATACTGGCAGCGGATGGAGCTTTCGGCTGACGTTCTGTGCCAGATGTGGACTCTGACGAGAGTGCATATGACAATCAGGTGAAGGCTGTCACGGAAGCTCTCAAGACTTATGGGACCGACCACGTCTCAGGAGTGAGTCGCCATTGCCTGGGCTTTGTGCCCGTAGCTCACGCATCACACAGATCACCGTGGGCAACGAGTACATCCTGAACACTGCTACTACTGCCTCCACTACTTCGGCTGCGTACCGTACAGCTGTCAAGACCATCTCCGACAAAATACAAGAGGTCAACAGTACCGTACAAGCGCTGGGTCTCGACAAAGTACTGCCCATAGGCACGTCTGATGCGGGCAGTCTGATGAGTGCGAGCTTGGGCGAGGAGATCGATTACTTTATGGCAAATGTCCACCCGTATGTGCATCGTGACGGGTAGCTAGACCGAGCTCATTCCTACGTGATAGCTGGTTTGGCTCGGTCAGCATCGACGCGGCCGCTACCTGGACCTATGATTTCTTCCAGGAGTTTGACGTGGAGCCAGCCTCTCTTGCGTCCAACAAGCCTGCCACGTATATCGCCGAGACAGGATGGCCTACGCAGAGCATGAACGCTTCGGAATCGAACAGCGGCTTTGGCGGGTCAAAGGGGGAAGCGAGCGTGGCCAACCTGCAGAGTGCGTGTAGTCCTGCTCAGAACCCGTCGCCTGCTGATTGATTTTACCCTGTTAGCTTTCCTCGACACGTTTGTTTGTCAGGCCAACGCTAACGGCACCGAGTATTTCTAGTGAGTTATGCTGGGATGGCAGCAGCATCAGTGCTTATAAGATCCCGCAGCTTTGAAGCGTTTGATGAGCCATGGAAGGCGTAAGTCCGGGCGCGGAACTGTGTGCGCGTGTGCAACAGCTGATCCGGGCTATCCTAGGCAATTCGGCGGTGTCGAGCCGTACTGGGGGTTGTTCGATGAGAACCGGAACCTGAAGGATGTGACCATCCCCACCTGCTCTTGAGCGGTAGTATCCTGCGGCTGAGAACGTAACCTAGCTCGACGACTTGCACGATGTATGTATGGACACTGGTGTGCTGTAGCTTGCTTTATCTCTGTGCGGCCACACCCTGCGGTCGTCTCAGGAAAGGGCCGAAGGGTTGAGACGGATTTAGCCGGATCCCGACATGATACGTGATCCTGGTCACCGTGTCGGCGCATTAGCCTGGACGCCGTGGGGTGTATATAGACCGCGGTGAGAGTGATCACTTGTACAGTTGGGAGAAAGTAGCAGAGCGACCTTTGGATTACACAGTGCAGAGAAAGATGAGCAGAGCCGCCACTACCACCACTAGCAGCGAGGGGCAAGCCGCGGGATACCTCAAGCTCAGAGGGCACGATATCGGCGATGCGTTCCCGGATCTCAAGACGAAGGGGGTGAGTGGTCGCGCTGTACAAACGGGTACGGTCGTCATCGGGCGCGCACTCGCTGACAAGCACGTCTACAGTGGACAGTGGTCAAGGGTGTGATCCCCGCGGCTCGCGCGAAAGATTACGAGGACCAGGCTTATCAATGGCTGGAATCGTTCGGGAAAGGGTTTGACAAGGACGACAAGGCGACTTGGAAGGTGGACAAGCTGCCCGCGTTCAACCGGTATGTCTGGACGCTTTGCCGTAGGGAGGTGAAATGGCTGCTGATCAGTCGCTTGCGGCCAGAGGTGGCCTTTTCAACCGCCATGGCGTAGCTCACGAGCAGTGGGTCTGGGACATCAGAGCGGAGGAGGGCGTGACGGACGCATTCGCCAAAATCTGGGGGACGGACGAGCTGCTCGTCTCGTTTGGTGAGTGGGCGGCTGTCGTATACGTACTGGTGCAGGAGCTATCCCCCGACTCTCAACTACTCTTGACCGTAGTTGCCTGAATTTGGGCTGACGCACTGCCCGATGATAGACGGCGTGAACGTTTCACTACCTTTCACTGACGAAGACATGGGCGACAGGGCGGCCCCTTGGCCCCACGTGGACCAGAGCCCCAACAGGAGACATATGCACTGTGTGCAGGGTATTGTCAACCTGGTAAGTTGTCCAGCATCCGTTGTGCTCGCGTGAGGGTGCCGCGACACATGGTTGCTGGACTGACACGCCTACTACAGGCCGAGAACGGTCCAAACGATGGCGGTCTCAAGATCCTCGAAGGGTCTTTTGCCCTCTATTCCGAGTTCTTTGACGCGCACAAGGACAAGGCGCCACCCGGCGGATACTCGTGGAAGGATATCCACCTGTTCACGGAGGAAGACATGAACTGGTTCGCCGAGAGGGGATGCAAATGGCACAAGGTCGAGGCGGGACCTGGCGACCTGATCCTATGGGATAGTCGACTGTGCCACTATGGCCAGGCTGCACAGGGCAACAAGCCTCGTGTGGCGACTTGTGAGTTTTTTGCGGTGCGAGTATGGCGAGACGAAGGAGCTTAACAGCCTATAGATGTATGTTACAAACCCGCCAAGGAGATATCGGCCGAGAAGCTGCAGGAGCGCAAGCAGGCCATCGGCGACTACTCCGGTACTGTAAGTTGGAGCTCAGCTGATGCGTGTCCATAAGAGACATGCTGACCTCGCCTTTCTACTAGTCCCACGACCCCATCAACTTCCGATTGACTGGCACTACCATCGCTGGACCGCTCACGCCGGACGAGGTGCAGCAGCCCAAGCGACCGGCCGTGCTTTCGGACAGGGCTCAGCAGCTTGCGGGCGTCAAGGCGTACTAGATATGAATGTCTCCTTTGTACTGCCCATGTATATGAGCACTCGCTTGGGACCTTCTTGGTTATCGCAGCTTGGACAAGGCATCGCTTCGTGTGATGCGGTGCCATGCTGCACACGATCGTGGTTTCACTGGACCCCTTGATGATCAAGGCGCTGCAGCTGCTTCGATACACGCCCGTGTCTGCTCAAATGTTCACAGACTATCCCCTTTACTTGACCAGTCGGTGGCTAGCACATCAGAGCCTGCGTCCGCTGAAGCAGCCGCCAGTCTCGGTCATCTCCGCCAACCGGTCACTTGTAAACAAAAAGTTGGTTTAACCGCTATCCAACCTCGTCATCGTCGTCTTGCCTTCGCTCGGAAAGCCGTTCGCAGCCCTCTCACACCGCCATGCCAATCCCAGCGCCTCCCGCCATGTCGTTTGATATGTTCCCGACGCTCACAAAGAGTCAGATAGACGCCGCCAGGACCTCGGCTTGGATTGAAACCTTTGAGGATATCAGCTTTCCTAGCACTGTCATCGACTTGGCTGCCTTGGGGGAGCAAGATGCTTTCATTCACGTGAGCTGGGACCATCCCGCGACTCATTGATGTGCAAGGCTATCACTGATCAAGTAGCAGTGGCTTGACTCTGATAGCATCTTCTTGCCGGAGGGGAGTGAGGGGTATGTCAATGGGAATCTGCTGTTCGAAACGGTCGTCACTAATCACTGCCTATCTATAGCTCACGCCCTCCCCTTACTGCCACCATAAACACTGAGGCCGAAGATATTACTTCTGCGCGCTCTCGCTCCCGCTCGAGCTCGGCATCATCTTCCACCTCAGACAGCTCAGAGGCACCCGTTTACAAACTACCCAGGCTGAACGCCGCGATTCGCGAAGCGCTTGACAAACATGGTGGAGCTGTTTTTCCCAAGTTGAACTGGACTAGTCCAAGGGTAGGCTGATTCATGGAGAACCGCACTGACAGGAGAATTGCTAGGACGCCGCATTCATCCTCCCTCAGACAGCTGCCGGACCGCTCCACTGCACATCGCCTGCGGACGTTTACCTGCTGTTGAAATCGAGCAATTTCATCTCGCATGATCTGGATCCGGAACGAGCATACTATGGGATAGCTGAGAGCAGCGGTCCCGATGAAAACAAGCAACTTGAGGTAGAGATGGTGCTCAAGAAGTTTGAGGATATCAATCCGTCCAGGGAAGTCCGATGTTTTGTGCGTCAATATACTCTGCTAGGTGAGTTGATTTTTGGGTGTCGATCCTTGGGCTGCCGACAGCTGACGCGTTAACAGGTGTGAGCCAGAGGGATACAGTCTACTACGATCACTTGCAGAGTGAGGACACCCGTGTGAAGATATGCGATACGGTCAGAGCCTTCTGGGAAGATGAGATCAGGGAGAATTACGCCGGCGGGGAAGATTGTGCGTCACTCGGCTTGCAGCGTCTATTTTGAACCCACTGACGCGTCTGCAGACATCTTCGATCTCTACCTCTCGGCCAACTTGACGTCTGCCCGGATTATTGACTTCAACATATATCGTCCCTCTACCGATCCGCTGCTGTTTGACTACAAAGAGCTGCTTGCGATACTGGAAGCCGCCTTCGAACCGCCATCAAGCGAAAGCTCTGACAACCGACCTAGACTGCCTATACTTCGGTTCATCGATTCAGCCGCTCATCCGGACGCCAATCGAAACGCACCGACTTTTCAATCAAACATGATGCCGCTGGAGGTGATGGAAATGGGTGAGGGACGGAACATGGCAGAGTTCAAGGAGGCTTGGGACGAGGCTGTGGCCGCGGGCATGACGGGATGACGACCCGCGACTAGTATGGTGCGTCGCGTGGAGCATATCTGTAACACACCTCAATCTCACTCTGCTACGATCCCCGTACCCGTAAGACGAACATATACATCATCGAATGGTTTTTGACACATGGCTATGGCACATAGGTTGCAAGGAAAATGCCCAGACCCAGACTAGCTCAAGAAGTCATCCCGTTTGTACATTCACCTGCGGGACCCGTTGACAGATTTAATGTCACACTCTAGGATCCACTCCTCTTGTCTGCTCATAGGTGTTTAACCAGCTCGCCTGCGCGCAGCCATGATCGAGTCAACGTGATCCATCTGTCCAGCGATACTGGTGTCACAGGGAGTTCGAGTTTCGTCGATCCCTGTCCTGGCCGGCTTCGGCTTGAAAGGCTTCGGCTTGATAGGGTTCTGAGCGAAGCGGTATTGAGCCTCGTCCACTTCGGCCATCTGCCTATGAAACGCTTGCTGCGCCGTACCCCCCTCATAATCCGCGAGGGCTTGATTACTAGACGCGGCTTCTGTGACTGGCGCGCTTCTGACTTGAGTGAAAGAGGATGTCATATGGGCGTGAGTATGGTCCTGAGACGTGCGGTCCAGAGTGAGCCTCGTTATGGAGTTGGAGTACGTCCCGCGAGTTCCATTGCTCACCCCGGTGCCATGGTCAGCTGTCGATGTTCCGAAGACAGATTTGGAAGTGATTTGCATGTTGGGAGCTCGGCTGAGGCAGTGGGGTGGATAAATGGGATGTGTTTGGGACGGAAATCGTTACGATCAGTTGGTGGGATTTATACCATTGGTCATGGGCGTCCACCAGCTGGAAGACCATAGTCAGAAGCAACATGACGAAGGCGCCCGACGATGTCGGGCGTGGTGGGGATGCGACATTTGAAGCGAAGGCGCTGACCATATTGACGTTTGGAAGACCTCAAAACGGTCTCGGGCGACCTCGCTTCTGGGGATCTTCCGTGTTGACCGGTATGAACTACAAGCATCTGCCATTCATTGCTTCTTTGCACGGGAAGTCCGCCAAGCGCGCGGAAGAGGAATGGAGCGCTTACAGGCTGAGTGGCAACAAGTCACGCATGCATGCTATCTCCGTGTGGCATCCAGCGATAGTACATCGCTACCCTGCGCGAGAACGCCAGCTCTCACCAATTTCTCGCGGACACTTTCCCGTATCCGGCACTCGCGTAGAAGCCTCCGTTGTCGCGACGACCAGGTGCAACATTCGAGGAATGAGCACTTGGGGGTTCCGGACCAGTCGAAGAGCTATTTTGGGCTGTGTTGATGGTTGTGGATTCTGAGGATCCAGTCGCGGCGGGCTGCCTCTTGTAAGCGCTCGGTACCTGTCGTACACGTGAGGATCGATCGCGAGGTTTGAGGGGGAGATTGGCGGCTTGATCGCGATACGATGAATAATCAGCCAGGGAATGCACATGGCAGCGCTGAGAACAGGGAGGTTTCACTTACCCCAAGTGATCCGGCCAAGCTTCTCACTCACGCCTTTGTCATCTCCGGGCGACGCATGACCGGAAGGAGCGACCTTTGAGGGCGAGCCCTCCGATTGCGACCCGTCAGGGTGGTCGGCTTCTGTGTTTGTCGACTCTGAGCATCGCTCACTACTGAGCTGGGTCACAGATTCTGTACCTTCGGTGAACATGTTGAGGCTTTGTTGGCAGCTGCTGTCGAACGACTATGCTTTATAGCAGAGATATGATGATGGAACCGTCAGTGGTTGGCGATGAGTTGAGTCGATTGTATCCCAGGGAGTCGAGCCGGAACAGCTCAAAATCAATAGCAGCAGCAGCCTTCGAAGCCCCCAAAGTCGGAGTAGCTCCGCTCCTTTCCCCCCCGCTTAGCTCGTGTCATCGATACAGATATGTACCGAGCGGTATAAAGGATCTGCTAGCGAGATCGGACCCCTGTAGCGAGGCGCGGTCTCTCAGACGGGCGAGTCTCGACGATGCACCGAGGAGCCAAGGGGAAGGCATCTATCAGAATCAAGCCTCCGCCATGAGCTGCGCTCCCACCTGTTGCATGCAGGCGAACTTGATATTTCCATGGCCAAGCTGAGCAGAATGGTGATAGAGGGTTTTACCCCTTTGTGGCATTCCGATCCGAACGGAACAGGTCTTGCATGACTTCGAGTTTTGAAGCATCGCGGGCCAAAAATGGCATCGCAGATCGACTGACCATGGTAGGGCACATGGATCAGACGATGAGCCCGACGGCCTCTTGGACGGGTGCAAGGTCATCAGCTCTGACGATCTGATCATAACCACACTTTCATGAATGCGAAGAGGACTTGTTCCGAAGGAGGCTGGGTGTTTCGAACCACCGATTCTGCGTGTTTCAGTCTGTCTCCGAGTCCGGTCGAACCAAGCAGCAGCTTCATTGGCAGTCCTTGGGCGAGCTCTAGAAAGGCGTATAACACTGAAGCAATGCAGAAGAATAGAAGTATCCGTTACCTCCCCATAAACGCCTACGAGACAACCAACGACCCTGTGCGAGCCCCTGCGTGCCTTGGACCTCTTCGTAACACTTTGCAGAGACTGATTCACCGAAACAACCTACTTTTGAGCAGATCACCATGTTCCTCATATCAACGTCAAGCTACTTTGGCTTATTGATCCTAGCGTTAGCGGTTTGGTCTTTACCTATGGCATCAACCACCATGGCCGCCACTACGGCTCACTCGTCACTCCCGATGACCCGCGAGCTGCTACAACCATCTAGCTCTCCAGCGAGTAGCTCATCGATAGTTACAGAGATAGGGACATATGGACTAGCGACGATGGCAGACAAGGTATCGGAAACCTTTGCTGCCCGAGCCACAGCCAAGACGTTCGGGCAGACCGTGGCAGACACCCCCGCACAGGTAGTCCTAAAGGGCGCCCGTCGGAGTGTAGACGTATCGGACGGCATGTCCTCGAAGCAGGAAGGTGGGGACCAAAACGTGGAAGCGTCGGGTCCGTTGACTGCCAACAATGTACCGAGCCGTCGTTCGTGGCGGAGGAGGATTAGAAGGAGAAGGGCTCATCCATGATGACGCGATGGACAGATATAGACATCCTAGATATCATAGAAGCTGATGACAGCTATGCTGAGCTTGTGTCACCTCGACTCGCTGAAATCATATGCGAGGGCTTGGATACAATGTTCTCACCTGAGGCGAAAGTTGGCATAACCACCGGCAACGATTTTGTTGTCGTTCACTCGAAGTTCGGGGCTCCAATCGGTCCCTTTATCGATAAGCGTCCTCCTTCGTCACGTCACTCTTCCTGGTCATCTGCTGGGATGGTTTACCCTTCATACTATCACATCCTGTCCTTATCGTAGCATGGACTGGCTGAGACGACAAGTCTCAGGAGGGGCAAGGCAGACATCTGGTCAGCATGCGTACGAGTTGCTCAATGTACGGGGGCTGGGACTGGACACCGCGGATGAGCTGGGTATGTCGGGATTCCGGTTTTGGCGCATCCGCACTTCGGCTTGATGAGGATGCTGACCACACTGAAGGACTCAATCCGGAGCATAGTGCAGTGTCACGACTACCCGGACCAAGGCCCACCGCTTCTCAAGCCTTGAAGCTGAAGCGCGTGCCAGGTAATATACCATGGACAGCATATGCCATTGCTGTAGTCGAGCTGGGTAGGCCAACAACGTCTGTGCTGAAATATGGGCTGAATGATCTTCATAGCGGAGAGAGCATCCTACTATGGAGTCGGTGGACTTTTCCCGTGAGTGCCTAACCAAGCAGTCTTTTGCAAGCTGGCCGGTACTGTGAAGCCCCCTTGCTCCTTGCTGACGTGATTTCAGCAACTTCATTCAAAGACCTCTCCCGGCTGGCGGACCAGGAACAGGAGCGCCGCCACCCGGTTCAGAGCTCACACCAGGTGCTCTGGGCATGGGCTTACAGGTATCAACAGCCCTCAGCGTAGTCTTCTCGATGCTTGCGTTCGCGACTCCCTTGGTGAGCTGGACGAAGCTTGTCAACTGGTACAAAGAAGCTGATATACTGAAATCTCAGCTCGGAGGTCTTCTTGCCGATTTGAGGTGGGGTAAATTCAGAACTATAGTCGTCGGAACTATTCTTGCTGGACTGGCTCACGTCTTAAGTGTCTACGGTGAGGCAGACACGTATGTCTGGTTGAGCTGTTATATGTGCGCTGACAGATCGGCTGTTACAGCGGCTCTACCGAGCCTTCTACAGCATGGAGGGGCTTTCCCTCCTTTTTTATTGGCACTTCTCCTTCTCGGCTCTTCCACAGGTGAGCTGAGAGGCTTCATCTTTACGCGAAAAATGGTTGAAAGGTAACAGGCTTGATCAAGGCGAACATTGCCCCAATCATGGCCGAGCAGTATACCCCGGCGGAAGACTACGTTTATACGACCGACTCAGGAGAAAAGGTAGTGGTCGATCGTGAAGGTCTGTCGCCGAGTGTGTCATCTTTGCCATCAAGAGGCTGATGCAACGCTTACAGCGACGATCCAAAAGATCATGTCAGCGTACTATGGCTCCATCAACATCGGGGCTTTCGTCGCAATATCTTCATCGTTCGCGGAAAAGGTGTGCCAAGCTTGCCATTCGGGACTGAGTGTAGCTGACTTCTCACAGTATGTCGGGTTCTGGCTGGCCTTCCTTATACCAGGGGTGAGACGTGTTCCACCAGCAAGTCATATTCAGCTAACAGAACTTAGGTGATCTTTCTGGCCATGCCTTTCCTGCTACGGATCGTACAACCTCATCTGGTTACCGCACCTCCCCCATCGTCGTCAGCGTTGGTGGATGCCTACGAACAGGCGAAGACATTGATTCCAACCGCTGGAGTCTCAGCCAAGCTTGAAGATGGGACGGACAGCTCGCAAGCTGGAGGATCGGAGATGAAAGGCGTCATCCAGGCACTCAAGCTGTTCTCCTTGTTCGTGGTGTACAACATTGCGGATGGAGGACTAAACACGCTCGTCACAAGTCTGGCAGGGTGCATGACGACCAATGTGAGCGATCTGTAAGACGTGTGTCTTCGTTCCAAGTTGACCCACAACAGGGGGTACCGAACGACTTTCTCAGTCATGCGTGGGCATCGATTCCGCACACTATGGTGTTCTCAGCTGACAAGACTCAGAAACCCATTAGTGATTGTGATCTCGGTTAGTCACCCTCTAGCCTAGAAATATCGGTCCGCTTAACTGATCTTTCACCATGGCTAGATACCTTTGCTCAACAGATACGTGTACCCGTACCTATCCTCGAAGCAGATACAATTCGGCCCGGTCAAGCGAGTGCTGTGGGGCTTCTTACTCGCTGCGGCTGGGATGGTCTGGTCAGCCCTGGTACAGTATGCGGTGAGCATGGCGTGTGCAATGCTTTGCAGGGCGCTGACCACCTACACCAGGTATACAAGACATCGCCTTGTGGCTACTCAGCTACGACCTGCGACGAAGGCACAGGCGTATCCCCTTTGGTGAGAGCCATTGCACGATGCTTTTCTCAGCTGACGAGGTACAGAGCGCGTGGCTTATCCTTCCCGCACCAATCCTTTCCGGACTGAGCGAGTCCTTGGCGGTAAGTTGGCCTAAGCTCGAATCCGATAGGCGCTGCTCACACTCCATCAGGTGGTCAGCGCAATGGAGCTTGGGTACATGATGTCGCCCGAGTCGCTGCGTTCCATCATGAACGCCCTATTCTTGTTCACTCAAGCACTCTCATCCGCTCTGGTACTGCTCTTCCTTCCACTCATGAAGGATCCACACCTGGTGTGGCCGTTTGCTGTAACGGTAAGCGACCTTATCCTGGTAAGTAGTATCAGCTAATACCGCCTGCATAGGCCTTCATCACTCTGGTAGCTGCTTGGGCCGTTTGGCGATCTTTCGCTCATTTGGATGAACGGCACATCTGAGCAGAAGTCAACAACGGACCTTCGACCCCGAAGCCGAGGTCTGTGGGTTCTCTCCGAATTCGCGGGCAAGGTCGAGAACAGGTACATCTCTGGGACAGAACAATACTTTGCAGCCGACCTGGGTTATCTGGCCACGCCGTACGCTTGATGCGGCACGTGACTGGTAGGAAGCGGGACTGGGAACTCTGCGTGATCGTCTGTACGCAGCGGGTAGCTCGCGCTGGTCGCGCTCGAAGGATCCCTATGTAAAACGCTTGGGCCCGTCGTACCCGTCGATCGTGCTTCCGGGAAATGCGCACTGGGAGTCAGGTGGTCTCCGTACGGCTGAGATTGACTATGATCTGCTCGCGGAGGGAGGGAGTCGGATGATCCGGCCATAGCTGGTCGATAGCCATAGCCTATATCCTGCTCTCGGACCGGTTCGGGATGGTATGCCGACATGTCATCTTGCGATGCATAGCTAGCCAAGGCGATCGCGGTCAGCCGGTTCGATACATGGCAGCTCGTCTTTCCTTTCGACCGCGACTGCTTACCGGTTCTCATACGGGTTGGGGTATGCTTCACGTTGGCCGCGAGCGAGAATGGGGCTAAGCGCCTCTTCGTCGACGTTAGTCCTATCGCTATGTGGGAGGCCATCGGCCAACCACTCTTTCCCCCCATTCGCGTCCGAGTTGATGACCTCGTGCATGGCGATACCCCTCGACGCCGCCTCAATACTGTATGGTTCAGTCAGTCAACGGGATCACGGGTGTATCACCTGGACCACTGGGAAAGATCGGGGGTATGTGGACACGCACCGCCTCTTACGCCACACGTGCACTCTGGCCTTGTGCATCTTCTTGTAGATGTACCAGGCTGCCCAGATGGTTATTACTGGGGGAGACACCTTGTCAGCGTCGGCGTAACATATGCTTTCGGCCAGGCGAGTAGAGCCGCTTACAAAAACCCAAGGCGACGACAGCGTACGACACAATCTTTTCCGTCTTGGTCTCTTGATCTTTATTGTTGAAATGTGTTCCGAGGTAAACGACAATAAGCTGGTTGGGGTATGAGCATAGTTCCCTCTGGTCATGCGAGGCGAGAGATTAACGTTACACCACGCACCTGCTTGGGCAGAGTCAAGATGGTGGCAATCATAAAGATCCAGATGCTCATGCCGCACGTCGCAAACACGGCAGCTGAGACGGGTCAGCTGGTTCCTGTACCCCATTGCGTGCTAGAGTGACGCACTCGAAAAATGCCTACAGTGGCGTTGAAGTATGTCAGTACAAGGTGGATGAAACCATGCAGACGGACACACGCACCCGGGGATCGCACTCAGCCGGATAGCAAAAATCAACCAGAACCCTCCCTCTCGGACGATATGGGCCATACAGGCGTAGTTGATGTTCTTGCGCTCGTATTTTTCGGCTGTGGAGCGAAGGCAGTACTTGAAGGCGTAAAAGTTGCCAACCTCGCCCAAGAAGGTGCCTGCTGCGGTGATGCCGAATCTGAGCTGGGTCAGCCACGGCGAGCCATGACCCGCACAGATGGGCAGATGAAGGTCCGTAACGTAGCGCAACGACTTACCCCGCCCAGAGTCCCCAGACTGCGCCCACTAGGACTGCCAGAATCTTTGCAGGTTTATTAGCTCGTCGGTTATGGCACTGCTGCCCAAGCGTCACTTACTTCTTGTCCGAAAAGTGGAGGGAACGAGAGCACAAAGAATATACCTAGGTAGGTGCGTATCAGTACGTGCACCGACCTGCGTGTGACTGCGACGGCCGCGGCCTCACCGATCGGAATGGCCCATCCTCCTGGCAATCTAAGGTGGAGTGAGGACAGTCAACTGATCTGGTCCAGAGAAAGACTAAGGAGACAGCTCACGCTTTCATCCAGTTGGCGAATGGCTGCATCCATTTGACGATCTGGGAGAGCGTGTCAGACGACCGTCAAGTTGGAGGAGCTGGGTAGCGCTTAAGAGCCCACTTACATCGTCGTGGAATATGGTCATCAGCGCTACTAGGACCGCGGCGACCACAGCTATGATATACCAGTCTGTAGGGTGTCAGCGGGGCTAAGGATCGCTTCGTGTGTCCTGAGCAGTGCACACCACCCTGATGACTGGTCGCACAGGAACATAGACGCAGAAGCCCACTCACACCACCATTCCTTCCTGATCCAGAACCTCCAGCTCCTCAGATCCCTCCACTCGATCATCCCCTTGCTCAGAAATAACCTCTCAGCCTCCTCATCCTCCTTCGTCCAGCCCAGGGGTAAACCATCCTTCCCGCCCATCTCGCTCAGCTCTGCCCCGCTCGATCGCGCCGGAAGTCTTTCAATTGGGGGCAAAGCGGGATGTGTGGACGAGTCTGATTCAGACCGTTCCAGTCGTGTAGGTCTTCCAAGTTCGCCTTTTTGGGCTGAGTAGCCGGCTTGAGTATCGTACGGGTTATTTGATCGAACGTGTCCGTCGGGGTTGTAAGGGTCGTCCTGGCTGGGAGGGTAGGCGGGAAATCGCTGATGTCTTTCTTCACGCCGTTGCTGGTAGCCTAGTCCGTGGCCCTGATCGGGCATTGTGGTCTGAGCAGAGGGTGTGCCAATGTGCGACGGCTCTGACCGATATAAAGGGGGGTATCCTTCCGAAGGTGCGGTGTACGAGCTGCCCATGGTGGCGGGCTGATGGTCGACAGCGGGAGTGAAAGGGCGATATGAAGGGTTCTAGCTCGACCAGACAAGCCGATTGATATACCCAGCGATATGTATATGCGACACGGCACCGTCAACCCACCCTAGACAATGCCAAGCTTTCGAGTGATGTTGCTGAGGCGATGACTGGTGAATGCTGTGTTTCAGGTTGAAAGGAGAACGCGACGTGACATGGGAAGGCGGGGGCCCGGTGGGGAGGAGTGTACGGCGGTGATGTCCGCTAGCTAAGGTAGTGGTACTTGGCGGTGATGTCCGCTAGGGGCAGGAGCCATTCGATACTATTGATCTGCGGCCATGTCCGCCCATCCATCTTAAATGGGCCCACTGTATACACTCCCCTCCCCCCCTTCCCCCTTCCACCCCCCGGCTGTAATTCCGAATCTCCGAGGGAACCGTCCTGCTCTGTTATCCGTCATTTCCCCTTCTTCACGCTACGGTGTGAAACCCTGAGTCCACCCGCTGTTCACAACCGCTGCAACAAACGCCCCGTTTTTCACTCCCAAGCTGCTACGCTGCTACGCTGCTCACCGCCGACGCCATCTCCGTTCCCATTCCTTTCCATTACACCCTTCCAGTCACAAAACAACTTTCAATCTCAACCACTCCTCTTTCTTCTTCCCCCTCCCCCCCCCCAAAACACTCCCCTGCAAAATGTCCTACAGGCCCAACCCTTTCTTCTCCACCACCAACTCGTTCTTCGTCCCCTCCATCGGTGACAAGGTCGACCAGGCCGTCGCCCAGGCCCAGTCCCTCGGCAAGGACGCCCAGGCTCACGCCCAGTCCCTCGCCGGAAAGGCCGACATGAAGTTCCAGGACGCCAAGGAGGCCGTCAAGGTCACCGCCATGGACGCCGCCGGTGCCCCCCAGGGTGCTGACCTTTACGCCCGGTGAGTGAGGGTCGCTGAGGTAGCTACCGGATGACCCTCCCCAGGGGGTCTGAAGGAGGTCTGTTCGGAGCAGTGGCTGACCCCTTGCCCTCCTTCCCCCGCAGATTCGCCCTTGCCGGTGCTCTCGGATGTGCCATCACCCACGGTGCCCTCACCCCCGTCGACGTCGTCAAGACCCGAATCCAGCTCGAGCCCGAGGTCTACAACAAGGTCAGTCGCTGGGCAGATCTGGCAATCACCTGGACGGACCCGCTGACCCGCTCACACAGGGAATGATCGGAGGTTTCCGACAGATCATCGCCGCCGAGGGCGCTGGTGCCCTCCTCACCGGTTTCGGCCCCACCGCCGTCGGTTACGCCATCCAGGGTGCCTTCAAGTTCGGAGGGTGAGTCGGTGCTGTCTCTAACCACCGTGGCCCAGCGCTGACCTCACGCCCAGTTACGAGTTCTGGAAGAAGAAGGCCATTGACGTCTTCGGTGTCGACAAGGCCCGAGAGAACCGACAGGCCGTCTACCTCGGAGCTTCCGCCATCGCCGAGTTCTTCGCCGACATTGCCCTCTGCCCCCTCGAGGCCACCCGAATCCGACTCGTCTCCCAGCCCACCTTTGCCACCGGTCTCGTCTCTGGATTCCTCCGAATCGCCCGAGAGGAGGGTCCCGGTGCCTTCTACGCCGGTTTCGGTCCCATCCTCTTCAAGCAGGTCCCTTACACCATGGCCAAGTTCGCCGTCTTCGAGATCGCCTCGGAGAAGATCCTCCAGGCCACTGGCAAGTCCAAGGGCTCGCTCACCGGTGGACAGCAGATGGGTCTCAACCTCTCTGCCGGTCTCATCGCCGGTATGGCCGCCGCCGTCATCTCCCAGCCCGCCGACACCCTCCTCTCCAAGATCAACAAGTCCAAGGGAGCGCCCGGCCAGTCCACCACCTCCCGACTCGTCCAGATGGCCGGTCAGCTCGGTGTCGGTGGTCTCTTCACCGGTATGGGTGCCAGGTTGGTCATGATCGGTACCCTTACCGCTGGTCAATGTGAGTTAGGGCCTGGTTCAGAGTCGCACGTGACGAGTCCTGACCCACCTCCACAGTCTTCATCTACGGTGACATCAAGAAGATGCTCAACGCCACCGGTGGTGTCGAGATCGCCGCCGTCCCCAAGTAGACTTTCCACTCATAGACTATCTAATTCGCGACGGGTCCGTGGACGTGATCTTCCAGCTGGGGATTGTAGACTCGGGACGTGGTGTGTATGCAGCGTTTTATTGCCGTGTGCTGTGTACTGGTGGGCGTCGTGGCCGCGTACAGGCCAGCGTACATGGCAAACAGTATTATTTGCATGAGCATGATGGCCGTTGAGCATCGAGCTTGATGCAGGGCAGAAGAGCAGTGGCTCTCCTTGAGAGGACGTTGTGGTCGGCAGCGGAACCAAAATTTCGTTCGCAGCCCTGACGTTGCCGTTGTACTTGGTGTCATTTAAGCTCTTGTCGTGCATGATTCTTGCCTCATCTCACTGATAGTACTGTGAACACACGGCTCGTTCATCAGACATGGCCGAATCACAACCACCCTCACCATCCGGTCTGTCCCAAGCCAAGTTAGGGGGAAGCACGACTTCCGCCCCGGGCTCGTCAAGTCGACCGCCGGTCGACTCGTCGGCCTTCGCCCAAGCCCAGGCCACGGCCCACCGATTCATCAACGCCAAGACGTCACCCGAGAAATCTTACGTCGGGCCCTCGCGCGGCGCGCTGCCGCCACCGAGGTCCAAGGCCCAGGCGGAGAGGTATTTCGCGCAGATGGGCGGGGATAATATCCTGCCTACTAGGGCGCACAAGCTGCTAGGTGTGGGAGGGTGGATATTGGGTGGATGTGAGTGGTGGTGTGTGGGCTTGAGCTGGCTGGGAGGCATATTGGCTGGGCGCGGGGAACGTCACGGTGGACATCCTAGGAGCCCGGTCGGGGGATAGGCAATGGGCATGTTGTCCGGTGGTGGACGGCGCGAGACAGAGGGTCGTTGTGGACGGGGGGACGGGGACAGCAGGGCAAGACTAAGCGGGAGGGTAACGCCTCTCGGCTGGTCAGTGGCCTGCACCTCACCTCGATCTCAAATGCGAGGGGTCCCACAGGGTGTGACTCTCCGTGCGATCGGTGTTCAGCGGACGCGCGGCGAGGAGCTGGGAAAACGAGCTGCCCTGCGATGGGTTGTGCTGGGGGATGACTAGGCCAGAAGCGAGACATCGAACAGAACGACGGCTGAGCATAATAACCTCAAACCGCACTCAGGCTGACACTTGATCCCTTACCCACAGTCTCATGCGTCTACATGGCTCTTTATGCCGATTTCGGGGAAAAAGAGCACGTCTTCTCACCTGTGAGTCTGCTATGTCCCCCCTCCGCTTGTCGTGGCTTGTCGTCAGAAGCCCGCACACTTGTCCTTTTCGCGTCCAGTCATGCCCTGGAGCCTCTGTCAACCCTTCGCCTCCCTCACTCCTGACCTCGCGTGACGCGCCGCAACGTCAAGTGACATCGTGCTGACACTTATCCCGGCCTAGGTAAGAAGACAATACGCCTCACTGCGTGATAGATTCTTCACCCTCAGCCCTACCGAGCGAGAGATCATGGGCTTGAACGATAAGCCCAAGGGCCTTAACGCCCAGCCTGACTTTAGGAGGCCTTCATAAGTCCAGGCCATCGGTCCTTCATCACCACGCATCTGCAAGTCAGACCAATGAGTCGAAGGAAGCTCCATTGATACCCCGCATATACCGCTATACCCATGTATCACTGCTGCAGGCGCGAATACAGATCGTGTATCGTGCGCAATCACGCAGCATGACAGAAGGATCGTTACGGCCGATGTACACTGGCAAATGAGGGTGTACAGCAGCGAACCGGACATCGAGCGAGTGCAGGCACGTTAATCATCAAGATATGTACATGGCAAGGGCATACGTATAGGCATGAGGGCGTACGGGCGTAAAGAGCGTGACGGGGGTACGAAGAGGCAAGACAGGTGGGTATTGATTGACACTGGCATATGGGCATATCGGAAACGTGTTTGACTGCAGGGGCAACCACAAAGCCTGTGAACAGAATAGAACAGTCCTTGAGAAGCCGTGGTGATCGAGCACTTCCGATCGCACATCCGCTCACACCGCGTCGACCCGCTCCATCTCCTTTTTGACACCGTGGCGCTTGCCCATAGCCCCCTTGAGGCTCTTGAGCCAGCCTTTCTTGGTCGTGCCGGTTTGTGCGGTCGCATGATGTTCAGTCTTCAGCGCCAGCATACTCTGTGCCCCAGGCGTGGAAGGCCTGCCGGCGGTCGACTGACCGTGGCCATGACCGCCAAAGCTAAACGCCTCGTTCAGCGTCAGCCTAGAAGATCGCTTCTCGATCCGGTGCGTGGTCGAGTCCCGCTTCGAGTCGTGCTTGGGACCCTCGAGGATCGCTCGGGCCCGGTCCCGCAACGAGGCCATGGAGGAGCTGGGCTTCATGGTGTTGTTGGTGGTGAACGCCGAGCCCTTGGCTCTTGACAGGGAGCCCCAACCCTCGCCCTGTCTGACAACGCCCGCTTCGCTCGACAGGATGGTTTCGTACCTCATTCGCCTAGGTGACCCCACGCCAAGAGGTAGATCCTCCATGACCTCGGCGTCATTCTCGTCTTCGAGCTGTTCGGCAGCGGGATCGTACTCTGGTCCGGCCACGAATGAGGATGAGGGGATCACCGGCAAGGTGTTAAAGTTCCTCAGGTTGGACTCGGACTTGCGTTGTGGCATCTGAGCGAGACCTCGGTGTGTCGATTGACGAAGAGCGGGAGTCGAAGGAGCGCCTCGAAGGGTTTGCGCAGGTGGCTTGAGGGGTACGAGCTGAGCGATGTCGGCTGGAGGTTCAAGGTGTCAGATGCACAATCTTCAAAGCCGAGCCAGAGAGCTGACTCACGAGTCTTGGCTCGCGACTCAGACGCGGGACGCTGTTTCTCGCCGCCGAACAGCTTGAGCACATGCGACACTAGATCGGCGAAAGAGTGTCAGCACCGATGTTGTGCTATCGCAACGCTAGCTTACCCGTCGGCCTATCCTTCTTCGCCTTCCTACTTTCCGCGACAAATTCTTCTGCAGACTCGCTCTCTGGATGTTCAGGATCATGCACTCGAATGGTGGTGGACAAAGGCCTGACCTGGACCGAGCTGGCCGGAACCGGAGCTTGAGCAACCTTATCATTCTCAGCCTCGGACCCCGAAGTATGCTCCTGCTTTTGCGACTCGGTAGCAGCTTCCGAAGGGTAGGTCAAGACTGGCAGAGGGATATCTCGGCCCTCTGCGATGGCCTTACGAGCGTCTTCGATGATATGTTCGACCGACTTCATCCACGTCGACATCTTGAGCAGCTTGTCGTCCATTGCGAGCGCCTCCACAGATCTGTTCACAGGCAAGAGACTGCTGGTCGGCCTGGCGCTCTCATAAGAGAATGCTGGCGAGGGCTCGGAGTCAGGCACAGTGGCAGTGTGAGCTTCATCAAGGGTAAGAGTCGGAGGAGCATCGCGAGCAGTGGACATGAGAGTTTCCATGTCGCCGAAAGATTGTCGGTACTTGACAGCTTGAGCGGCATCGTCGTGCACGGTCCTGCTGCGCAGCTCGGAAAAAGGCGACTCGTCGTCTGTGGGAGGGAAGATCTTGTTGCGCAGTCGGTCGATCTCCTCGCCGGGCTCGCGGCCACGCCTAACCTTCTGTGGAGATGGCGTAGGTAAACGAAGAGTCGAAGAGCGACCAGCGCGGGCTAAGCATGGCGCTTTATCAGCTGCAGTTGTATGTGTGCAGGATATAAACCCACAAGGGGAATCCAGCTGATCCGTCGTATCGTGGGGGCGAGGGCTATTCTGCTCAAAGTGAACTACTTTATCCTTGTTAGCCGAGGTCTCAGACGGAATGAAGCGGCGAGCTTACCTGCAGCGTGGGCCTTGTGATCGTAAGATGGGACATCCTCTTCATTTACATAGGTGTGCGATCGCAAAGTTCGCTCAAGGGCAAGACTCCTCCTCGCATCAATCGGGTCTCTGACACCTTGGGACAAGGTCACGAGATCGGCAGATACAGCTCGAGGAGGCTCAGGAGCCGCCCTTCGTACGGCTGCCAAAGCCTCGACTGCCTTCCTATCTGCAGATGACTGGTGAATCACTTTGCGCTTGCCCTCGAGAGACTTCATTGTCTTGAGCAGTACCTCTTCTTTCTTCTTGTCGGTCTTGCTGGCTCCAGAAACATCGCCTCGTCGGTGCCTAAGCGTAGAAGTGGACACGGAGTGTGAAAGCACATTGGCGGCCGGGATGGAATCGCCCGTAACTCCGGCGTATTGGGTAGACGAAGCTGGTCGAGCGAGGTTGCCTGGACTGGAGTCGGACGTGCGCGGTACCGCCTTCTTGTTGGCTATGGTAGGCTTTAGCTACCATTCACAGGAGTAAAACCTGAAACTCACTGATCTGTAGGTGATCCTTGCTGCGGAGAGTCGGTGCAGATTTGCCTGTCTTGGTAGCTGCGAGCAACCGCGTCGGCACCGAGAAAGACCGTCACGAATCGCTAACGACTTACGAGTGATATCCTGCTCGTTACGTCGATTGACCTTGTCTGCCTTCTGTCGCTGCTTGATGATGAGCTTACTGTTGGCGATCTCCCGCTCGAGACCATCTCGGTTCTCCTTGTCAACAAGGTTGGCCGTTTCAAGTCGCGATTTCGAGACGGCCGTATGCTGCTTGATCGATTCGCCAAGCGCAGGGGTGTTGTATTTCAAAGGCTTCTGAGCCTCCTTCCTGACTTTGCGCTTCATCACCCTTTCCACCTTAGCTGGGGTCAATGTCGCAGGCACAGTCACTCTCTGACCGTAATGGTCGAATGACAACGCCTCCCGGACGAACTGAGGCGTGATGATCACATCAGGAGCGGGTGGCTGAAGTGCGGGATGATGGTACGCTCCGACAGCGCTTATCCGATGCGTCGGATCCGCATACAACATGCAGCGAATGAGGTGTTCAAGGTCTATAGCAGCCGGTGAAAAGGTCAGCTATGGTTAGGATAACATTGGTATGGCCAAACCCACCCGAGGGAAGCTCAGGCCACTGGCCGATCCAGTGGCCAACTTCGGCTCGCTGGTAGTAAACTTCGTAGTCTTTGTTTTCTCTCTCCTCCGGTCCTTCGAAGGGGGTTCGTCCGGTGATTACTTCGAACATGGTGATCTGCATTTCATGAACGAATTAGCCAGAGGGTTCAATACTGACTATCCGTGGTGGCTCACTCCGAGGGACCAGACATCGGCAGCTCGCTCGTCATGTGGCATGCCGCGCGCTTTCAGCGGGTCGAGGTACTGGGCCGCGGGGTCAGCCAGCACGATCAGCGATACGACGTGAGACATACCTCAGGGGTGCCCACCACAAGGGTGGTAAGGAAACAGTTCCTGTCGTTGACATCCCATTGCTGGGCAAAGCCAAAATCTACCAGCACAGGAATGTCATTGTGATTCAGGAGGATATTGGCCGGTTTGATGTCGTTATGAGTAATGCCTCGCTCATGGAGGTAGCCTACGGCCGACGCAAGCTGACGGAAGTATTGAGCAGCTTGCACAGCGGGTATATGAACAGAGATGGGCTGGTCAAGGAGAGGCATCACGATGCTTGGGTAAGAGAGCAGGACCATGAGCGTGACTAACGGATTCCGGGCACGGATCAAACTTACAGAGCATACTTGTTCGTGACAACAAAAGATTCAAACTGGATAATACTTGGATGTGATTCCTTCCTCAACGATCGGACAGTCTTCCATTCGCTCCACAGGGCTCTTAGCCGATAGCAAGTAGCGTTGACATCCTTCTGTCGATAAGGACGTGTCAGCCAGACATGAGGGTCACTCGTAGCCGTGTACGCACTTCTCCCACCAATCGGTGAACCAGCTTCACGGCGACCCTCCCACTTCTGCTACTGGACAGCACGGCGATTTTGCCAATCTTGAGCATCTCAAACTGCTCTTGAACGGTACCAAGACCGTCTCGGTAGAAGTTTTTCTTCAGATCCCTCCTCTTGCACCTCCAAACCGAGCCCCAGTTGCCGAACCCAATCTCTTTTTTGAAGATCAGCCTGGTTTGTAGTTGCTCTTCTGTGAGTCGGAAGGCATCTTCCGGTATGGCCTCGGTGCCATCGGCCGCGAGAACGGGCTCAAAGAGATCTGCCAGGATATCGAGCTCATAGGATGCGTCAGCTGAGGTGATGGGCGTAGGGTACGGAATGGCGTCGCCGTCAGCTTGAGCACGACGATGTTCGGCCAACTTTCTAGCTAGTCGGTCATACAGGCGATCGACATCTTCGTCGTCGGATATGTCCTGTTCCTCCTCCGCTTCGACAGGTCCGGCCACCTCTAGGTCAAGCTTGTTGCGCTCGGTGACATTAGCAACGCTCTCGGGGGAGAGAGTTTGGTAAGAAATGGTATCGAAATCGGTCTTCTTGGTAGGGGGGCTGTACGTGATAGAGTCGTAGGTGAATGCGGATCTCGAGTCCATACGGGATAAGGCTGATGTCGTAGTAGAAGTGGAGGACGCCAGGTCCATGGGGTGTGCAGGATTCGCCAGGGTTCTGGCAGGGGAAGCGTGCGTCTTTGAGAGGCCAGGAAGGGGTGGAACATCTTCAGTTCTAAGCTGGGAGGGTGTGAGACCAAAACGAAGTCCGATCTTGGACTTGGTCTTGCTCAGTGTCGGAGCAGCGACCGCCATGACGCTGATACGGCCGAGACGTGTTTGCTAGTGAAATCTCGTCAGAGGTCGGCACTCGACAAGCGAATTGGGTGAATCGGCTACCGGCCAATCTAAGCGGCACTATCGTTATCGTCGAGACGTAGAAGTGGTTCGTCGCGCTGGCTTGTGAGATAAGTGGATGATCAGCGTAAGAAGCGTCGTTGAACGATCGTAAAGAGCGTCAGGAATACGTTTGAGGTCGTCGAGTCGAACGTCAGCTTGTCGTTGAAGGTGCGACACAGGAACCAAAATGATAGAGGTCCTGGTTCGCTTCGTGGTGAAGGGCGGAAGAGAAAGAAAGGGGATGTCGAGGCGCGAGAGAAGGTGTTGATAGCGGTACCGAGGACCCAAGCATGTTTGTATTGACTTCGCTCTGGTTGACTTGTTGACATCGCACCCAGCGCCCAGGGTCGAGGGATGATGTCTGCTCTGTTGGATGATAAACAGACGCGTGAAGGATGATCAACCGCATACACAAAGACACACACAGCTATACCCTTCTGCGGTCCAGGACGGGAGAGACCGCGCTATGGAGCAAGTTGTGTGTTTTGTATCCGCGAACGTTGATTCATCGGAGGCTATCGCGTGAGATGATCAGTCATATATATTGGTGCTAGGCCTGGGTGACTGCATGTCAGTAGGCCTCTCTGGAAAGCGATGTTATCTGTGTATTGGTACGACAAGGCTTCATGTGGAGACTTCAGCTGCCACGCGGTACTCGCGTACAATGGAGTTGCATGAAGCTGTGGAGAAGATCAGTTTTACATCGTACGCACTGATCACCATACGCGCACGGACCACTCACATACTACCCTGATACGCTCTGACGTCAGGCGATCTACATGGTGCTCGGCGATTCTACCGGAAGTCCTGCCTGTATGCTTGCTTGTGACTCTTGCCGATGCGATAGTATTGTCTTGGGAGGGCGTGGTGTGGCCGAGTCTGAGGAGGACTCGGATGCCTGTCGTGATTGCGAAGGGAGAGCTTGCGGTTGACGAGCTGTATGCTGCGAGCTGATAAGGAGGTCAGCCGATCGCTCAGGGCTTCCTGCTTTGTTACTCACGGGTTGGATGACGAGTAATCGCAGTGCACGTAGGCTCGCAATACACCATCCAGGCTACATTGTCATTAGTGAGAGGATGGTCGGGACTCTGAACAAGCGTACCTCTCGATAACGCATCTGTGTACGGTGTCAGCGCATCAGGACATCGCTTTGAAGATTGCCATGGCTCACTGGATGGTCTCGCCTACATCGTGAGCAAAGTGCAAGCTACTGCTTCTTGGCAAGATGACATCGATCTCCACGATCAGGTCGTCTCTGGCAGAATGTGTCTCAGTAAAGGGCGAAGAGGAGCTATTCTAAGGATTGCTTACCCAATATGATAACACTCGACATCTGCTATCTCGATCACGGGGTTGAACCTAGTTACCAGGTATAGCACGCGCGTGATCTGGTCTCGAGAAGCCGATTTACCGGATACTGAAGAGTGCGACCAAGATTAGAACCGCTTGTCATCCACAGCTGTCATCCACTCACGGTTGGCGAAGTTCTGCAGTAACGTCTTGATCCACTCAAAGATGATGTACAGTGAGAGCACCATGCCACCAATGGGATCGAGCAGTCTCCAGTGAAGAAGAGAGCCAAACCACTGAAGACGTGGTGAGCTCCCCGCTGACAGATCGCAGAACGGCTTACTGGGAAGGCCAAAGACATGATATTGAAGAAGACGTCGTTTTCCGCGTCCTGGGCGAGAGCTTGCACTCCCGACGAGGGGATGCGAGAGCACCATACCCACCTACGAGGCGCGTAAGCTGTATCAGCCAGTCACCGCATTTAGGGTGCTCAAGCCTCAGATACTCACAGAATCGCCTTGAGGAAGATGGTTGCGAGCATCACACTGCAAGGTAAAGGTCAGCATGAGACTCCTACACGGGATCCAGATACATGACTCACCCAATACCGATCCAGCTGAGATCGACAGCTTCTTCGGCCGCTCCTATAGCTCGCTGGAAGGATTCGATGAACACTTGGACGAATGAAGCGATCATAGCGACGGAAAAGATGAGCTGAGAGGAATTGGGTCAGCAACGCCCTGTCAAAAGTACTTCTCCTACACACCACTCCCAGGGGCTCGAACCGTCGTTTGCCTGCGGGATACTAACGTGGAGAGTCAGCAGGTTCATCTGGCTGCGACACCACTTACCTTGTGCTTGTCCGTCTTGACACCGATGGCCCAGCTTGTGCCCAGGATGATCATGGTACTCAGCAAATCGAGAGCCGAATCGACCAGGGAAGCTGTGAGCGATATTGATGCAGAGTATAGCACCGCAACCACCTTGGCGGCAACAAGCAGGATATTGACGATTGTGTTCACTGCATCTCATCAGCTTGTAAAATATCAGCTTAATGAGACTCAGCGAACCGTTCAAGGCTAGTCTGGCGAGATTCTCCCTCCGCTCCTCCTTACTTCCCCCTTGTCCTTCTCTCAAATGACTCAGCAGCCCGGTATGCTCGCTCGGCTCCTCCTCGTCCCCTGGTTCTTGTTGTTGAGCGGATCGGCTCTGCGCAATCTTCCAAGCGCTTGTCCGCCTGCCCCAGGCGCCTCCGTGATCAATGTCACCGTGCTGGTGCATATAGCCTTGCTGAGGTGAGAAAGACATGGCGATGTCTTGAGGCAGAGAACCGGAAAGCAGCGAGTCGACCTCCTTGTAATGGTCTGCCAGTACAGCCAGCTGCTGGTAGTATGGTCGCAGCTGTTCATTACGCGTCAGCTGCCTGGCACAGCGATGGGTCATGATTCCCTTCGCATGTAGCGTAGGTAGATCGCAGAACCAACCTTCTTGGGCAGGTGCTTGATTTCCTCCTCTCCTATAGGCAACCCTTCAAACTCCAAAGACCTCTCTTCTTCGCTGATGATATGGCCGGCGTGCACTTCCTCCAGTGTCATTCCCTTGCCCTTTCCTCTGCGATTGTGCGGGGCGAACAGTTCTGACTGTCCGTCACCACCCGAATTCCCATTCACCAGCGAACCCCTCGAGCTGACTCCCCGGTCGGGTTTATGCCTGGAAGGGGGAGAAACAGAGCCATGCGGGAAGGGCGGAAAGTATTCACCGTTGGCGATCTGCTTGGTGGTAGGCGAGTCCACCGCCGAGGACTGTCGTTTGGGTGACATGGTGTAGTCTGGTCCTGCCTGGGCAGCAATTCTCGCGAGACGAATATGGTCAACCAGTTGTACAGATCCCTCGTCCTGGGTTAGTTGCCCGGTCTGCAGCAGGAGAGAGATTGATCGGAGCCAAAATGACGTTGGAATCAGAGACCGGTGCCTGATTCAACGTTCGTCCTCGCTCGTGTTCAGAGCCGTGGTCGTCTTGGTGTACCGACTTCTGTTCGGACCAGCATCCTCGTTGTCTCCATTGGTGCATATGGTGTCCCCACCCACACCCTTCCATCTCCTACGGGTGCATCATGCCCCTCTCTCGGCTCTGAGCTTCAACGCTTCCAACACCCTCCTCTACTCTGGCGACCAGGATGGATACGTTGCGATATTGGATCTGCGCGTGAGACGAGTCATCTGTTACTGGAAGGCTCATGATGGGGGAGTGCTAGGCTTGGAAGAGTGGGAAGGAGGCTTGTTGAGGTAGGTTCTTGAGGGTTTACTCGAGCTTGTCGGGATGCGCGAGGTATTGAGCTGATCAACATCGCTTGGACCAGTCACGGACGGGACAATGTCATCCACCTATATGAGCCGTTGAAGAAGCCGTACATATCCTTCGGCATAGGGGGTGGACAAAAGCCAGGCCCGGCGATGACCAAATCTCTTCCCGTGAATGCTCTCAACTTCTGCCGATTCTCGCTCCTTCCGATACCTGCTAAGGGCGCAGAATGTGACGAGAGCAACGAGAACGACCAGCAAGGCCCGAGCGATCGAGGGTACAAAGGGAAGCAACGGGAACGAGAAGCGATCTTGGCTGTACCCAGTCTAATGGATTCTGAACTGGTCTGTGGGCTCTATGAGGCTACACTTAGGAATCAGCTGAATACAATTACAGGTGGATCTATATCATCTGCCCTCGTTGCGACGCCTCCATGCTTCAGTCAATTACTTACCAAAGATCACGAGTGCGAAAGAGGGATCTCCTTCTGCCCAGGCAACGCGATCAGGTGAGCTCGGCTAGCTACGCCGAAGCCCGAGATCAGCTTTTGACACCCGCGCCCTTCTGATAGGCCTCGTCATGTCGTTGCACCTCCGAGCTCGTCCAGGTATTGGCCGCTTAACCCTCAGTATCGGGTACGAAGATGGGCGTGTGGAGCTGTTCCGCTCGACGTTGGCAAGCCTGACGGAGCCATACGACTCCAAGCTGTCTCGGAGGGAGAACCCTTGGCAACTCGCTTGGTCGTTCAATGGGCATAATGAGGCGGTCATGGGAATGGACGTGGACAAGACAGGGAGATACGGCTGGACAGTCTCAGCGGATCATCGACTGGTTCGGTACGACTTTGGCATGGTGGGTGCGGCTACTGTCTCTTTCATGTCACCGATCTAATTGGTTGTCTCTGACTGTGCCTCTAGGTTCTGGACAGCCAGGATACGGTTAGCGGGCATGCAGCAATGAAGGACTACTCGATCAAGTCTATCGGCCACTCCTCTGTGATCACCAGTCCCAGCGGGAGAGTTGTTGCAACAGGCGGCTGGGACGGCAAGTGAGTGACCCGCGTCATCCCGGTGTAGGCTGTTTGGGAAGTACCTCTGACATGGCTTCACACTCAGGATCCGCTTATTCTCAGCGGAGACCTTCAAGACCCTCGGGACACTGTCCTCACACCGCGATAACGTGCATGTTTTAGCCTTTGCCAGTGGGCTTCTTGACGAGGCTTTGCTTAGTGGTGATCGACGTGAGGACACGGAGGCTAGTTCTACGCTTGATCTGAACGCGGAGGACAGCGATGAAGAGGATATGGAGGACGATTTAACTGGAGTCCCGCCTCGGCATCGCTGGTTGGCAAGCGGAGGCAAAGACACCAAGGTTGCCCTTTGGGGTTTGATGGATTTTGGAGATTGAAAGGCAGCATGTATGAGATGAGATCGCAGCGCGACTCCAGCCGCGCAGACTGTGGCAGGATTGATGCATATGTGCTGATGAACGCGGACCCTATGCTATGACGTTCTACTTCTTGCCAAAGACTGAACCGAAGATACCGGCGTTCCCACTCTCCTTGTCTGCCGTCTCTTTCTCGATTCGCTCCCGCTCCTCGTCCTCTCGAAGACGCGCCTGTGCCTCCTGTTGCCTCTGCTCTTCTAAAGCAGCTTGAGATGCAACATCTTTGGCCTTCTTCGCTTTCATTTCGAGATCGCGTCGGGCTGCTGCGACGGCTGATTCTCGTAATCTATCTCGAGCCTGTTGAGCTTTTGATGGGGTCTGCGAAGTCTGGCCGGCGTCGTCCGAAGGGGCGGAAGTGACCGCAGCTCTGGCGACGGTCGCAGCTGAGACAGCGGGAGCCACAGTCTCTTCCACAGGAGTGACCGGCTCAAACTCCTGCTGAACTTCCTGCACATCCACCGCGGCCTCTTCGCTCTCCTCCACAGGCCGCTCCGCCCGCTCGGTCTCGACTGGCGCCTCGCCACGCTTTGACGACCAGTCCGAGAGCTTGTTCGAGGAGCTCGTGGCTGTGTCCTGCGCCGTCTCCGATCTCAGCTTGATGTGCTCAAACTTTTGCGCCAGTCCCTCGAAACCTCCGTAAAAGCCATTACCGAACTCCTTGAGCTGCTGGACAATCTCAATGCCCTCCTGTCCATCCTGCTTGTACCGTTTCCTCCTCGTTTGACTGTTCCGCCTTTGGATCAACGCAGGCCTCCGCTGCAGCTCGACCCTGAACTGCAGCGGTGCATCCTTTCCGCCAGCGGGCGACTGGGTGATATTGGAGGTCGAGATGGCTTCGTGCGAAGGTGACAAAACCGACTGGATATCCGCCAAGCTCGGTCCGCCGAGGAAGTTGGATTCGGACGACAGCTGCGGCGAGGGGATCTCGAGGAGTAAGGGTCCATCGAGCTTGACGGGCCTGACGGTGGTGAGGAAGATGGTCGGGGTGTATTTGAGCGAATCGGTATCTTTCGGTACGATCAGGTCCAGGACCGATACGCCCAGCTTGGCCTCCACGGCTCGGATGATGGCGAAGGCGTGAACCATCGAAGGAATGCCGTCGAACGTACGAATGACCAGCTTGGTCGACCCTTTGGACGGGTCCAGGTCGGCATGAGGGAAGGTGAGGAGATATCGCCTTGAGGAGACGGATGCATTGGCCTGCGCCAGCGCCGACGCGAAGGGCCGAAGCCGAGATGGCCCGGATAGCAGTGTTCGAGGGTTCATCTAGTACCAGAGCTGAGTCGTGTTGATCTATGACGACGCGCTGGACACTTGTAGCCAGCTCCTAAGCAACCGTTGTAGTCTGCTGCTGCTGCTGCTGCTGCCGTCTAACTTTTGGCCAGTCGGAACAGCTCGAGACCACGAGGGAAAAGGCGGATGATGACGTGGTGTTTCAAGCTAGTACTGAGGATCGTTATCAAAGATGCTCCTTGCTGAAACCACGCGACCCCTGCGTGGGTGACATCGCGAGTGATGAGGTCAAGGTTGTCAGAAGCGTGCGCTTCATCAGCATTCCTCATCAGTCTCACTCTGTTTCTCAGCAACATTGGAGCTCAGTGATCGCCATTGTAGCTCTTGAACCAGGCTTCCCAACCATCTTCCACATACGGCTACATACTTTTGCCCAGGTACAACAGCACAGCAAAGCATAGCATGCCTCCCGCCGAAGGCAGCTCGAAGTGGATGGAGCCTACCAAGGATCAGAAGCCTCCAAAGTGGGTCTAGTTTCCTGCTTGGCTTTGCTCGAGGTGGTCTTCAAGCCTCCGCTCGAGGCATGTAATGCTCGCCCATCACTGACGCTCAACCTGCAGAGATGCCGATCTCAAGACGGTGTGGCCGTTCCTCAAGGTCGGAGTGGATCACATGATGTCAAGGTGAGTCATCCTTCGACATCTCGTCATGCACGCCTAGGCGTAGAGATCACTGCTGATCTGGTTTGCATGCAAGGATGCACCTCGGCATGTCCTACTCCTACTACATGCTGCTCTTCACGGCTGTTTACGACTTCTGTACTCAGCCAGGCAAGACCGGCGCCACTTCCTTCTCGACAAGCAGGGGAGGGGCAAGTTTGCAGGGAGCGGACTTGTACAGAAGCTTGCATACATGGCTTAGCGAGCACTGTAGGGAGATGCGCGAGGTGCGTTGCGGCGGACTAGGACTGTGAAAGAAGCTGACGTGAGCACCTTGTCTCTGCCTACAGGAATCAGAAAAGCTATCGGACCTAGAGTTGCTCAAGTATTACGCGCAACAGTGGGACAGGTACACTACAGGAGCCAGATACGTCAACAAGCTCTTCAACTATCTCAACAAGCACTGGGTGAAGCGAGAGAAGGACGAAGGGAGGAAGGAGGTGTACACTGTATACACTGTAAGTCGGGCAGCGCGGCAAACATGCGGGGTCTTTCATTGACATATACTCATTAGCTCGCTCTTGTAGCCTGGAAGCAGAACTTCTTCAGGCACCTCTCCAGCGGTGCTTCGATCAATCGTCTGACCCAAGCGGTCTTGAAGCAGGTTGAGCAGCAGAGAAATGGCGAATCAATCGATTCGGGGCTTTTGAAGAAGGTCATTGAAAGTTATGGTGAGCTTCCTCGCCCACGATAGCCGAACCTGGACCTGCATCCCATTTTGCGGAAGCTTATGGCTCTTACAGTCTCACTCGGTCTCGATGAGGCCGATGCCCAACGCCAGAACCTTGATGTCTATCGCGAGTACTTCCAAACGCCCTTCCTCAGCGCCACCGAGCAGTACTATAAGGCCGAGTCCTCCGCCTTCGTCAGCAACAATTCTGTGTCCGACTATATGAAAAAGGCAGAAACCAGGCTCCAGGAAGAGGCAGATCGGGTCAACATGTACCTGCATGATAGCACTCGAAGCGACGTGAGTTCCGAAAGACTACGATGATCGCTGATCGATCGCACCAGCTCAAGGTCAAGTGCGAGGCTGTATTGATCTCTGGGCATTCCAAGCTCATGTGGGACGAGTTCCAGACATTACTCGATGCGGATCGAGTGGATGGTGAGTCGCAATTCCCGTCAAAGTAGCTGTCAGCGAGCTGACGACAGCCCAAGATCTCGCTCGGATGTACAATCTTCTTTCGCGTATCGTATCTGGACTGGATCCCCTGCGAGAAAAGTTTGGAGACCATGTCAAGCGTGCGGGACAAGCAGCGGTAGAGAAAGTCTTGCCTGCCCCTGGAGCGGTGTCGGAGACGGGCAAGGCCGAGACTCTGGTAAGCTGCCTGGCTCACCGCTTCCCTTAGTGACAGCTGATATCCCTTCACAGGATCCGAAAGCCTACATCGAGTCCTTGTTGGAAGTGCACACTAAATTCACGGAAGTGGTCGAAGGACCGTTCAGGGCAGAGATGGGTTTCAACAAGGCGCTTGATCAGGTGTGCTCTATTCATGCGTCAGTGAGACATTCGATTGACGTATGCTATAGGCATGTCGAGACTTCTGCAATACCAACGCAGCGGCTACGACATCGACTAGATCACCGGAGCTTCTCGCAAGTTATTGCGACCAGCTGTTGCGAAAGAGCAACAAGGACCTTGATGCGGAATCTCTCGAGGCGGCTCTGAACCAGACCGTAAGCATACTTCAGCGGTTGGGTTTCGTATCCAGCTCCCACTAATGCTCTTGAACAGATGATTATATTCAAGTTCATCGATGACAAGGACGTCTTCCAGAAATTCTACCAGAAGAAGCTCGCTCAGCGTCTTGTGGGATCCTTGTCTGCGTCAGATGACAGCGAAAGCAGCATGATTACGAAGTTGAAGGAGGTTTCCGGATTTGACTACACCAACAAGCTGCAAAGGATGTTCACCGGTGAGTGGCAAAGAGTCAGCGTTCTGTCCCGGTCCAGCAGCTGACTCTCTTGAAACAGACGTCAATTTGAGTCGAGATCTCTCGGAAAGATTTAAGGATAAGGAGAGACAGCAGAGCATTGCTACCGATCGTGAGCCCAATCAAGTGACACGCTCCAGCATAGACCGCTGACGGTTCGCGCCATGCAGTCGACTTCCAACCTTTGGTTCTGGGAACCAACTTTTGGCCGTTGCTCCCTCAACAAACCGATTTCAGTATCCCTCGAGAGATTCAGGCAACGTACGATCGGTTTACTGCTTTCCACAACGAGGTCCACCAGTACGTTCATGATCGTTGCCGCTAGATATACAAGGCTCATATTGACGGTACTTTGTTCACAGAGGCCGAAAGCTCACATGGCTTTGGCATGTGTCCAAAAACGAGCTGCGCACGACCTACTTACCGCAAAAGTACATATTCATGACTTCGGCGTATCAGATGGCCATTCTGACACAGTTCAACGAGAACGACTCGATGAGCTATAATGATCTCGCCGCCGGGACCAAGATCTCGGATGTGATTCTGAAGCCTCAATTGGCGCTCTTGGTGAAGAGCAAGGTATTGTTGCAGAATGGGGAGACGTATGATCTGAACAAGAGTGAGTGGAGCCTCGCCGGATGTCTGGACTGCCAGCTGATGCGTAATGGTTCGCAGACTTCAAATCTAAGAAGGTGAAGCTCGTCGCAATGGGGTCAAGTTTTGGTTGCGTTGCTGACTTCCGCTTCTACAGATTCGTGTCATGCTGAACCAAGCTGTCAAGTCTGAGCAGAAGGCGGAAGCCAAGGAGGTCTTACAAGCGGTCGACGAGGACCGAAAGTTCGTTTACCAGGCTACGATCGTGCGATTGATGAAGGGACGGAAGGTGAGATTGCCTGCTATGGATCGTGGAAATCGGCTCAACGACAATCGCAGACCATGCAACATCAGGCTTTGATCCAGGAAGTCACAGCTCAGATTTCGGTATGTCCCATCATGGCGTCGAGTCTAACGCTGACGTCCGATCTATATCCTGCAGTCCAAATTCACGCCCAAGATCCCCGAGATCAAAAAGGCCATTGACTACTTGATTGACAAGGAGTATTTGGAACGGGCAGCTGAATCGAACAACACTTAGTGAGTGCCTTTGAGAAGGAGTGGAAAGGATGATGCTCATGGCGCCCTTAGCAACTACCTCGCGTAAGCGTGCGGTATATATCGGAGAGGCTAGGATTGTTGTACAGCAATAGACGGAGAGCAGCGAACGTGAGGGGATCATCGCCTTCGGGGGTTACAAGGAAGATACATTGCATTGTCCATTCTCTCATCATGTATACTATACCCCGCGCGAGAGACTGTGCTGATAGGGCAGTTACATGAGCCCGTCAGTATTACTGTCCAGGCGTTGCCAGCTGGCATCCCGCGATATCACTGCGCATGATATCTCCGGCGGAATCGGCATGGGCCGTCCGGCTAGACCGGATATCCCTTCGAGCTGTTGTTATCTGTTACGGTAACCGCTTGGGTTTACCCGCGCCGAAGTGGTCGGACATGGTATCGGCGCGGTCAGAGCGCTGTCGTCGTGTATATAAGCTTGGCTCATCTCACCAGCAAGACCGTGATTGACTTCTTCTTGGCCGCTTGCAACATACACACTCACGATATATCAGAAGAAGACCGACATTTGCGATGACAATGACGCTCAATGGAGGAACTGCTACGGGTAACGTACGGTTTTTTGTCGGAACGTTTGTGGATACGCCCAAGGCTGGAGAGCTGAGAGTGCGGAAGGATCACTTGCTTGGTGAGTGAGCGATGAACATGCAATTGAGCGTACATACAGGAACCTGTCCGGATAGCCGTACTCTCGTCTTTCCTTTGAACGGTCACTGACGCTGCCTTGACTTGATAGCCGTTTCACCGGAAGGCTATATTACGCACCTCGACTCTATCTACACTGAGCCTTCTCAACTACTCTTGTCACACGGTCCGAGGGAGATCACAGGGATCGGGCCCCATTCCTTCTTCCTACCCACCTTCACCGACCTCCATCTCCACGCGCCCCAGTACCTCTACTATGGAACAGGGCTTGACCTTCCTCTGATGGAATGGCTCGAGCAGTATGCCTACAAGGCCGAAGAGCGGATCGACGCCAGCCCCGAGCTGGCTGAACGAGTATATGGACGTCTGGTCCAGCGACTGAAGGAGAATGGAACGGGGTGTGTGAGCCTCTTTGGAACCATTGGCGTGGAGGCAAAGTGAGTGATCCCGGGCCAAGCGGCTTGGTCACTGCTTGATCGGCTTGAGGCAGGACTCAACTGAATATCGGTGTTTGGTAGCCTTATTCTTGCGAAGAAGATGCAAGAGGCTGGGCTGAGGGGCTTTATTGGCAAGCTTTCCATGGACGAGTCACCGGTGAGTTTATGGCCCTGGACAGCCGAGTCCTTCATCCACAAGCTTGGAAGCCAGACTGATTGGTTGGCAACAGCGCGCGACGTATGGCGAAGAATCTGCCGCTTCATCCCTTTCTTCCTTGACCCAGTTCCTGGACGCGTTCGATGCCTACTTAGCACCCTTCAAACCCCACGAAAGGCTGGTACAACCCATCATCACACCGCGATTCGTCCCGGTCTGCTCGGACGAGCTTTTAGTTGGACTGCAGAAACTCGGCGAAGAGCGTGGGGTGCGAGTGCAGAGCCATATGTGTGAAGGGCGAGATATGATGGATATGGTCATGAAGAGCAAGGGAAAGCGAGATCAGGATATCTGGGATGAGGTGGGTTCTAGTCGTAATCACCTGCTCGAGTATGGCTGACGCGGTGCTTCTCTCGCGCAGCTCAAGTTCTTAGGGCCAAAGATGCTACAAGCACACGTTACATACCTGAACGAGGAGATGATCCCATTGGTCAAGAAGCGTCAGGTCACCATGGCGCATTGCCCGTTGTATGTCGCTGGACGTCGTCCAAGCAAAAGGCTGTGCTGACCGCTGATGTTCTTACAGATCAAATGCCTATCTATCAGAGAAGCAGTTCCCGTTACGAGAGTGAGCATCTTTATATATTTGGATCCCCTTTAGGAAAGAGTCACTGACTCGCCAACCTCGCAGAGCTATCGATGCCGACCTATCCGTGGGACTGGGCACCGACATCGCCGGGGGCTATTCCCCTTCCATCCAGGTTCAGATGCGTCAAGCGGTCGTCCTGGCACGCTTAAGGGAAGGCGCTCGATGCGAAGACATGAAGTGCTCATTTGGTCAGAGCACCGAGAGGGAAGGCAAAAACGTCAGAGTGGACTGGAAAGAGGCCCTGTATCTGGCTACGAGGGGCGGCAAGAAAGGGATGGGACTTGGAGGAGCCTTTGAGATCGGCATGGAGTTTGACGCACAGCTGAGTGAGTCGAGTGAAGAAGCTTGGTCTGGCCAGTACTGTGTCGACTGACGCTCCTATCCCAGTCGAGCTCGCAAACCCCGCCGCACCGACCGGAACTGGGCCGCTGGATCTGTTTGACCTGCCTTCAACGCCCCTGACAGCCCTCGACCAGGCATGGTGGGGCGAGTCCATCGAGCGTTGGTGGTGCAACGGTGATGAGCGGAATAGGAAGGGGATGTGGGTAGGAGGCAACAAGATTGCCTAGAGCATCTTGCTCCGGGTCGAGATGGTGCATCTGCGTGGGAGGGTTGGTACTCGAGTATGCATCGGTCATCTCCATTGAGAGCTGTTAGTCGCTTACCGGTACGGACACAGCCAGTAACCCAAAGGACGTCACTCGTTTCACCGGCATACACCAGGTCTGTGCGTCTAACCTTGACGACCAAGTCGGAAGGCCTACTTGGCTCATGGGACTGAAGCATATATCTGATTGACCAGCGTATTCCCCTCCTTCATCTTCCCCTTGACTGCGATCCTGACTGTTCTCATCACGCACGATCATATCGCCGGTACCCAGAGTTGACAACAGCTAGCTCTGTCCTAGTGCCACCTATCCGGTGAGTGCCCATTGGCTTTGGGCGGACCAGCTGCCTCAGCTTCGTCCTAGGATCTTTGGGCTGACGTGATCGGGTTCTCGACCTCACTCTCAGCCCCACACACCATGAGCCTGATCATGGACCGATCGCCAAGGGTCAGGCGCCCCCCTCCGGTCTTCGGAAACATGACCTCTTCCGACCAAGTTTTCGGATCAGACGACGAAGATTTTGGCACTTCTGACTCTCTCAGCGTCAGTGACGGGAACGAGCCAGAATTTGATGGAGACAAGGCGATGGAGGAAGGCGAAAGCGCTGATGGGATTAGCGAGGGGGATGACGAGGCTAACAGCGATGATGACAGCAAGGTCTCTCTCGTCAGCTAAACCGTTTAAAAGGGTGCTAACGTCAGCTGAATTTAGACGAGGAAGTGGAAAAAGCCCCTCGCGAAGTCAGAGTCAACGAAGAACGCAACGCATAGGCTGAAGGGGCCGCTCGAGAGCGGCGAAGTAGCGCGAACATCAGGCAACCCCACTAAAGCAGCTTTCGCAGCAGGGAGGAAGCTCACACCACTACCCCCTCTAAAGAAAGCGACCAAGAAGGTCAACATCAAGCCTGCCTCCTCCAAGGGACATAGAGGGTCAACTACAGTCGCATCCTCAGAAGCGGAGGAACCGGACTCCACTCCGATTGAGACAGCTGTCGTAGAGCTCGTGGGAGAAGGAAGCTTGAGGGTGAGCATGCCGCTGTGATTGACGAGATATACAGTACTGACGGGATATGGCAGAATGGACCCGTCGATAACGGTCACCAAAAAGTTGTCTCCCCTCCAATCCAGGCAAATGAGGTATATTCAACTTGCTGGCCTCTTGTTTGACCAGTGAGCTGAGAGCGACATTTACAGAGTCAATCACCTCCTGCCGCGGGCGAGATCCTCTCGGGTGAATCCGTGGCCGATGACCTGATCGTGGTCACCGTCGAGGGTCGCGCGGAGAGTGACCTCAACATTGAAGTAAGCTCGCCTCCGTAGCTTTCCATTGAAGTACCTGCTTATAAGTGGAACAGAGTATGTCCAGCAAGGACGAGGCCGATGGAAAGAAGCCCGATGAGGTCGGTCAGCAAGGTGTGAAGCCGTCCAAGACCAAGATGGTGGAGAAACCAAAGGTGTCGCTCGCCAAAGTACTGCCGAAAAGTAACCTGGCCTCACCCAAAGGTGCCAAAAACAAGTCCCCTCCGAAGCCGGCAAAGTACAGAATTGCTCTGGAGCCGGCTGATGCGCCAGCTACTGTGCCCAATGAGGCTCTGACGGTCAAGCCGAGGTTCATTGGCCTCCAGCCAAAGAAAGGCATAGAGTCGCAGTTACCGGTCTCGCATCACACCGACGCCGAAGGATCTTGTGATAGAGGAGAAGTGGAACAGCCCAAAGAGGAGGGGTGCAAATCGCCGGCAGACGATGCAGTGAGTGTCAACGCATGATGTGCTGTCACACCGCGAATGTTGACATTTCCTGCTAAAAGGAGGATTCCCCCTCATGCAAGCGAAAACGCTCAATCTCAACGCCATGTCCTGATACAGCCCCCGGTTCTTCGCCTAGGAAGCTGGCTCCCGCTCAGAAGATCCCGTCTAACGTGCGAGGCGATATCGTCTCTGGGTTCTTGCATCCCAACTATCTCAAGCTTCTTTCGTTCGCTCCGATCGAGACGCCTAATTGCAAGAGCGCCAAGCTCGCTCGCCACTGGCGAGAAGTGCTTGGACCAGACGTTCGCAACTTTGTATCGCCTGGTCTGTCGGGCTCTTCGAACAAGAAAAGCAAGTCTGCGTCGGGCAAAAACGCCATTGACTCTCCTACGCGAGCGAGGATCTGGCACGTGGTCTGCGAGCAGTACGAAACGGCGGATTGGAAGTCTATTGAAGAGTCAAGCGGGATCAGTACGACCAAGCTGAAGAGGCATCTCAGGGATGTGATGGTGAAGGAGGTGAAGAAGTATATCGAGGGGTGAGGGTATCCGTTATGTTCACTGCCGACTGTTTCTATACGAACGGAGGAGGGGAGCTAGACCTTCCCGTATGGTCAAGACCCAGATAAGCAACCACGTACTATTTTACCCATACTGTCAGCCAATATGCATATAGTAACCCGCGCAACGAATCATGCATGCATCTTGTCCATCTACAACGCAGATCTGCCCAAAAATATCCAAGTCCCCAGCTATCCCCAGCCGTAGTCGACCCTGGCCTAAGCCTTCTTGGTACCGTTGGCGACGACACTCCAAGGGTGCTCAATCTCTCCAGTCTGGATGGCCAAGATCCTGTCCAAGATACCCTTTGCGATGTTGCCCAGTCCTTCGGGTCCCGTGGGGATATGAATGTCTCGTCCTTCGTAGCCGATCCTGCACAAGGAAGTCAGCATGAGAGCTCAGAGAGCACAGCCTGTAGCCAAGCGTGTAGCAGGACTCACTTGTCCACAGCTGACACGATGGCGGCTGTACCAGTCCCGAAGACCTCGACGAGGGTACCGTTCTTCTCGGCTTCGACCAAGTCGGCCATGACGAGCTTCCTCTCTGATACGGTGAGGTTCTCGGGAAGACCGGGAAGGACGGTCTCGCCCTTTGCGTGTGCTCGCGCGAGAGCGAGGGCGCTGCGTCAAGTTGTAGTCAGCGGATGACAAGCGGGGGTCAATGGCCCAATAACGAGACTTACGAGTCTCGGGTGACACCGGGAAGAACAACATCGTCAAGAGGGGGAGTGACAAGTTCGACGCCTTGACGGGCAAAGTCAGTGTGGAGTCACTTGGCTTGATGCGCGATTGCCCACTCACCGCCATCGGGCTTCTTGAGGGCAACAAACATGTTCATGGTACCGACCTAAGCGAGTGGAAGTGAGTCAGCCGATTATCGCTTGACTGTAAGCGGATCGAGTCTGCGGACCAACACACCTCGGTCAAGGCGTGCTCGTCACCCAGCAGCCACAGGTTCTGGGAATAGCCCTCCTTGGCAGCCTCAGCTTGGGGGACGACGCCAGGGGCATAGCTGTGCGGTGTGGTCAGCCGGGGGTCTCACCATCATTACACACAGGGTGGCATCCGCGATGCCGCAGACCTGCACACTCACTTCGCTCCCAGCTTGTATCCACCGGTACCGCCGGGGGCAGCACGGACAAACTTGGTCGTGGCGAGCAGTTGGACGGGCTTGAATCCTGAGGCGTAGTACGGGCCGACCTGCGTCAGGTGATGAGTGGGATCCACGCATTCACAACCGCACCGCGGAGACATACAGGAGAGCAAATGACGAAGAGCAGGGCGTCGGAGGATGGTCCGACGCCGAGGGCGTTCTGCGTGCCAATGAGGGTGGGTCCTGCGTAAGATCATTATTAGGGAAATCTTGCTTAGCATCGATGTCAAGCGGGAAGCCTCACGGATGTACAGCGAGTATCCCTTGTCCTTGGGGATCCACTCCGAGTCAAGCACGACGAGCTTCTTGATGAGCTCGGTGAGGGCGTCGCCGTCAAAGGTCTACGAGGGGTGTCAGATCGGCGTCGACTCGGTCCGATGCGGCTGACTCACAGGCAGGGCGATACGAGCGGCACTCTGTAGTGTGGTTTGAGCGTAGATCCCTCTTGTCTCCGACCACTCAGCAGCCAGCTCACCCTATTCATCCTCTTCATGTTCATGTCAGGCCTGAACAACCTGACGGTGCCATCTTCCTGCCTGTAGGCCTTCATGCCCTCGAACCTGGTGCAAGGGTGAGCTGCATGTTGATTGAGGGATCATGGCGACAGGAGTGAACCCACAAAGTGAACGCGTAGTGGAAAACGGTCGACGACGGGTCGAGCTCAAGCGGGGCGTCTGACATGGTATAACACGGTATCAGCGCCGTGACCAAGGCGCACTCCTTGCCAAAGCTCTGGCCTCTGCAGCGCCTCGAGCACACAAGTCGCGGATACTCCGAGCAACCACTCACAAGGCTTGATCTCGGGGGTGCCCCATCCGCTGACGCTGGACCAAGGGATGGTAAGCATGTGATCGGTGAACGTCTTGCCAAAGACGAGCTTGGAAGGGGGTAAGCGGGTCTTGGGGTTTTCCGTCTTGGTGATTTTGGTGATGCTTGGCTGGGGCAGTGACGCAGATCAGCAGTAGGTCGCAGTAGCTCGCAGCGGTCAGTGTCCGGGAGCAGCGGTGCCAGGACCGACGGGGCATAGTGAGATCGAAGGGACCAGCCGGTCTACCTCCAGCTCGACTGTACGCTCCCACACAGACTGATGCCTTACTCCCACGCCCACTCACGTCAATGTTGGGCAGCTCGATGATCTCGCCAGTCATCACATCCCGCATAGGCTGAGCATACCCTCTGACCTGGGTGATGCCTGTCCTAGAGACGAGAGAGGATTTGGGGGCAGGAGCCAAGCTTCGCCCGGCGAGCGAGCGGGTGAGGGATCGCAGTGCGTGTCTTGACATGGCGCGGGGCTTTGCCTTTTGCTGTTGGTGTGGGCGTGAGGAAGAAGGAGGATCAACAGTAGACCGGGTCAACAACGTTCGCTCCTGTCACCTCGCTCCGTCGCTCGAGTCGAACCGAGTCGCGCGAGTCGACTTTGGTCCGATCCGAAGTGCCGATACGAGCCACGTGGCTGGACGAGATACGGGGAACCGCGGTCCACGGCGGGGTGGGCGGTGGGCGGCGGGTGGGTGCGCGTCGATGGCTGTATAAGCAAGGTCCAGCCAAGCATGAGCATGGAAAAGGACCACTGCTCGTACACACATTCATCACAGGTCATAAGCTACGTGACTCGTCTCACAAGATGTATACACCCGGTACATTCATTCCCTCTTGGGCACAGGCGGGATCCCTTCTGCCCCAGCACGCCAGTCCAGACCTCCCAGTCCCTCGCTGGTGGTGCTCACGCCCCTCGGCGCGGGCATCTCGGCCATCTCGCCAGGACCAGGCGGGACGAACGGGAAACTGCCGAAAAAGCTGTCCGCGACGCTCGCCTGAGTCTCGGGTCGCCTCTTGCCTCCCGTCGTACCGCGGCTGTGCCTCGGGCTATCCAGGTCCTCCATCGCCTCCAGGTCCTCGTCGGCCCGAGGGTATCTCGGACCGCGCCCGGGCGAGGCGCGAGGCAGGGACAAGGCCGCGTGATCCAGCGTGGACACGGAGGTGGACTGAGGTATACCTCCAGCCTGAGCGGGCATGGAGGACCTGACCTCCCCGCCGGGGGGAATCATGGGGAAAGCGCCCAGCACCGAGTCCGCCAGGGACCGACTGGAACCCACGCTGCCTCGGGGGCCGTGGTTCAGAGGCAGGGGAGGCGGTAGAGGACTCCATGACCTGAGCGAGTCGCCTTGCTGGGTATGACTGTCGCGACGCTGAGCCCCCTCACCAGCGAGATAGCTCGGTCGACCCGTGCCCATGGTCGACATGCTGTCCCTGTACGCCAAAGAGCCCATCGAGAAGCGCAGATCTCCCGTGCTGGCGGTAGACGGCTCTGGCGTTCCCTCCAAACCCTCATCATCATGCTGGCCATACTCCTTCCGGTGATGGACTGATGTCGGTGTTAGAGTCCTGATGGTGCTCTCGCCACTGCCCGTGAACACGGACGACACGGGCGAGAAGGTTGACTGTTGGATGGGGAGTTGATCGGGCCTGGGGGAGAGCCTTTCCATGGCCTGAAGCTGGAGTTGGGGTTTACCAAACTGGACCACCTCAGCCTGCTGAAGTCGTCCCACTTGGACCTGCCTGGACGTGACGATCTTCGGCGCGTCGAGATGAACGTCTGACTGGCCGGACCAGTAGGACGGGGCGGCCGAGGTACCAGACAGGAACGAATCTCGGTAGTTGGTCGAGCTGGCGCCTGGGGTGCGGGGGTCGAACGAGGTGGGTGGCGCGCTGGACTGACCAGGGACGGTGAGTCGCAGGTCGAGGTCGGGGGCACGAGCGGGTCGTCTAGGGTGGAAGAGGTTCTGTCTTGCTTCGTCCAAGGCCCGAGCAGCGGCGCTCTGTCCAGCAGGTCCGCCGCCCCCTCCGCCACCGGTCGCACCCTGGGCCATCTTGGACAAACCCGTGTCCGACATGGACGGGGGGATATACTGGATAGGGATGATATTGGCCGTCCCTCCGGACCCCATGGTGGATATACTCTGACGGTCCGAGAACGGGTCGCCAGCTGGGTTCAGGTCAATCGTGCCCCTGGTCCCGGTATACACTCGTATCGTAGCGCCATTCTCGTCATAGTACTCTGCGTTGACGGGTGCAGGCGGCAACGGCGATCGAGCACGAGGTGGCGGTTGCGTCAAAGAGCGACGTTGGGCAGAATTGACGGATTGAGAACGGGCCGAACCTGGTGGTGAGCCCGCCTGGGAGTGGGATAGGTGAAAGCCGGCCGCTTCGGCTTTGCGAGCGCGATCCGCCATGGATTCGAGCCGTGCGAGATCGCGGCGCTGCGAGGGGGTGTGTCACGCATCAGCACGCTTCGAAGTAGGGGGTTCGCCGTGAGGCCGCTGATGGCAAATTGACACCACCGCTCACCTTCTTGCGCCGCAGCCACCAGAACAGTCCCAGGCTGGCAATGACCAATGCCGCCACGATGGGTCCGGCGACGGCACCCGCGTTCACGCCTTTGGATGACGAGCTGGCGCTCTTGATACATTGGATGGTCGGACATTGGTTACAGGTTCTGCGGGCGTGAGGGAAGTCAGCGCATTCCGTCGAAGTGGTCATCAGACAAGGCCTACTCACCTAGATGTCAGGATACATTTCTCTCCAGCAGCGCAATCGCACTGAGGCGTCGCCTCGTCACACGGTATACACCCGTCCCTCGCCCACATCTCCACCCGCCTCGAGAGGTGTTCCGGCGGGCTTCGGGCGTGTATCAGGTGTTCCATGACGGCGGGAGTTGCTTGCTACGCCGGGTATCTATATCGGCGTTCACGCCAAATGGTTGGATCGGACAGAGGGGATCCCGAACGAACGGCGCGAACCTGGTGGAGACCGGTCGACGGTAGTGTGCGACGTGAGACAATAAGCCTGTGTCGATGATAGGTGGCCAAAGGAAGGTACACAGTCCCTTCTGCGATTCTGTCTATGCGCGAGGACGCAGGGGCGGGGCGATTAAAGGAAGGCGAGCGGGCGTGGGCGTGGGCGGCGGACGTGGACGTGGTCGTGGACGTGGGTCTAGGCACGGATGGATGAAGGAGCGTTTGCGAGAGCGTACAATCTATGGGCCTATGCTTTGCGGGACCAGCCCTGTGATTGACGAGGGTGAATGATACTGAGTGATGACAATGATGGGTAGATGGAGCAGGACAATACGATCGACGACGCCTCGATTGTGAAACGCCAGGTCGAAAGAGGGTGAAAAGCAAAAACCGACGCGTCGCTTGACACCGCAGAGATGAACAACGACCACCACAACGACAGCGATGCCAGCGTAGACATCACCGATAATCCTGCTGCACCTTCCTGGCAATCTTGGCGTCGGCCGCTGATCCCTCACACCTGCTAGCGTACGCAGTCGACAGCTCGTGTCGGTCCAGGCTCGTGCCAGGACCCCCTCCTGAGCCTGGACTCTCTCGTCGACCCCCGATTGTTCGGCGCGTGGACGATCACCTAATACCCCTGAGCACATCACCTCGGTGAGTGTCACTGGTTTGAGGGTCATCACCGGCTTGTTGACACTTTTATACTGCATGACATGTAATTATCAACGTATCCTGATCCACATCCCATGCTCATGACCTGATGTATGCGACGTTTACTGCATGGCCATCAGCGCACAGCCCATACCCCAACCCACGGAACACTCACAGTGATAACGTCGGGCTTGTCCCTCTTGGTGAACTCCTTCAGCTTGGAGGTGGCAAGGGCGACCTCGATCAGAGGCTTGAGGCCGACCTGGGCATCCTCGGCGTACTCGGACTCGTTCTTGCTGTACTTTTCAACGTAGAGTCGGACCGTGGCGCCAGAAGATCCAGTTCCAGACAATCGGAAGATGATCCTGGATCCGTCCTGGAACTTGATGTAGAGACCCTGCTTCTTGCTGACCGAGCCGTCGATCGGGTCGGTGTAAGAGAAGTCGTCAGCCTCGGCCACCTTGAACGAGGTGTCCGAGCTGGTCGCCTTGAGGTCGGTGCCGACAAAGTCGGAAGAAGCGAAGAGCTTTCGGAGGTGGTCCATCATGGCCTCGGCGCCCTCTGACTCGCACTCCTCGTAGTCGTACCTAAGCCGGTGTTAGTCCTGAGCTAAGTGCCAATACTATAGCCCAACTCACCTGGAGAAGAAGCTTCGCCCGTACTTCTTCCAGTGCTGCATGAGGACGTCGTTGATGCCGGATCCGGGCTTCTCCTTGTTGGCAGCAGCGAGGATAGAGAGCCAAGCTGGGCGTGTAGCGCTCAGCGGTGCATCGCAGACCATGTCAGGCCCTCAGACTCACCGACAATAGCCCAGACACCGTCCTTTTCTCGGATGTGGTCTGATCCGGTACCGAAAGACTCCTCACCACAGATGGAAAGTCGTCCGGCGTCCATGAGGTTACCGAAGAACTTCCCTGCGGAGACGTCAGTAGGGTCGCGCTCCGTCTGCTTGAGATCGCTACGTACATCCAGTGGGCACCTCGAAGACCTCGAGACCTCGCTCCTTGGCTACAATGTCGATAGCACCGGAAGTGGGCATGGACCTGGCAAGACCCTTGACACCGTCCTTGAAGTAGGGGATCGCCTTCTCAGCCCAGTCGGCGATGATGGCCACGCTGTCGGAAGGGGTGACGAAAGCACCCTTGCCGTAGATCATGTTTCGGTCACCATCACCGTCCGAGGCGGCACCAAACTCGATGTTGTCCTTCTCCACCCGCTCGACGAGCTCGTGGGCGTAGGTAAGGTTGGGGTCGGGGTGGGATCCACCAAAGTCGGGCTTGGGCACGCAGTTCTGGATGGAGCTCTCGTCGAGGCCGAGCTCATCGACAAAGATGGCTCGACCGTAAGGACCGGTGACACCGTTGAGGGCGTCAAAGAGGACGGTGGGCTTGGGAGAGGTCTGGTGAAGCCAGTTCTTGATCATGTCAAAGTCGAAGATGTCCTTGAGGAGCTGGATGTAGTTGCTGACGGGGTCGACGATGGTGACCTTGATGGGGCCGTGCTGGAACTCGCCAGTCTTGGAGAGGTCGAGCTGGACCGAGGGTGAGCGTGTCAGCAAGAGTGATAGAGCGATGTCACCAGACTCACGTCCGGAAGAGCAATCTGCTTGTACTCCTTTATGGTCTCGGTGATCTTGTGAATCTTGTTGGTGACCTCCTCGGGGGCGGGTCCACCGTTGGAGATGTTGAACTTGATTCCAAAGTCGTTCTCGGGACCACCGGGGTTGTGCGAGGCGGTGAGGAGGATACCACCGTCAGTCTTGAGGGATCGGATCAAGGCCGAGACGGCGGGAGTGGACAGGATGGCGTCCTGGCCGAGGATGATGTGCTTGATGCCGTTGGCAGCGGAGATCCGGAGGATGATCTGGACGGCTTCGGGAGACTATGAGCGGGAGAGGTCTGCGTCAGCTGGGGCCATTGCAAACATCCCAAACCAGGAGGTAGGACCCACAAAGTATCGTCCGTCACCTCCAACGACCAAGGTCTTGCCGTCGGGGCCACCGGGCATGGCATCGAGGGTGGCCTGGATGAAGTTCTCAGTGTAGTGCTCCTGCTGGAAGATCTTGACCTTCTTTCGGAGACCGGAAGTACCGGGCTTCTGGCCTGTGGGGTTGTTAGCGGGTATGGCGCGACGAGCTGGCTCGGAGCTGGAGGAGCTGGAGGAGCTGGAGGAGCTGGAGCGGTGTAGCTAAAAGCTCAATTCCCCAGCTACGGCGCTACACCGACGACCATGCCATGATGCTACCGCAACGAAGCACCCAGCTTAGGGGGAAACCAACATACCGGAGAAGGCCTTGGTCTGGATGGTCTGGATGTCGGACCTGGTTGTGCATCGTCAGCGAGATTGCAGAGAGTGGGAGGACTGGGCGACAGTATGAACCGCTACTTACATGGTGTCGGTAGTGAGAGAGAGGTGAGGTGTAAGAGGGAAGAAGCAGGAGGAAGAGGATGTTAATACCTGACGGTCATTCCACCCACCTCCCACCTCCCCCTCACTCGTTCCCACTGCCGCAATTGGTTCTGACGTCGTGGAGCTGGTGGTTGGTTTTCAGGGAAATCTCTCGACCACGTGGGGTGAAGATCGTTATTCTCCTGAGACCCCCACAGTCGGGAGCTGTGGGTGGGGATATCACCGAGTGTGGCAGTATTTTTTGAGATTTCAGGAGGAATCAAGATTTCAGATCACGCCGCGTAGAGATAATAGATTACTCTCCTCAAAAGTTGAAACAAGCGACGAGGCGAACAAGCGAGATATCGCACGCTATCGCTGAAGGGTCGCTCGTTGCCAACGGCATCTCCGTCTTGACTTTTCGACCACCTCTTGATCATCAAACGGTTCGTTGGTCAACCAACGACGTCCGCGATCACCTTTGATCACTTCGCCAGGCAACCCCAAGAGGACCTTCACAGCCATGGCTGACATCACCGCCTTCCCCGCTCCCTCCACCGACCTGTCCATCTTGCTCCTCGGAGCCGGCGGCAGGGAGCACGCCCTCGCCTTCAAGCTCGCCCAGTCCAAGCGGGTGTCCAAGATCTACGTGTGTCCGGGTAACGGCGGTACGGCGCTCATGGGCGGCAAGGTCTCCAACCTGTCCATCCCCTGGGGCGCTCCTCCTGCCTTTGGGTCCATTGTCGAGTTTGCCCAGAAGGAGAACATTGACCTGGTCGTACCTGGACCCGAGCAACCGCTCGTCGACGGGGTGGAGGGCGCATTCAGAAAGGTCGGCATCCCCGTCTTTGGCCCGTCCCCCGTCGCCGCCATGCTCGAGGGGTCCAAGTCGCTCTCCAAGGAGTTCATGGCCAGGCACAACATCCCCACCGCTGGGTTCCGTTCGTTCACCTCGGCGCAGTACCAAGACGCCGTGGCGTACGTCAAGTCGCAGCCTTTCAGCTCGGGACGATGCGTCATCAAGGCTTCGGGACTGGCGGCTGGAAAGGGTGTGCTTTTGCCCGAAACCACCGAGGAAGCTTTGAAGGGTCTTGAGAGCGTCATGGTGAACAAGGAGTTTGGTGATGCCGGCGACGAAGTGGTGGTGGAGGAATACCTGAGCGGTCCCGAGATCAGCGTCTTGGCATTCTCGGACGGATACACCATCATTCCCATGCCCGCTGCCCAGGACCACAAGAGGATCGGAGACGGTGACGTTGGACCCAATACCGGCGGTATGGGCGCTTACGCTCCCGCGCCGGTGGCCACCAAGGAGATCATGGACCGGGTTCTCACCGAGAGCCTGGAGCCCACCATCAAGGGAATGAGGGAGGACGGTTACCCCTTTGTCGGCATGCTCTTCACTGGGTTCGTCCTGACTCAGGACGGACCCAAGGTCCTCGAGTACAATGTCCGATTCGGTGATCCCGAGACCGAGGCGTTGATGCTGCTCCTCGACGACGAGACGGATCTCGCCGAGGTAATGCTGGTGAGTATCAAGCCAAGATTTCGGCATCATGCTCTCATTTACGCTTACCGCTCGCTCTCCTAGGCCTCGGTGGAACGACGACTCGACTCGGTCAAGCTGGGCTACAAGGACGGTTACGCCGTTTCCGTCATCCTCGCCTCGGAGGGTTACCCCGGCAAGTACCCCAAGGGAGTACCCATGACTATCAACCCGGACATGCCTGCGGGTGAGTACGATGTGGTTTTGGCACTATGAGCCCTCGTGGCTGACAGCCTCCAGGCGTTCACGTCTTCCACGCCGGTACCGCCATCAAGGACGACACTGGTGTGACCGACGGAGGACGAGTCCTCGCTGTTTGCGCCTCTGGTTCCACCCTTCGAGAAGCCGTCGACCTCGCTTATCAGGGTGTGGATCAGATCGACTGGAAGGGCAAGACCTACCGAAGGGACATCGCCTACCGAGCTCTGACCGCCGAGCCCGAGTCGTCGTCCTCCACTGTCCCTACCGGCGGCCTCACCTACGCCGCGGCCGGAGTGTCTGTTGACGCCGGAAACGACCTCGTCGAGGCTATCAAGCCTGTCGTCAAGGCCACTCGACGCCCCGGTGCCGACTCCAACATTGGTGGATTCGGTGGCGCTTTCGATCTCGCCGCTGCCGGCTTCCGAGATCCCATCTTGGTCTCCGGAACGGACGGCGTCGGAACCAAGCTCCGAGTCGCGCTCGACTATGGCAAGCACTCCACGGTCGGTATCGACCTCGTGGCCATGAGCGTCAACGACCTGATCGTTCAGGGTGCCGAGCCGCTCTACTTCCTCGACTACTATGCGTGCAGCAAGCTGGACGTGCCCGTCGCCGCCGACGTCGTCACGGGTATCGCCGATGGATGCCTGCAAGCTGGATGTGCCCTGATCGGAGGCGAGACCGCCGAGATGCCAGGCATGTACCACGCCGATGACTATGATCTGGCCGGATTCGCCGTCGGCGCGGTCGAGCGACATCTGATCCTGCCCACGCCTGATATCCAGGCCGGCGACGCCCTCATCGCTCTGTCCTCTTCCGGACCCCACTCGAACGGTTTCTCGCTCATCCGAAAGATTGTCTCTCTCGCCAACCTGTCTCTACACGCTGACGCCCCTTGGGACCCTTCGCTCAAGGTCGGAGACTCCCTCCTGACGCCCACCAAGGTCTACATCAAGCCTCTGCTGCCGGGTATCAGGGAAAGCCTGTTCAAGGGCATGTCGCACATCACCGGGGGTGGATTCACCGAAAACATCCCGAGGATCTTCGAGTCGGAGAGCGGGCTGGGCGTCAAGCTCGATCTCACCACCTACGACCTTCCCGCTATCTGGAAATGGCTGATGAAGGCTGGAAACGTCGAGGCCAAGGAGATGGTCAGGACGTTCAACTGCGGTGTGGGCATGATCATCGTCGTGGCCAAGGAGAAGGTGGACGCGGCCTTGACCAGCCTCAAGGAGAATGGAGAGGAGGGTTGGGTCATCGGCGAGGTCATCCAGTCCAAGGGCGTCGAGTACGTCGGACTGGAGTCGTTCGGTCAGTAGAGTGGCGGGCGGCGGGGTCGGCGTCGGGAAGAAGGTTGTTCCATGTTAGATTAGTAGAAAATGACCAGTGGTCAATGTTTGGGTTTTGTGTATGCATCGGGTCGTGCTCTGCGGTGGTGATGGGTTGAACCTGAGCTCTGCCGTGCCCGAGATTACCAAGTGTATCAAGAGCTGGATGACTGAGCCGGTTCGATAGCTAAAGCTTCTCGCCACGAACGCGGACGGGATCAATTGTGATGGCATCGAGACGACCTGGGCTTTTATTGCATCTGTCCATTCATCACGACCCTACCACCTATATCACCCACAACCCCTCACCCCCCCACCCCCACCATGTCGCAGGCGCACCGACCGACGTGGAACCCGACACAGGGACGAGAGACCAAAGCGGGCTCTCAGCAAATCTCCAAGCTCTCCCTGGCTCAACACACCAAGCTCAAGTTTCGTCAACCCGGTCAGACCAACACGTCCGACGTGGCCCGTCGGGATCTCAAGGCGGAGCTGAGGGCTGCTGAGCGGGTCGCGCTGGAGAAGAAGAGGAAGGCACAGGGTCTGCCGCCTTTACCGCCTGACGAGTCGGCGTTGAGGATCACGGGGGCAGCGGTGGCGGGCGGAGAGGGAGAGGATGAGGCGGCGGCGAAGAGACGGAAGGTGTTGGAGGACGCTGCGGAGTTGGACAAGGATGATGAGAGTGAGGATGAGGAAGAGGCGGATGGTGCGGGGAAGGGGAAGGGAAAGGCCACGGCGCAGGACGACGACGATGATGACGATGAGGACGATGATGATGAGTGAGTCTGTGGGTGGGCGGCGTGTCAGAGCGCGGCGCTTCGTTACGCTGGCTCGCCCGCCATTCTAGGGATGGGATGCAGGGGACCTGTGTTGACACGCGCTTTGCACAGCGACTCAGACGACGAGGACGACACCGCCGCGCTCATGGCCGAGCTCGCCAAGATCAAGCAGGAGCGCGCAGAGGAAAAGGCCAGGCTGGTGAGTGGTGTCAGGCGCGGCGGAGGCGAGCCATCGGCGAGACTACGGCTTCTGCCAGTCGCCAGTCGACAGATCATCAAAGCCGCTCCGCTGTAGGCCAGGCTGACCGCCCAACCCGCAGGACGCTGAATCGTCCGCCTCGGCCGCCCAAAGCCGTGAAGCCGAAATAGCCACCGGCAACCCCTTGCTCAACCTGCAAAACGCCCTGGGACAGACCACGCCAGGGACGCCCGGGTCGGTGTCCTCGGGCACATCCAGCTTTGCGGTCAAGAGACGGTGGGACGACGATCTCATCTTTAAGAACCAGGCGGCGACGCTGGACGAGAAGAAGAAGAGGGGTGATTTCGTCAATGACCTGCTGAGGTCCGAGTTCCACAAGAAGTTTATGCTCAAGTGGGTGATCAGCCGTGTGCGATGTACGGTGTTGAGGACAAGCTGACATGCTTGGCACAGGTTCATCAAGTAGACGGCTTGGCGGATGGACGGGCGAGGTGTGTTGGGGTGTGTGATGACCAGGGGCTCTACCCAGGGGCAGAAGTCGACACTTTATAGATCAACTACCAGACTCCGTTGCAGCTGGCTAGGACTGTGTTATACCAGCGGTGATCACACCCGCAGATGCACCTCTGCTGCACCAATCACCATTAGCCTCTGCCCAGTCAGTACCCATCACCGTACAATCAGCACCCGCCCGAGCGGGATCAAATCGACGAGCCCTTTAGCGATCGCTTGTTATCTAACCGTTGATCACCATCTCGACAGATCCTCTTGGGTGACCTTTTCCAATCCCGTCTCTACCTTTTCCAATCTCATCCTAGCGCTCTTTAGGCTATAACGGTGAGTCAGTCCCTCCTGCACCCCTGCCCTCCTCAACGCTTGTCTCCCGGCTGGTCTTCACCTCGCACGTATTCGCATCACTGATTTCACCGTCAAACAGCACAATGCTCGCCTTCCGTCTCGCTCGACCTGCTGCCAGCGTCCTCCGGACCGCTGCCAAGCCCGCGCCCAGGGCTATGAGGATGTCGGCTGTCCGATTTATCTCGAGTGGGTGCTGGTGTCTCGAGCCATGACGATGCACAGCTGACCAGTGTATCTCTCTGCTCTATCATTGCTCCCGCGCCCCTTTACGCTATCCGCTGCCTCGCCTGTGAATCCACTGCACCGCGCCGTCACGCCCACTGCTACTCCTCTTCACTCGCCTCATCGCTCCCTTCACAGCCCGATACACCACCGATCACGAATGGGTCTCGTTCGACGAAAAGACCCACATCGGGACCGTCGGCATCACCGATTACGCCCAGAAGGCGCTCGGTGATGTCGTCTTTGTCGAGCTGCCCGGTCAGGGTGCCGAGGTCTCCCAGGGTGGTGAGTCTATCACTTGGGTCTTGGGTGTAGCCTCTGGCCTATGACACCGAAACACCACTGACGCGGTCCCATTTCTCGGTAGACTCTGTCGGCGCCGTAGAGTCCGTCAAGGCCGCTTCCGACATTTACGCGCCGGTGTCCGGCGTCGTGCAGGAGATCAATGAGACTCTCGCCGACCAGCCTGGATTGCTCAACAAGGCCCCCGAGGCTGATGGTGGGTGGTTGCGCTGGGCTCGCAAGGAGGAACGTGCTGACCTTTCACGCAGGATGGCTCTGCAAGATCCAGCTTAGCGACCCTTCCGAGTTTGAGGCTCTGCTCAACGCCGAGGCTTACAAGGCCCATTGCGAGGGACAATAAGCGGTAGCAGGGCGGTTCAGTGGACAGGCAAATGGAACAGCAATCACGGACGAAGCAGCGATCTCAACATGGTATGCAGGGCATGATCGGATCTAGATGCGTTTCTGACGCCGCAGATAATGAGTGATACTGACTAGCGGAACGCGCTGATCTCACTCACGCGGTATCCATCAGGCGCACCCGGGTCTCTGACCGCGCCCTTGTCCGGCTCTTCTTTCATGACCCGTCGTTCCACCGGGTCGAACAAAGGGCGCATAATGCATCCAATACCATTCACACGGGGTTGAGATCGCTCATATTTATGTCTTGGCCCATCTATTCACGTTGAATGGTGTCTGTAAATCGGCGCCGCTCCCCACTATCAATCAAATCGTCATACCAGGTTGCTGAATGGGGCTCATCAGATCCATCGATGATCCTTTGATCTGACCCACTCTCACACGGATCAAATCCCCCTCGCTCCGTTCATATCGCTGTTGCTTATGGTTCTGCCCAGGCGGACTCAGTATATCACCAAGACGTCTGGTGCTACGACCAAATTCCAATGCGTTGCGCTAGGAATATAAAGACTTGGCTGATATCGACATTTCCCCTGACCGGAACGCTCTCTCTCGTCTGAAGCGCGACTACTACCCATCACTTCCTGTCACCACAAGACCTGCACAACACCTGAACCATCACCATGTCGTCCGCCACCCGATTCTCGACACTATCCCCTATCCGCCCGGAGACCATGTCCGGGCGGTCTTCCCAGGGGATTGTCGTGCCTCCATCGGCCGCGCAATCGAGGCTCATCCAAATCGCAAAGGAGACCAGCTACCCCTTCGGTAGTGTATCTCCGTCAGCCAAGGTCTCCATTTCAAGGACTGCGGAGATCACTGCTTTGCTCGCGGGGAATACCTCGAATGGGACCAACAGCAGGCCAAATTTTTTCCCTCCCGATTCAACTGCCCCCTCTGTTTCTGACAGTGTCGACCCGGAACTTACTTCTGGGGCTGACGAGGCCACGAACCCGTCATGTATGAGTCAGTTCTCGTTGTGCGCGGAATCATGCTAATCACACCTGAACAGCGCGACGAAACGCGGCCCTCTCCTCATTTTCTCAAAGCCGCTCTGCCGCTCCCACCAGGACAGGCCAGATTCACCCTCCACGAGGTCTCGACCCGACCATCCTGGTACGTATCGTACCTCGCCCCGCTCACTTGACGCACTGACGCTCATCATATAATGGATCGTAGCACCAGGAGGAGAGGAGTGTGGCTGACGCATTGTTGTGGCCTGGTCACGAGGACGATCTTTGAAGGATGGTAGTACGAGAGCGTCTTCGCTACACTTTTGACGTTAGTCATAAGAATTCAGTGATCGATGGCTGTGAGCCAAGTACAAGCTGCTGTTGCCATGGTATGATTGCAGCGAAATGCTGGCCTCTGTCTAATAGCGAGTTCAGTTCATGGCCGACCCGGATCACTGAATCATGCGCTCGTTCTGCCTGTGCTAATCCATGACATGGATGAGCGACCTCATCAGGAGCGCTCTGCTCTGATCAGGGACTTGTCGCTCAACACGCAATGCTCTCCGGACTAGATTCTGCGGAGAGCATCTGTGTGAAGGGTCGGAGCCGTAATTATCGAGACCACTCTTGTACTGCGCCCAACTGGGAGAACTGAGAAGCAAAGGTGGGCCTGCACACCCACCTTTCATCGCAGACCGCCCCCCTCGTATTATCCGACTCCGAATTGCGCCCTGAAGGCGAACCTGAACAAAGCAGTAGAACAAAGGCCCCTCATAGCTCGCGGGCGCTTCCTTTCGCGAGTCTTCGATAGCTAAGTCCGCTGGCCCAGCACCGATGCGCACTATATGGTATCACCATGCTATAAAAGGCTCGTCTAGACTGTTTGTATTCCCTTCACTCAATCAACCTCGACCTTAACCCCTTCTTAACCCTGAGTATACCCCGTTTCCCCTCGGATAACTTGGACTCACTCAGTAGCTGTCATCTGGCACCGACCAACAAAATCCCCAGCAATATCCTCAGCAATGGACCAACCGTGAGCAAAGTCCCTTTCGCATATCCTCCCTCGCGTTTGGTCTCAGCGATGACGTGGCTGATCCCATAACCCCTCAACGCCAACAGACGGAATTCACGGGCACGCCACCGGACCATCGACGATGTCACACGCCAGCGAGCATCCTCGAAACGCCCCAATCCATACGCTGTTCCGCACGGTAGCGACTTTTACGCATCCCAGTCACAGCCCTTTTACCCATTCACCTCGGCACCCCACCTGTCCGCAGCACATGCCGGGATCTAGTGCCGCGACAATGACGTCCAGATTTGATGGCGCTGGAGCCTCGCCTCAAACCACTCGATCTGCCTTCACGGCGATACCCGCAACCGCGCCCGCACCCGCACAGCGTGCCGGAGAAACTCTCGACGAATGGAATGGGGGGGTCATGCAGATGGTGCGCCCCACGATTCGCCTTTCGGGCCCTCCTGGATCTTCTGGTCCTTCTGGTTCTCTTGGCTCTTCCGGTCCTTCTGGCTCTCTTGGCCCTGCTGGCTCTTCTGGCCCTTTTGGCCCTCCTGGCCCTCACAGCACTTATGGCCCAGGCTGGCAAGGTAACGGCTCAGCGACTCGACAGGGCTAAGTCTAGGAGAACTCATACGGCGTCATTATCATAGATATCTGAGGACTTGAAGGCATTAGTTGCGCGGCACGAGGGCTGACGAGGAGGCAGTAACTTGGTATTTCGATGCAGAACATGTGAATTGAGCACGATGCCACCTGACACCGCCACTTTCGACGGGTTGATACCGCCGGCGCAGCAGGTCAGGTGGTCGGAATACGGTGGGTGATTAGGATCTGATTAGGAAACCGGTTCTATCCCGATTCTAGCCCCCTTTGATATCAAAAATTATGACGTAAACCCCCGCTGCAGCCAAAAGCCCAAGAGAGCATCTCGGGTGGAGTGTGAACGGTGCTAGTGGGATGTTGCAGGAAGGGCACTCAGTCCCATCACCACGTCCATTGCATCCGTATCGTCCTCAGCGTATCGACGTCGGTTCGCCTCTGTACCAACCCACTTTCAACCTGGTCGACTCCAAGCCCGCCCGCGTAGAAGCGTACTGCCGGCATCACTCGTATCCGGTTCCCGACTGAGAGATTGTGATCCGATTGTCATCATCAGCATCCAGTCAGCTGCCCACGGTCCCGACACACGACACATCATCATTCTCGTGTGGTATCAAACCTTGGTACCCGCTTCCCACCTCTATTGTTTATCCCCCCCCATTCGCCGTCACCGCCTGAACGCCTTGGGATTCGACCCGCTTTACAATCTCCCGACGGCTTTGTACATAATACCATGCTGAAGGGTGTAAAGGTACGTGACTCATCATTCGTCGACCGTTCGCATGTCACACTTGCCACCTGTTCTCATCCCATCTTACGGCTATTGTTCCCGTTCACTCTGTGTAGAGCAGATAGCTGACTCATCCGGTCCGTCTCACCTATAGCAACTGTGGCCTTCGTCACACAACAACAACACTGGGCGGGAGACCCCCTCACCCACCCTGTCCCCCTCGCAATCGTTCGCATCGCTAGGAGGACCCGCAGACCAGGCGACACCCCGAGCGTCTGCCAACCCGGCACCGAACCCCTTCGACTCTGCGCCGGTACCGAGCAGCGGGGCGGTCACACCGGGAGGTGGGCTGAGCCGAAACACCGCTGGGCTCACCCTGGACCCGTCCAAGCGAGCCGCCTCACCCGCCATGAGTCAGTCGGCCGGACCTCGTACCCCGACAGGGTTTGGCGGCTTCATGCCCCTGCCGCTGGGCACGCCTGGCGCCGGGCAGCCCACCACGGGCGTCACCGTGGGGGACACCGTCGGGATGAGCGGCGGTCTCGGTTTCGGCCTGCATGAACCGCCCAAGATGAGAAAGGCGATGAGCAAGCTCAACGAGGAGGGTAAAGCCCCCGCTGGGGTGGGACATGGCGCACACGGGGAAGCCATGCAGGTTCAGCAGCAACAGCAGGAGCAGGAACAAAACTACGCACAGCAGGGTTACGCTGGCAACACCGGTGGAACCTTCACCCCTCAACATCATCGGGAGGGAGGCGGACCGCGTGGGACTCTAAACGTCAAGGTCATCTCGGCTCGAGGACTCGCCGTGTCCAACGCACCAGACGCCAACCCCCAGCCCTACGTCGTGATCCAATTCGAGCAGAACGAATACGTCTCCTGCCCTCCTCACCCGACCACCTCTCACACCGCCGTCCCATTCACCACTTCCGCGCCTCAGCCCGTCGGTACCCCCGGCCACCTCACCAGGAGCACGAGCGGTCTCGGCGTCGGAGCGATCTCCCGTGCGTTCGCCGATGCGGTCGGACGTAGCAAGAGCAGGAAGGAGGGGGATGGAAGTGGTGCCATGACGCCTCGAGCAGAAGAGAGCGGTATGAGCTGGATGGGCAAGCCTGGGCCCGGAGACCCTATCTGGAAGGAGGAGGTGACGTTGTGAGTATGACCCACCGGCTGAGTTGACGTGCGGCTGACCCATCCGTCTCCAAGCGACCTCACTCACAACCAGTCTACCCTTCATGTCTCCGTGTATGACCGAGGACGGGACGGCGAGGGCTTCCTGGGAATGCTGGATCTCAAGCCTGTCCTGCAGGACGGGTATACACTGGACAACTGGTACAAGCTACACACCCGGGGTAACGAGCACGTCACGGGAGAGATTTGGATCCAGACGACCTACAAGGCTGTCCGGGTGAGTGAACCTGGATGATTTGGAAGAGGCGAACCTCAACACGCTGACACGCTTGCGTCTCGTAGAAAACACTGGCCCTTAGGCCTTCTGACTTTGAGTTCCTGAAGCTCATCGGTCGGGGCACTTTCGGTCGAGTCTTCCAGGTGCGAAAGAAGGACACGCGAAGGATTTACGCCATGAAGGTGCTGTCCAAGAAGGAGATTGTGGCCAAGAAGGAGGTCGCGCATACCATTGGCGAGCGAAAGATCCTGCAGCGAAGCCTGGAATGCCCCTTCCTCGTCGGGTTGAAGTTCTCCTTCCAGACCGACAAGGAGCTGTACTTTGTCACGGATTACAAGTGTGGAGGCGAGCTGTTCTGGCACTTGCAGAAGGAGGGAAGGTTCAGCGAGGACCGAGCGAGGTTTTACATTGCCGAGCTGATTCTGGCGCTGGAGCATCTGCATAAGTACAACATTGTCTACCGGTGAGTCGGTGTGGTGGCGCTCAACGACGGTCGATCTGACCCGTGCTCTATCAGTGACCTGAAGCCGGAGAACATCCTTCTGGACGCGACGGGTCATGTCGCGCTGTGTGACTTTGGTCTGTCGAAGCCTGATCTGTCAGACGACAAGCTCACCAACACCTTCTGTGGTACCACCGAGTAAGTTTAGAGCGCTGTGATTTCGCACCGAAGCTGAACCGGTCTCGCAGATACTTGGCTCCGGAAGTTCTCCTCGATGAGAAGGGTTACGGCAAGCACGTTGATTTCTGGTCATTGGGCGTGCTGCTGTTCGAGATGTGCTGTGGATGGAGTCCGTTCTATGCCGAGCAGACTCAGGAGATGTATCGATTGATCTGTGAGTGTCTCGCTACGCCCCAAGATCTGGAGCTGATACTCGTGTAGGCTACGGAAAGATCCGTTTCCCCAAGCATGTGATTGATGATGACGGAAAGCAGTTTGTCAAGGGCGTAAGTGGGCGAAGTGGTGTCAAGCGTGCGCATGGCTGATTCTGACCGCTTGACTAGCTGCTCAATCGAAACCCGATGAACCGACTGGGTGCCAGGCGAGGAGCAGTAGAACTGAAAGAGCACCCCTTCTTCAAGTCCATCGACTGGGAACTGCTATACAAGAAGCAAATCACGCCACCATTCAAGCCCATTGTCGATTCCGACGAATCAGTGGCTAACTTTGACCCAGAGTTTACCAACTCATCGTTGCTGGACGCCGGTATCGTGCCGTGGGACGAGGAGGATCCAGTCCAGCAACCGGGCAAACACTCGTACCTTGGTCCCGGCGGAAGTCTGTCCAACCCATCGCACATGGCGAATGCGGGCATGGCCATCAACAAAACGCAACGACCGCCGCTCGCCACCGCTGCGGGTAGCCCATTGACCAGTAGTGTCCAGGAGAACTTTAGGGGGTTCACCTACACTGGAGAGTCATTGATGGTGGGTTCATTGTGGACTGGCCGGTGACGGAGCGATCCATATTGACCTTGTCACACACAGCCCACGTCTATGCTCGCTGAGCAGCAGATGGACAGCGACTCGGACAACGAGAATGCTGTGGACGAAGATGATGAGGACGAGGAGGATGACGATGACGAGGATGAGTATGGGGATGATGTGGACGGGCTGAGGACGAGGAGGCAGAGTGACGTCGACATGGATTAGGGGTAAAGGGGGAGTTGAGCTGGGCGAGGGCGACTCGAACGAGGCCGCCGAGGTAGCTGTTCATCATTGTTTTTCCTTCCGTCTTGCTACATACCCAAGCAACAAAGTATAATCTCGAACGGCCAGGACCGGAGAAGAACGCATGGGGTCGTGGGGACGATCCATCAGGTAGCGAACCAATCAATTGAATCATATCATATCTTACATGAATGCAGAGTCTACGATATCTATGCTGGGGTTGTTTGCTCCGTCCTGGCTGCTGTGCGATGTGGGGGGGCATGCCGATGCGCCACGGCGTCTTTGGTTCTGCGTCGTCGAGCTCGTCATGGGCAGCTTCACCCAGCTCTATACCTCACACCACGCTTCGCCGCCTCCTAACCCGCTACACACCCACGTCCAGCTCCTCCCGCAGCCTGACCAAGCCCTCCCGGATCTGACACACCTCGGCGCGCTTTCGGGCCATCTCCGTCCTGGTCTCGGTGTCGAGCGAGATGAGCAGCGCGTGCAGTTCGGCCATGACGTCGTGGTAGGCTGAAGCGGGGCTGGCGCGGATGGCGGCGGCGGCGGCTGCTGCTGCTTTGGGGTTGGGGGTCGGTGGGGATGAGTTTGGGTTGGCGTTTGCGTTGGGGCGTGAGTCTGCGGGTGGGCCTAGGGCCATGACTGGGACTGGGACCGGGTAGGCTCGGTGAGCTGCTAATGACATTGCGGGGGTGGCAGGGGGTGAGCTACGGTAGAGGTCAGGCGTGAGTGGAGTGGGGTTACTACTAGAGAAAAGACTGGTGTTTTCTGGTGGGCGATGTGTGAGCTGGCTGGAATAGGTGGTAAGAAGCATGACTCGCGCTCTGGTAGGTCTGGTAAATCAGTCGGATGGATTGGATCCCACTCTCCTCCAGCTGTCTGTCAGTACAGGTCAACCGCGGCAAACACCCCAAGTCACTCCACCGTCCCACTGCCAGCCGGTCAGACGACCCGGTCTAGATCAGAATCGTCCGCTGGGCGAGCCTGGCGGGAATGACCCAGTGCATAAGGGCCTATGCCGCGCATGCGCGCGTGTCAGCTGCTCGCCCTCTCCAGCCTCGCCGACTGCGTCCATATCATCAGCGGTTGACTCGCGCTCAGATCTACCGTTGCCAAAGATTCCGCACTCGGGCCCGTTGCAGCGATGAACCCACTCAATACACGTCGTCTCGCGTATCTTGCTTGTGCCGGGAGCTGCAATCATTCGCATCGCAGCGAGATGAGCGCAGGTGATGCATCACGTACCAGAACCGGCCTGGTCCAGACCCAGCCCTGGGCGCAGCCCAGCCGTAGCGGGTCTGCTGCGTATCTGATATGCGCGCATCTGGGCAGCACGGCTCTCGCCTGGCCCCGTCGATCATTGCAGATCGACGCCTGTAGCACCTCTCCAGCATTCGCCGGCGGTACCTGTGCGCCCAAGCCAGATTGCCAGGAACCAGCCGGACGTAGCGCTTTGGCAACTGCAGGTACAGCCACCGCCACGAGCCTGTAGTCGGGAGGCTGGGCGCTCTGACCAATAGAATATCGGTAAGCGATAACGCAAATAGAGTGGGCGGGTGTGACGAGGGGAATGGTAAAGCGCACCGGCGTACGGCGGGCGCAAGCGGCGCAGAACGCATACCTGTGGAATATCGAAGCGAAGTGGGACGGAGATCTTTTTAGGACTGAGGGCGGGCAACAGGCGCTTGAACAGAGTTTCCCCCTTGCAACCCCGCCATGCTTTACGCAAGGCTCAGTGATCGACGGACACTCGAGGACTCTCTGTTGGTCCACTGGGCCTTACATCACCTCCCTCAGAACATCCTGGGAAGCCACCGCCCCATGCGTCATCGCCGCTCATCAACGTTCCTGACCAAACAAACCCCTCGCTTCCATCTCCCAGCGTACTCCCTCACCCATCCCTTGATCTCGATGACCACCCCGAGGGGTCGGATCGACATCCAAACGCTGCTTGTACACGTCGCACCACCCTACGGGTCGTCCATGACGCGCAAAGCCTGGATTCTGGGAACTGGAACTGCGTATGGGAACGGCCAATGGCAACCCCGCTGTCCGAGAACAAGGTTGGCTTACGCAAAGGTGGGCGCCTCGCGCATCAAATTAGAACCTCGAGAGCCCTTGTACCCCTTCCCCGGCTTGGACAAAGGGGAGGAGGGCAGGGGAAGGGGTTTTGCTGGGTTCGGCCCATTTGTGCGGGCGGACTGGGAGATGATCGCCCGACTGTGCAGGGGCTGCCTGTTCCAGTTCTTTTGCATCTTACAACTGCATGCAGTCGGTCGACACTCCATCCTTGACTGCTTGCATTCCCACTGCATACTATTCCGCGGTCGCAGCAGACGCGCACGCATCGACGTTGCACACGCCTTGCACACGCTCGACAGCCACGACGCCTCTCACCTCACCCTACCCCACGACGCCTGACGCCCGGCGCTTGACCCTAGACGGCCTTTGGCGACGCTGGTAGTACATCAATTCATACTCGTCACTCGACGGTGCGACACCTCGTCGCCTCTCTACAGACCACCTTCGGTGCGACCTCACGACCTCGCGTCCTATCCTCACCATTGACCATCTCATCAACCAGCCAAACTCACCCATACGACTGGAATCGATCATTCCTCCAAAACAAGCTTCTTTTGTTGGCCTTAGCTCAGGAACCTCTTTCCCCCCTCTCTCTCCTTCTGGCGAAAAACCAACCGCCCGCCAATTACATCATCCTCGTTTACCTTTCGTCCAGCTCCAACACGACCGGTGCATGCGCATCCATAGTGTACACCGACTCAGCATAGCTTTCGTATAGCACATCTCGAGCAGGCGACGATCCAGCTAAAACTCAAAGGTCTTTGCTTTGCCGCGTCGAACCGGAACCGGATAGCCAGAACTCTGGGAGGTGCGCCTCTACACCACCGCCTGACCTCATACGAGCGCCTCTTCCTCCTATTGTTAGACCAGCCGAAACGAAACTCGAACCCCTCTGTCTGGTCTTTGTTGAGCGTCAGCTGCGTACGACTCGTTGCGACATCGCCTGCACCCTCCTCGAGCTGGTTACATCGACGCCATCTCTCATGCTTCTTTGACACAGGACTGTAGCTAGCTGGACACCCTCGTCAAGATGTCTGCTCCGTACGACATGACCGACTCACCGACGGCCGGCCCGTCCTCGAGCCGCATGATCGCAGCGTATCATCAGAGCCTAGCGCAGCATGTCTATGGCGTCCTTCGAAGCCACGGCAACTCGACGGCGGGATCGTCCACTTCGCAGGGTCGGTCTTCCAGAAGAATGGGGGAGCGTAGCAGTGCCGATGATGCGGCCAGAGGAGTGGAGCCCGCCTTGGGCGACCACACAGCGTCAGGCGTATCAAATGCCATTCACCAACCCCGAACCCACGCCGACCAGTCTTCCCAGGTCGCCATGGACGTCGCCTCGTCCGCGGCCGTCGCCCCTTCCGCTTCTCAGCCGAGTGAGACCGAACCGAGCGAGAGGGATTCCGAGATGCCACACAGGCGGGGTCGTTCGCACATGACCAGGACCGCCTCGGGCCAGCGAAAGCTGGTCGAATCCAGCGGAAGCTACGAGGACAGGCGAGCGGCGAGGTTTCGTAAACACCGCGCCGAGCTGGAAGCCAAGATTGGCGGGTGGTTGTCAGGTGTGCAAGAGGCCATGGGTCATGCTGATCTCGAGGTGAGTGGGGTTTGGGCAACATGGGTTGAACCTGGGCTCATTGCTTTGTCACTGGTCCAGGCTCCGCCCGAGATCGATCTCCATATTCCCTCACCGTCGGCCATTGCCCGTCAGAATGAGTTGCCTTTGCATGGCATCGGACTGTCCCATGGGCTCGACCTGCCTCAGACCACTGCGCAGTGGCCGTCGACCACGCGTGACGCATCGGATTCCGCGAAAACGCCCCAATCAGCACCGCTCGTCACGCCCACTCCCCTTGATATCTCCTCCGCCCCTTCGCCCATGTGCGTCGAGCTCGCTTCGTCCTGCGAAGAGGCCAGCAGCCAGAAGCGAGTCCTGTCCGAATTGACGTTCAGCGCCAAGGCGTGTCGAGCGACGTTCAAGTGCCGTCCGTCGCAGGTCCCAGAGGTCGAGGCCCAGTGGTTCATCAATGTCCTCAGCAGCAAGATGGCCGGGGGGACTGATGCCGAGACGGAGAAGCGAAAGGTCAAGGAGGACAGTGGGGATGGCGGCAAGGCCGAGGTGGCACTGGACGTCGGATGCCGAAGGAAGAGCAGGGATCCGATGCGGATCGCGGTGGTGGGGGATATGCCGACGCCCAAGGCGGTCTTTGTCCCGTCCTTCTTGGCATAGTCGGGAGGGGCAGCGGGGCACGTGTGTGGGGGAAGGTTGTCGCATCACTTGTCTGTCCCATGTTGTCCACTTGTACACTGGCACGCAACCATTATTGTCACCTGTCACAGCGCATTGCATGTATCGTCTGATCCCTGTGCGCTCGCTGGATGCTCCGTGGTCTCCTGAGCGTGGTTCAATAACGCTCGCCGATCAGCTGAGGACTCGTAAGCAGGACGAGAAGCCCGCTGGCTCGCGGACCCTCCATTGGCGGTCTCAGCGGGACCGAGGCCGTGGACAGCTTCTGTGAAGGGTGGCTGGGGGAGAAGTCCACAGGGCAGCGGGGAAGTAGTCCAGCCCGATACTGCGGCAGGCCATGGCAGCCCTCTCTCACCCAATGCTATCGCTACTGCCGCCGCTAGAGCCGGGCCGAGGGTGACTGCCTAACCCCCCTCCGATGTTGTGCCCCGTCTTTGTCAGCTTTTGGCTGAGTGGAGGCTTTATCCCAGTTTCAACGTTATCAGCGATTGTCGTCACCGCTCGCTACGATCACGCCAGGCTGGTTGACATTTTCGACTCGGGACATCCCTCCGTGGCCGCGGTGCGGGCGTTCTATCTTGTGGACCATCTTTCATTCCAAAGCTGCATCTGGAACGCTACCTACGGCTCCATCTCCATCGATCACGTCCTTGCCCGCGAGCCAAGGGGATCCCGTCGACCCTTTGACCTGGACCCACCGGCTCGTTTTTTTTCCACATTCGCGCATCTCCGACCGCGCCGACTGCTCTGAGCCAGACCATTGTTCTGCTCAATTGTAAGGCTCTCTCGCTCGAGTCTGCCCACCACACCTCACACCTCGCCCGGCCCTCTTCTCACGCTCGCCTCGCAAGCGACCACCCTCTTCGACGGCAGCGGCACCATGGGTCTGTTGGCGCTGGGAACACCCCTGACGTGGGACGAGACCAAGCCTCTCGCCGACCATATCCGAGAGCACGGCATCACCCAGTTTCTCAAGACGTGGGATAGGTGGAAGGACAACACGGGCAAGGGTTTGTTATGGGGTGATGAGGTGGGTGTTGGCGTTGCTCTGCTGCGGCAGCGGGTGGTAGCCCGTGCGAGGGGCAGCTATGTCGAGGTTGGGTTCCCTTGCCGGACTCCCTCGCTCGCAGGCAGTGTACCGCTGCGTGACCCAACACACCGCTGACTCCGCTCAGATCGAGTACATGGTCGCGGCCTTTCACGACGAGGAGAAAAACGTCAAGCTGAGCTTGAGGCAGTCTGAGATCCTCGCCAAGCTGCAGGGCGTCACGCTGGATCCTGCCCTTGAAAAGTACAAGCCGGAAGGATGGTGAGCCCCGCGAGCTTGGTCAGTGAAGGTACGAATCAAGCTGACGCCGCGACCCACCCCTTGCCCAGCACGTCCATCCCGACCTTCCACCCCGAGTACGGACGATACATGATCGAGTCTACGCCCGGGTTCCCGTTCTCGGGCAACCCGTCCTCGCTCGTGTCGGTCGAAGCGGACATGCGATTCCGACGACAGATCATCCGGTCGCACCTGAACGCTCACGAGCTGCCCATCACCATCACCTCGTGGCCTCGTCTAGGCGTGACCGATACCCCTTTCACCGACCCCGAGACGAAACCGGACCCCGAGACGAGCAGCAGCAAGAGCATTTACGTGGGTCAGCTGTTGACCAACCCGCATGCCCGGTTCCCGTGAGCTATCCTTTCGTAATAGTCGAGCGGCACAGGCTTACCCGCCTTAGCACCCTCACGGCCAATATCAGGTCACGCAGGGGAAGCAAGGTGGACATCAGGGTGCCCTTGTACATCGATGAGAAGACGGTCGTACCCGAGGGCATGGACGCCACCTTGGCGAACGGTGTCGCGGGTTAGTCTATTACCAGCCTTTCATCAACCACTCAACAAGCTGACATGCACAACACTAGGTCCCGCAAAGCCGCTCCCCGGTACACCCTACATCCACATGGATGCCATGGCCTTCGGCATGGGATGCTGCTGTCTGCAGATCACCTTTCAGGCCTGGAACGTGGACGAGGCGAGGAGGGTGTATGATGCCCTGGTGCCGGTCGCTCCGATCATGGTCGGTACCTCCTCCGCGCGTGTTGCTCTTGGGATACTGATATCCCATGCTGTAGCTCGCCCTGACCGCTGCCAGTCCGGCCTTCCGAGGTCAGCTGGCCGATGTGGATGCGAGATGGAACGTGATTGCGGCGAGTGTGGATGACAGGACCGAAGCGGAACGCGGTCTCAAGGTGGGCAGCCTTCTAATCTGACGCGGGCCAAATGGCTGATGCCCCAATCCCACTCAGCCCCTGGCAGAAGGCGAGCGCAGAATACCCAAGTCCCGATACGATTCGGTCTCATTGTATCTGTCGAATGACGAGCGTAATAAGCCCGAGTACCACGATGTCGAGGCTCCCGTCAACCAAGGCGTGCGACAGCGATTACTGGATCACGGTTGGTGCCTTGACTACCAGCAGAATCCCAGTCTGACCCTCACATACCCTTAGGTCTCGACGACAAGCTTGCCTCTCACATCGGCCACCTTTTCATTCGAGATCCCCTTGTCCAGTTCTCCGAGACCATCGACCAGGACGATGAGGCGTCAATGGATCATTTCGAGAACATCCAGTCGACGAACTGGCAGACCATCCGATTCAAACCTCCTCCCGTCAACTCTCCTATCGGCTGGCGTGTCGAGTTTAGGAGTATGGAGGTCCAGATGACCGACTATGAGAACGCGGCGTTCTCGATCTTCATTGTCCTGCTTACCCGGGCGATCATCAGCTTTGACCTGAACTTTTACATGCCTATCTCTAAGGTGAGTGGGCTCTCCTATGCCTGGTATCAGTGATTCACCGCTCGTACTACCAGGTGGACGAGAACATGCAGCGTGGTCAGCAGCGAAACGCCGCGATGGCCAACAAATACTTCTTCCGCAAGAACGTCTTCCCTTCGGATCGACCCGCATCTCGATTCGATATCAACTCGCGACCCGTCTCACCTCCCTCCTCATTGCCTTGTACGGCTCCACACAGCCGAGCCGCCTCGGTTCACCTGGGCGGCGAGTCGGACACGCGTGGGCGGAACGGCGACGCCCGTCCAGCTCATGTCCGAGGCACGTCCAGCGAGTCAACCTCGACGTCGTGCAGTACCCCGATCGAGCCTGAAGACGAGGATGAGGCGCCCGAGATGACCATTGATCAAATCATCAACGGTGATGGGGAAACTTTTGCAGGCTTGATGGGCGTAGTCAACGCGTACCTCAACTCGCTGAACGTGGACGTGTGCACAAAGTGCGAGCTGAGGAGGTATCTGGATTTGATCAAGTACAGGGCCAAGGGTGAGCCGGGGCTGAGACTCTGCTTCTGTCGCGCTGCATTTCGCTGATGCCGGCCTGGCGGTTCGCAGGACAACTGGTGACGCCCGCGACCTGGATGCGAAACTTCATCACCGCTCATCCTGCCTACAAGCAGGACTCGGTGGTGAATGACGAGATCACGTACGACCTCGTCAAGGCCGTGGACGAGATTGAGCGAGGGGTCAGGCCGGCGCCCGAGCTGCTCGGCAGGGATTATGTGGGATCGGGGCCGACGGGGTGTTTGTAAGCCTACTTGTGGGCTCCGGTCTGGCCTGGTCGGCGGCGGTCGACATGGCTATTGGTCTGAGGACGGGACGGTAACGAAGCTGTCAACTTGTATAATACGTGTTCAGCACTCACACACCTAGATGATCAACATACATATTCGCCGACATGCAACTGTGCGATCGAGTGTGTTTGTCGCGGCGCTTGGTCCGGCGCATGCGGTCAAAGGGCAAGATCAAGCTGCCCGCGACTTGCGGCGTAGTCGCTAGCACGGGGGAGACTGGTGTGCTCCGAATACGCCGGCAAGACCAAGGAACGGCTCGGGGAAGCCCAGTCGCGCCGTTGGTACGGTGGGACACATGTGGCGCTCGAGTGAGTGCCGTGGCGCGGACGTGCTACCAAAGGGACGTTTCATCCGTTGTCCGCGGTGAAGTTGCGTTTCGTCAATCCCTATGGGCTGTCTGCGGCAGGAGCACTGATCGCCGGGCGTGCATAAGTCAGTCTCTGCGCGGACCGTGGATGGACATGCTGCCAAGAGCGACCATCGGTCGATCTGACAAACACGCTTGATGAGGTCGGATCCAGGCACATGCGGATCGTGATTGTGTGTCGTCAAAGTGTGCCTCCTGAGTAAATCCTTTGACAACCACTCAAGGTATCCCTTCGACCCAGACATCCTTCTGGCGTCGATACGATGCCCACCGTCCAGCCCGGATGGCCAAGCCAACCTCGGCCATCTTATTCGGTCGAAGTGCCATTGAGCCTCGGTTGACTCTCTGTGGCGTCGATTGCTACCGCTGATCAGTCTCAGGGGGACGAGACTGGGGTTATTGACGTTCTTGCTCGTCACATGTCAAGCCGGCTGCCCCTTGCTATCACCTCACTGACTGCCTGCAAGGATGGTGTGCAGTACTAATATGTACGCTGCGTCGCACTTGACCTTGCGAGGTGGTAGAAACCGTTCTAATCATTGGACGTCCTTTCGTCTACGTCGCATCGCAGCTCCACCTTGCATATCGTACACACAGTATGGCAGCTGGAACGGAAACCTCTCTCGTCAGCAGCCCCGCCGACGCCACGCAGGATCTATGGGGGGCCATGGGCGTGACGGACGGAGCGGGAGTGGTGAGTCAGCGATTCGTGGTGGCTAGGTTTAGAGTGTTCGCAAAGATCTGAAGGCTGACCTCAGGAACCCCGCCGCCCACGCGCAGTGGTGGTCCGCTCTGGGCAACATCATCCAGGCGATGGTGCTGTCTGGTATTCTGGGCCAAACGATGGACTACTTTGATTATTTCGGACGGAGGGATAATCGCTATGCCCTCGCAGGGATAGCGTTTGGTACCCTCGTGGCCATGTGAGTGTCTGTAGTGACCGATATGGCAGGACGACGGTTGGAGGACACGCTGGTATCGCGCTACTCCGGCGTCGCTGCTCTGAGGTTTGGAGTCGCAAGCGCGTCAAGTCCGGCGCTGATACGGTGCACACACAGCGGGACAGTCGGATTGACCTGTGCTCAGGTGAGTGGGTTCCGGCGTAGCCGAGCAATTGTTGATCTCCCGTACGCTTGCCGCTCAACTCCCCCTCTGTTCACCCCTTTCCGTCCCCCACCCCGCGCGGCCAGACATACGTCATGGTGCATCGGGAGTCGCTCGACGCCGCGTGGGCCATCCGCTTCATGATGATGGTCGATATGACCCTCTGGCTGGTCGGCGCGCTGTTCAACCTCTCGGCCGGAACGTACTTTGCCGTCCGGGCGTACAAGGTGGGCCAGGCTCTACCACACTCGTGCCGGTTCCGACTGATACCGGTGGCAGATGTCTGGGAGGAACAAGTGGGTCTTGCCTGTGTTTGGGGTTGGGCTGGTCACCCAGCTGGCTGCCGCGATCGCGTGAGTGATGTCCAGCGGTCCTCTCCCCCTAGGTCCTGAGGATGGCGTGCCTGACCACAGCTGCAGTGCCGTTGCGAAAGGCTACACCTGTCCTCTACTCACCGTCGAGACGCTCGGCACCCTTCCGGCCTTCATAAAAGATACGATCGACCTGTTCAAGATTTGGGCCGCCACGACCTTGACCGTTGACACGAGCATCTGCATCTTCGGTCAGTCTAGCCGTTGCACGGGAGAGTCTTTAATAAGCCTTTGGTAGATGGCTGACCCGGCCACTCACTCGCCGCAGTGACCATCATGCTGTTCAGGTCGAAAGACGGCATCTTCCACATGGAGCGCAAGATCTACAGGAAGCTGATCTCGCTGACATATGAGACAATGTGAGTCTTTGATTGCTGTGGAGGATTAGTCACGAGGCTGATGAGCGGGATACCACCACCCGACCAGGCTTCCACCCGTCCTGTGCCTGCTCGTGCTGGAGTCTACTAGCTGGGTCAAGACGAACCCCATGAGTGAGCGAACAGCGCATCTGGCCTCACAGACGACGCTGACGCCCTGGGTCAAGCCGACTATCGCCGCATCTTCACCTCTGTCCTTCCGGTCTTGTATTACCATTCGCTGATACACACCCTCGTGGGCAGACAGCAGGTTCGCGTGATGCTTGATCAGCGTCTGGCGGAAGAAGGGGTTCAGCTCGTCTCGAGTCCGGGCGCGATGGGGTCCGCCGATGGAAAGGGTGCGAGCCCCGGAAGGGTGTATGCATCTGCACCTGCGCCCCCGATTCGAGCCGATGAGCCCTGGACGGGCGCAGGCGGGTACCGGGGTGGTTGTGGGGGTCCTGAGTGATATTGTACGTTTCAGCTGCGGGCTGTGTAGATTGCGGTTCGTCAGAGATAGGACTTTTGGTATTTGTGGCATCATCCAACGTGCCACACGGTTGGAATACAAAGTCGCCTCCTTTGATCACTCGTTGCAGAATGCAATGCGATGCGATGCACCTGCACCGGTGTTTCCTCGACTGCGCAGTGCGGTGAAGCTGTATCAAAGGGAGGTATGGTGTTTGCGATGTTGGCGGACGAGAAAGGGCCTTCTACGAGGTGGAGCTGCCAGTTTCGCACGGCATATAAGGTGCGCTCGGGATGGGATGCCCCTCTTTCCTTCTCATACCACTAGGTCATTATCAGTATCTGAGCTCGTTCCCCTGTCAGTCTTGCAGAATCATCAGCTTTAGAGCACTACGATACTTGCCAAAATGCGAGCTTCATACATCGCCCTTCTGCCCCTCCTCGCCACTGCCGCCGTGGCCTCTACCGTCCCCCTCGGCGCTCGTCAGGATGACGGTGAGTATCACACAGGTACGACTCTGCTTGAAAGCTGGACTGACCCAACGCCCTCCATCTAGGCAGTGCTGACCCCGCGGCTAGCGCCGGTGCCGAGGTCAGCTCTGCTATCGACGCCGGAGCCACCGACGCATCATCCCTCTACGACGCAGCCACCTCAGTGGTCCAGTCCCTCGCCTCGGAGGCAATCTCGGCTGTACCTGAAGCGTCCTCGATCGTCGCCTCGTACGCTTCCCTCGCCACTGCTGGCGCGGCGTCTCTGGCCAATTCCGATACCAGCGCTCTCGCCTCCGCCATGAGCGTCGCCACTGGCACCGCCGCTGGACTTGCCAGCTCGGCCAGCGCGGCGGTCTCGAGTCAGGTAGCCAGCGCCACTTCGGCCGCATCCGGGTGAGTATTTGTCCCCTTGTGATCCGTTGTTAGCCTCGGTCACAAGCGACGAAGTGATGCTGACGCTGGATCGCAGAGCCGTCGCCACGGCCAAGTCCAGCGCTTCGTCCGTGGCTCACAGCGCTTCGTCTGTCGCTTCCAGCGCCGCGGCCACCGCCACCGGCGCCAAGGGCAACTCGACCACCGGCGGTGCGTTCCAGCAGATCTCGCTCGACGGGAAGGCCGTCGCGTTCGGCGCGGTCATCGCCGCTGCTGTCGCCGCTCTGTAAGCTCGTCATGATACCGAGAGGGGATCCATGTGGATGAGTAGGAGAAGAGTAAAGGATGTCGTGACCGCCTTGACCGCATGGGACACTTTGATGCATTCCGTCTGAACCAGAATCCCGCGAGCAGGCTAACCCCCTCGAGCGATTCCTTACGATCCCCCCCGTCGCCCGCCCCGGGCCCCACGGTGACCACTCCTCCGCAGCAGGCAGTTTACAGTTTATCGTGTGGCGGATGATGCGCTGATACGTCATACACCGCCATCCCGTAAGCTCCATCCAAGGCTTGGTGCAAGTATCTGTGGTATATGTACAAGACTTTCCAACTGTCTATTGACCTGCTCTCACAATTGATCGACAGTCTATACACCCTCTCACACGCCATCACAAGCAAAATGAAGTTCTCCACCGTCGCTATCGCCCTCATCCCCGCCGTCATGGCCATCGCCGAGCCTGAGGCCACCCCCGCACCCCCTGCCATCCAGCTCGGCCACGCCGCTGCCGACAAGCGACAGCGTGAGTGGGGATATTTCTACTAGTGGTAGACTGGCACTGACCCGACACATGCAGTCAGCTCAATCTTCTCGGAGGCTACTGGAGGAGCCGGTTCCATCTTCTCACAGGCTACCGGTGGAGCTGGATCCGTCTTCAGCCAGGCCACCTCTGGTGCGGGATCCGTCGCTGGTGATGCGTGAGTCGTCGACTGGTACGACTTTCCTGTATAGAATGTGTTGACACGCCTGGTCCGGTCTTTAGCACCAGCGCCGGTGGAGCCGCTACCTCAGCAGTGTACGTACCGCCTGTGCCGCGGTCATCTACTCGTGACACCGCATGCTGACCCACTCCACTCGCAGAGGCAGTGTCGCCGGACAGGCCACCTCGGGCGCCGCCTCGGCCGCTTCCGCCGCCACCAGTGCCGGTGGTGCCGCGACCTCGGCCGCTGGCAGTGCCGCCGGCCAAGCCACCTCTGGCGCTGGTTCGGTGGCGGGACAGGCCACCTCGGCTGGCGGATCGGCTACCAGTGCTGCGTGAGTGATCCCACATGTCTCAATACGGCGATGCTGACGTGAGACATCTAAAGTGCCAGTGCCGCTGGCGGCAGCTCTGCCGGTGAGCTCAACTACATCTTCTCGTCCACTGGTCTCTGGACCGCTTTCCTCGGTGGTGTGGGCGTGGTCGTCGGAGCCGGTAGGATCCTGGCTTAAGGGAGCGGAGCGTCAGGCATGGTCGAAAGGCAAATTTGCGTTTGTGCTAACCCCCATCGCCCGTCTGTTACACCATACACGTAGTGAGAAGGAAGATGTCCGTGAGAAGTTACATGGACGCTATGCATAGTGTCCTGCGAGATAGCGTCTATCTCCCTTGAAGTCGTCCACCAACCGAGTTGATCCCGTCAGCAACCCTCGTGCCGGTAGATCGCGGTTCAAAACCCGGGGCACCCCTTCCATTCATCTCTTCCCTCGTTGGATCCCTCGGTAGCTTGGGACAGTTGATAGTCTCTTGTGACCTTCTTGACACCTCCTACGACCGATAAGAGAGCCGTCCTAGGCTCCCTCCATCCCAAGGGGCCAAGAGCGCGAAACCCGCCCAGGCCGAGACGGCCTGATCCCGCCATAACCAGGACGGCAGTTCTAGCCCGCGTTTCCCGCTCACCCACCACGACATGTTCAAGTTCATTAAGGACTTGACACGACCGCCCGAGGCGCTCACCCCTCCGCCCCAGACACCTGTGTCTGTCGGCAATATCCCTTATGCGCCTAGAGCCCAGCGTCCCAGGGCCGGCTCAGCGGCCGCGCGAGCAAGGAGCAGATCTCCCGCTGTCCATGCTGGTGGGCGATCCAAGTCTCCTGCTCCGGGGGGACCGGGCGATCATGCATCCGGTGCGGGCGACAGCGGATGGTCAATGGCCACTGACCTGGCTCGGGGCGATGAGCCAGAGGAAGAGGATGACGAGACGGATCCCGACGCGATAAGAGTGGTGGAGCTCCTACGCGAGGTCAGAGGCCTGGAGGATGGGGCGGATATCATGCGATACGTCGAGGTGCGCTTGGCTGGTATAGCCTGTAGGAAAGTAGAGCTGATGGACCCGGGACGCCTCTATCGTAGACATTCTCCCAACTCCTGTCCGTTCCCGGTCACTTCCTGTCACGCCGGGCGTTCAGGCGACACACCGGCTTCAGGACCGTCCTACTGGTTCTGAGCGAAGGACTTGCCTGGACCAGCCGGGAGGATGCGGGTTCAAGCTCGAGCGAGGAAGAGTGGCAAGTCAGAGAGGTACAACGGATGGAGGGGGTGCGCCTTGTGCTGGAAACGTTGGCTTGGGCATTGGCAGACAGGCAAGGAGCGGTTCAGTTCGAGGTCAGTCGAAAGGATACCAGTCCTGGCTATAGAGGCTGATCAATGGGTTGTAGAGAATCGGGGGACATCTACTCCTCTTGCCGACTCTTCCACGATTATCTCCTTCCGCTACGAACGCCAAGGCCACTCCAGACTCCCAGGTCATTGCTCTCCTCCTCGCTCACATCTGCAACAACAACTATTCCATCTTGTCTCTATTCCAATCACCGCCCTTGCTTGGTACACCAGTCGAAACCTCAACGGAGATCACGCGGAAAACTGGAGAGCTATTGATCAGGCCTTCGACGTCCCCGGCTCTGAAACTGGTTTGGGCATACATCCAAGGCGATCTGTCCCAAGGGAAGGGCAAAGAACGGGCAGCTACGGCAATCGCGGAAGGTGCAGATGATCCGGAGCGCGCTCGACTCGTTCATCTTACGTTCAGCTTCTTGCTCGCCGCGGCTCAGGCATCCACCGCCAATTTATACGCCATCCGCACACAGCTGCCACATCTTGCCGACCATTTGGCAGACCGCATTTACGGTCCGGCCGAAAAGCGCGAGTATGTGGTCACTTTCCCAGCTCGGGCTGATTGGGACGCCAGCGCAAGTGGCGGCGAAGACGCGGAGCAAGAGGACATATATCAACCTTTGTCTGACCAACTGAGACCGGTATACCTGGCCTTGCTACGACAATTATCGGAAGCAGGTATCACACAGTCGCTTGTCTGGCGACTTTTCGGCCTCGTCAAGATCTCTGCTACAGAAGCTATGAATCAATACAACCGCAATGGCGACGGCGCTGACACTCCTGTCCAGGCGCCAACAGCAGAGACGGCTAGTTCAGTCACGTCGCCTTTGAGCCTGAACACCCCGACAACAGCGGTTCCGCACCGTGGTAGATTGAACTTACACGTCGACACAAGTAAACCGGCTCCTGACGAAGAACGTCTAAATCTCGAGGTCCTCGACCTCCTGCGGCACGCTATGAAAGCGAGAATACCGGACGTCTTCATCTTCAAGGGCGGATCAGGGGACAGTCTGGGTGGACTGCAACTCCGAGACCGCGGCAGGAAATGGATGGATCCGCACAGGGGATTCAACTTTTCCGTGAGTCCAGCTTATGCAAGAATCAACGAGGTTCAGCTGACGCTTTGTTTGCAGTGTTGGGTGCACATAAGCAAGCTCAACCAGCCCTTGACATTGCTGCACATGTCACAGAAAGACTCGGACCAGCCGCTCGTGCAAATACGAATACTCGAGAGCTCTCAGATAGGTATCACCACGACCGTTCATTCTCCGTCGACCGCGCCTTCTACCCCGTCAACAGAAGAGCCGCCGTCGGCCTCGCATGCCGAGGTGGTATGTGGCGCAAACGACGCCTTGATCCCTCACTTCCAATGGGTCCACTTCGCTGTTGGCGTACGCAAGCCGAAAGGCTCAGACACGGGGGAGATCCGTATCTTCGTCAATGGCGTCCGAGTGGGAGCGTTACGACTGCCGTTCCCGATGCCAGCCCCGACTCCGGCGACTACTCAACCTCATCAGCTGCACGCCAAGCCTGTGACTCCACCCGATGCTGTAAGAATAGCTATAGGACGGGAATACCGGGAAGAAGAACATGTCTCGCCATCCGCCACCAAGGCTGGTGCAGGGAAAGAGGAGGAAAACGAGTGGATGCTAGGAAGGACCATGTTGCTGGAGGAAGCTGTTCCTGAAGACCTGGTTCGGTTACTGCATCACTTGGTGAGTGATCTCACAGATAGCAGATTCATGGCTGACAATTGTGTAGGGTCCGCGATATACGGGGAACCTGCAGGAGCCTGTGGGCAAGTTTTTGACGTGTAAGTTGTCTCGCTATTGAGGCTGTTCTCGGCTGACGCGATGCAGACGAGGGGGCGACTTCCATCAATATCTATCTCAGCAATCTTGCTCGCGAAGGCAAGGACAAGAAGCTTTTCACCCATTCTTCCAACTCCATCCTTGTGCGAGCCATCCGATCTGGACCAGCAATTCCAGAGGAGACACTCCTCCTGTCGTTGGCTGCGCGCGACTATGCGGCTGGACACGATGTCTGCGTCAACGCCGCTATACCTCACCCGTTCCGCGCAAAGCAACTCCGGCACGGTACCGCGCGATTGGTAGGCAACGTGCAGCCGTACAGCGGGTCGAGTCTCGATGAGAGCGTGACGGCCGTGGGAGGCGGATTGGTCCTGCTGAAGATGATCGACCTGAGTAAAACCAAGGACGAATTGCTCCAGACCTTAGGTTTGATGAGGGATATGATCAAGGATAGTTGGTCTGCCAGCGAGGAAATGGAGCGGATTCGTAAGTTTGCGGTCGTGGTGATTCTGCAAGGAAGAATGATGTTGTTGTTGACAAGATCACATGCAGACGGCTTCGACCTCCTCGCTGCGATCTTGCGTCCCAAGATGTCAATGTTGTTCGACGAACACGCCGCGAAGATCCTGCTTTCTATGCTGGGCATCAACATGGACAAGCCACAAACCGCTACAGTCCACAATTCGGTGGCGTACCGAGCTCTGGGCATGGAATTCGAGCTGTGGTCTTACGCGCCGGACGATGTTGTAATCTATTACCTGCGACACTTCGAATATCTCTTGTCCACCTCAAAGCATAAGAGATTTAACATCTTGCGGACCTTTCAGAAGTCTGCCGTGGTGAAAAAGATGCTGTATGCTTTGCGATCCGGCCTCTTCGATCTTGAAGTCGTTCCTACCGTTGTTGGTAAGTAGTGATTTGTCGAAAATTGCGCCACGACTGACTTTGTGTCCATTACAGAGGCTTTGGGGTTCGCTCTAGATGCTCGATGGAGTGGTGAGGATGCGATCAAACCTGTATTTTCATATCTTGTATCAGCTTTGTGTCAAAGTGAGTGCCGAAAGACGTGACAGGCGAGGATCTAACCCATCTCTACTAGACAATATGTCATACAATATCGCACCCTCAAGCGAGCCGCCTCCCTTCCAGGTCCCCGCAGCGCTGGTGCTCAACCTCGTGGCCACGATATGCACCGATCAAAGCCGGATCTTGAAGCTGAACAAGTCGCTAGCTTTACATCGCCTTTTGGTCATCTTCCTCTCATCCAACTCGGCTTATTACGTGGTGATTCCATGTCTCCAGCTGTTGGAGCTCTGCCTCACCACCTCGGGCTTGGAAAGCTTCAATCGCTCCTTTGAAGCCGAAGGTGGATTTGCTCTGCTTGCACGCACTATCGGACCAATATGGCGCCAGGATATCCAAAAGGAAGTGGTCAAGATCATGCTTGGCAAAGAGCCGGATGGCAAGCACGTCGTGTGTCCTTCCATGGTCACCTGTCTCCTTGCCGGCCTCGACTCGCTTTTACAGCAGGCTGGCGAAGCGGATGAACCTGGTTTCGCGCCTTCCTTGCCTATGCCAGGTCGGAGAAGATCGGGCACTTTAACCTCGATCAGATCTATGGGTCTTTCACCCCTCATCACGGGTACCGGTAGGCTTGTCCACTTTCATTCTAACACAGCGACACCACTGACAAGAGGGCTAGATCTGAATGCAATCACCGACACACGTTTGGAGGACTTGCTCAGCGAGATGACGGACATCTTCCGAACATCATCTGGCTTCCGCAAGCAGATCACGGGCAAGAAGATTGAGACTTTCTTACCCTCTTTGGCGGACTTTGCAGCGGTATCTGGATCGAGCTCGAAGCCCGAGATCGCTGCGAAACAACGCGAAGCAGCAGCCGGGTGGCTTACCGCCTTAATCGATCTGGCTAAACTCCCCATCTCGACCGTCAATCAGGTAAGTCTTCTTATCTACAGCCTTCTCACATGGAATTGCTGCTGACTGTGCCTATAGATGAAGCTTATCGTTGAGCAACTGCAAACCGCTCCGTCTCCGGGAGCAAAGCTGAGCGCTTCTTTGGCTTTCTCACCTACCTCGCCTCGGGTTGGCGGTGCATCCTACTTTGGTCAATCGTTCTCCAGCCGCCTCGGTTCCTCACCAAATCTCAACAATCCTCAACCCTTGGCTCGTCGTAGACCCTCGACCGACATGCCAGGCTTTGCCAGGTCGAAATCCATACGCGAGCAGCGAGTCCCGCTGAAGCGGGTTCTGACGGGCGAATCCATTCTCGAAGGTGGAAAAGACAAGAACGCTGCTTGGAAGATGATCATCATCCAGACAGACACCCAAAGCCATTCTAAGATGACGCTTGAAAGGAAAGAGCATTGGCAAAGGTTGTCACAACTGGATTGGCCGAGACAGGCGGCTGCCCTTCGAGCAGAGAACGGTCTCTGGCCCGAAAAGGAGGAAGAGGTGACTTGGCGTCTGGACGGTAGTGAAGGACCTTTGCGAATGCGCGCTCGTCTCGAGCGGATCAGTGCGGCTCCTGAGGCGGGTATTACGCGGACTCGCCACAAGTTGCGTGATGCAATTCCTTCCGTGGACGAACTATCCTCCGCGGTGTCAAGGATCAATGCCGCACCGTGGGAAGATCCCTTCGCACTGGCTCTAGGCGAAGCAGCACCCATCGCCGAGGAAGAGCCTGCCGCGTCTGCAGCACCACCGCTGGGTTTAGGTCTCGGTTCGAATGGCCACACTCCCGCAGAATCGCCAAGCGAGGTCGATCCGGAGGAGAATGCCGAATCTGAATCGTTTGTGGAGATCGAGGACGACAAGGACGACAAGATGAGAAGGATAGCCAAAACGCTGCAAGCTGGCGATGTAGTGGAGGAGGCTCACAACATCGTTCGCATCGTTGGCGTAGATGCCTGCCCGGGACTTCTCATTCTAGGAAAGAAGAACCTCTACCTCGTGGACGGTCTGGTGCAGACTGCGGACGGCGAAGTCATCGATGCGAAGGACGCGCAGAAGGATGTTTTGTCTATTCCATCTGGCACCCTTGCAGGGTTGGACTCCGGCGACCAACAAAGTCATCGATGGTCGTACACCGAGATTGTGGAGAATAACAAACGGGCATTCCTCTTCCGCGACGTCGCTCTCGAGCTGTACTTCTCTGACAAACGTAATTTCCTGATCGTCTTCCGGGATAAGAAGGAGAGACAATCTGTCGTGCAAAAGATCGGGTCCAAGAACGATCAACGAGATGCCATCTCGCGATCGGTCATCGGAAACTTTGTCGTCGATACTGTGGCTAAAGCCATGGACAAGTCCGAGCAACAGCTCGAGGCGCTGCAGCGAAAGTGGCAATGTCGAGAGATCAGCAACTTCGCGTATTTGCAACTGCTTAACCAGTATGCCAACCGAACCCCCAACGATGTGACGCAGTACCCTGTATTCCCTTGGGTCTTGGCCGACTACACCTCGGAGGTGCTTGATCTGGAATCCGAATCCACCTACAGGGACCTCCGGTACCCCATGGGTGCTCTCACTCCTGCGCGCAGGGAGGCGGCTGTCGAGCGTTACACTGCCACGGAGGGAGTTGGAGAAAAGCCATTGTGAGTATTGTTGGAAACCTCGTTGGGTGCACTACGCTTACGATCCCGCTTGTAGCCACTATGGTACACACTATAGTTCTTCCATGATTGTTTGTGGGTTCATGATCAGACTGTCGCCGTTCACCGAGATATTCCTGGCGCTTCAGGTGCGTTGATAGTATATGATGTTGTCAAGTAGAGCTGACCGGTCTTGGCTGATAGGGCGGTAACTTTGATCTCGCGGATCGGCTGTTCTCAAGCATACCTAGAGCTTGGGAATCGGCCTCTGCTGACAATCGTGGCGACGTCAGGGAGTTGATTCCGGAATTCTACTACACTCCGGCTTTCCTTAGGAATCTGGTACGTCTTTCTACTTCTTGTGCGCTGACCAGCTCTTCACTGATCATCTCGCGTATAGAATCGACACGACTTTGGCACAAAGCAAGCCTCGGGTGACCGAGTCGACAACGTAACCCTTCCACCTTGGGCTCATGGTGACCCCCTACTGTTCGTTCACCGACATCGTGAAGCACTGGAATCCGATTACGTCTCTCGCCACCTGGCTTACTGGATAGATCTCACCTTTGGCTACAAGCAGCGTGACGCTGCGGCTTATAACTGCTTCCACCCGCTGTCGTACCGCGGAGCTGTTGATCTGGAGAACATCGAGGATGAAGGCGAGAAGGCCGCTTCGACGGCTATCATTCACAACTTCGGTCAAACCCCCTTACAGATCTTCAAACATGCTCATCCTCACCGATTCGTCGCTGGTCGTGCAAGCTTACCTGTTTCCGCTCGGTTCGGAGTGGCCGAGCATTGGCAGCTGCTCTTCAGAAGTATCTTGCCGATTGCGGAATCCGCAAACCCTATCGATGACATAGCTCCACCTCACGGTCCAGACAGTCGACCCAAATCGACCCAGAAGTACAGGCTGGTATTGCCGGGTTACGCCAGTCTGTCACTGCAGTACGGCTTCACAGACGGGTCTATCCGGGTTTATTTCCAGGAATCCCATGTTAAGGTGAGTCCGCCACGACAGTCTACCCCTTAGCCTGCTAACGACTCTGTTAGCTCATTCACCTGGTCGAGGGAATCTATGTCGCAGACGCCATCTTTGCCTCGCCTACGCTACTCATTACCGTATCGGGACATGGTGTACTTACCGCCTGGCGAATGACCATCAAGGGAAGCGGTTATCGACGCGGCGATGTTTCGCTCCAGCGGGAAGCTACTCTGCGGGGTCACGTTGGCAAGATCACTTGTCTAGCTGCGAACACGTCTTGGAGTCTGCTGGTCAGCGGGTCCGAGGTGAGCTTGTGCAGCCTGAAGTGGACGTTTCGGCGGGCGCTGATATTGGCACATATAGGACGGCACAGCTATGGTCTGGGACAGCAATCGATTGCGATATGTGAGAACGCTCCAGACAGGCCGCAAAGAGCCTATCAAATTCTGTCAGATCAATGAGGCGGACGTGAGCGACTGCGAGCATATATGTGTGGATGTGAAGCATTACTGATTCTCCGCTCTTCACTCCAGGGTCAAATCGCGCTCGCGTCATCTCGGCATCTCTATCTCTTCTCGCTCAACGGACATCCCATCGCCTGTACCTCCATCCAAGAGGCTAGCGGAGACTACAATGGATCGGATGATTCGCTTGATGATGACCAGCTGGAGTATACCGGTGGTATATCATTCCTCACAAGGGAGTTCCTCCGATCAGGCGTATTGTTCGCCATCGGTGTCGGCGAGAAGGTGGTCTTGTATCGCTCGGTCCCGGGTGCTAAGGGGCTATTTGACAATGATGAGGATGCCGTCAAGCCCTGGTCGCTTTTGGAGCAAGGTACCGTGACTAGATCGGACGATCATGTAGGCGGGAACTGCTGTATGGTCAAATTCATGGGGTAAGCTCTAGCAAGATCAGGAAGGAATGCGGAGCAATGCGACTCACCAATCCTCCTCAGCGAGACCCTCTTTGCCGCCTTCAAGCCTTCAGAGGAGAAGGCAAAATACAGCTTGTATCAGTGGTCCTTGCCCGATGGCCCGGCTCGGCATGTGGCGGAGAACCTGTCACACACGTGTATGGCGGAGCGCTGTGGACGACACTTTGGATTGCTGGGTGAGGTTGCTGCCTTCGCCGATCATGATCTGGGCTGACGCATTGACCGATCTAGAACCGAAACGTCATTGTGGTGGTTGCGGCGGAGCTTTCTGCGGGTAAGTATTATGCTGTCTGCCCGCAAACAGGGCAATCGCTGACTATTACTATCATTGCTTAGTACACATGCTCTGCATGTGGAGACGTTCACTATGCGATATTGCGAGGCGTGTCGAGTGCAATTATCGATCGCATCGGCTCAAGGCGTTCTTCAATCACGCAGGGGATCGCTCATGCCACCTGGGTCAAGGAGCGTATCAAGACGAAATTCGCTGGTCGGGATGAACTCTGGAGGGCACTCAAGGAAGACCTCCTGGGATAGGCGGATCGGATCGCCAAGTCAGCCTGCGTCTAGGCGAGGGTCAGGAGATAAGAATGCCGGAACGGCGTGAGTGTGGTTGGGATCAGCTGTATCGGGGTGTACGAGATGAACCGGCGGGTCTGTTGTACTGTCATGCATTGTATGATCTTGTTCTGAAGGAGCCCGTGCTCAGCGATATTCAAGGACCTAGCTATCACTGCATCTGACAGCGGACGTGCGGCAGGTGGATGCATGAGCGTCACTTCCCGTAGTGAGCTGTCTGGAGGACAGCGTGAACGTCCTCGTGCCCGTGGATGTCAGTGACCAAGGGATGTCCAGGACATCGCAGGTCTGGCGTGGCTGATTCGGCAAAGCGAGCTTGGTGTATGTCTGCGCTCGGAGTCAGCACAGATGAACGCACCACGTCCACCTCGGCCAGGCGATGTATTGGCACGCGTCGTCACCTACGTTATCTGAACCGGTCAGCACACCATAGAGCGTCTTCTGGAGCTGCAACTCTCCATCGACTTGGCTCGGGGGTCTCTCGCGCCCTGGGCTCGGCACATCTTGGTCGATGCCTGAAGAAACGTCCGACCCCTTGTCCGCCGACCTTCCTGTGCAGAGTTCGCGCAGAGTCGAACGTAGTAGGACCGCTTGATCACTCTGCCAGAAGGTGCGAACGGTCGGTGCTAGCTATACGCGACAGCTTGTCAGGGCCCGGTGCGTATAGAGTATGGACCCTCTCGTTGCTTCCGAAGAGCTCAGTGGGCAGGGCTGACCCGACGGGGATCCACTCACCCCTGTCTCGCTGCACCGTTCCACGTACCCGGCGAATATCGCTTGACAGCCCTTCCTCCATCGGCTGACGGCGTCGGTGCCGGCGTCGGTACTGGCGTACATGGCGGTCGGTGCTTGACGTCGTTGCGAGCTACTGGGTTGCTGTGCGTTCCATGGTCAAATAGACAATGGCTGAGTATATGGTGTCTGAGGCGTGGCTGATCCCGTCGTGGCCATCAGTACACAAACAGAAAGGAGCAGGCAGGACAAAAGAAGCGAGGTCGCCATCAGTACGCATCTGCCGATCACTCCCACTTGCTCTACGCCTGCACCGACGCGTACTGTCGAGCGGCTCGTGCATCCCCGTTGTGCCGTCACCCGAGTCGCTGGTGTACATGTCACTCACATACATACTGACCGATAGATGATCTAGGACAACTTGACTTCTGCGCTTCGCCGACATATTGCAACCCCCTTACCTTCCGCTGTTCCCGGCGGTCCCGACTGTCCGGTGGGATACTGATCACTTTTCGGCAGACTCGAAGACGGCCTGATTGCCCTGTCCGCCCTGCGTACCTAAAGGAGGGACGGCGTGTCCGCCGGCGGGGTAACCGGTATTGTCACCAGGAACGGGGAGGGCTTCACCGTTCGTGCCAGGCACGTAAGCTTGTGCAGGAAGACCCGTTTCATCGAGCCCTTCGGCGGCTACAACATGTGTCAGCTCTGCTTCACGCAAGCGGATTGCGTCCAGCAAGTCTGCCTTGAAGACTCTCCTAGGAAAGGTAGCGGTCGCTCGACTCACCCTCGATGATATCATACATCTCAGAGGCAATCTCGGGAGCAGGAACGCGACCCCTACATGAGCCCATGTCAGTGGGTTTATACCACATGGCCGGTAATGCACTCACGCTAGGATGTCAGCAGACGAGATACTGCTGCCATAGAACTCCCTATTGGCGTCCTTTCTCTCTACCAGGATCGTCCCGTCCAGGGTCAATCCGGCGAAAAGACCAGTCGAACGGCTATAGCTAAACATTGGAGCAGGGTTGGCGAGCGCCGACGAGATCTGGCCTCCTGTCCCGAGAGGTCCTGCAGCGGCCGAAATGCCACCACCGACGGTGACGTTGCCTCCCCGGGAGAAGGCCTTGACGGCTTCATCCGAGTTGAGCACGATGACGACTTCGGTCTTGTCTAACGGCGATATGAGTCAGCCTATCTACATCTGGGATGATTGCGCTTGTACGGTCAGAGCCTTGGCCAAAGATTGTCTGGCCGACATCACTCACCCGCGCCGATCTGCAGTCCCCATCCGACACCGGCCGTGGCGATACAGCTCGGCGCGCTCCAGCTTCCGTCAGGCAGTCGGGCAATGACCAGTCCAGATCCAGCCTTCCCGGAGAAGACGAACCCAGCTTTGAGAATGGTGAACACCGCGATGCCTGGGTGACCGGTGAAGTAATCAGCACGAGAGACATATGGGTCGCTACTGGCATCGGAGCTCACCCTTGGCTCGCTGCAATACAGCCTTGGGGATTGAATTCAGGGCGGTACGAGGTGCGTCGGGGCTGGCTGCAAGACCGATACATCAGCTACTCAATCCCTTCCTATGCTCTCGCTACGCCTCGCTCACCCAGAAACGTCCCTAGAACCTTGGCCGCTTTCTGAGCCTCACCGGGAAGGGAGAACGATTGCATCAGGTTGGAGCTTCCAGCTACCGCTCGGTCTGAGCCATCCTGCAATGCGATAGATGAGCATCTCAGCCGGAGGTCAAATTCAGAAGGAAGGCCGAGGCGGCAATTCCAAGCTTGCCCTTACGCGCCAACGGCAAGGGGTCGGGTACTGTGGACAGTAAACTGCTCACCTTGAAAGCAGCCTGAGCTTTGTTTAAGAATCCGCCGAATTTAGCCTGCATACTGATGGTTCGAAGCGCCGGTCGGTGGGGCAGTCGACAAGCTTTTGTGAAGAGAAGATGATCAGCAGGAGGGATGCGCTTCGAACCCATCCACTCCTAATCACACCTCTCTCTCTCGCCGGTAGCGGTCGGTGGTGACCGGTTAATGATAACCCAGCGTAGACGTCATTCGAGTGTGGCACTTTTGGACGTATCCATTGGTTCGAGTGAATTGATTCGCTCATCAGGTAGATAGTCTGCTGCGCAACACCTCGCTGAATCTGCATCTAGTCCACTCAGATCTGCATTCAAATATGGTGCTATGCGAAGGGAAAGAATACGCTACGATCAGACACTGCTCAGAACAAGTCTTTCGAAATTAGAGGGGGAACAATTCGACAATGACGCGAGCGGGGGGGTTGGACTCGGTCAAATGGGGCGCAAGAATTGTATGATTGTATTTGCGGATGGAGGGATGCAAAGAGATGGCTTTCGGATGGTAAGAAGATGCTATGGTTCACCTGAACGATCGCGATCGATGACGGGGACCGGGATCATCCTGGCTACATGAAGAGAGGAGACGGTGTGGGGGTAAGACACCGTTTATGCGGCAGGCCTGGAGTGAGCTCGGGTAAGAGCGGCACCCGACTGCTGGGCCTGAATGGAGGAGAATCGCTGGAGCTCGTTCTTGGACATGGAGATCTTGGCTCCACCCCTGAGTCGGTTGGCGGCTCGGGAGATGAACGAAGTTCGGTTGGAGTAGAGAGACTCGTGTCGAGAAGCGGTTCGCTGGAGTCGCTCTCCATTCTCGTCGAAGACGGGCTTGGCGGCCTTCTGAGCCTTCCTCTTCTGGAGGAAGGCAATGATGGTCCTCTTCATGATGAACTTGAGACCATCGAGAGGGAAGTACCAAACGATGTTCCACACCCAGACAATACCAATCCAACCACCCGAGATGTGTCGGACATTGGTGAAGCCCCAGTCACCGAAACCGGCAATGATGGACGAGATGAGCTGAGCGAGACAGAAAGCGAGCATGAGCGCGATCGAGGGTCGCTCAGTCCACGAGGGTCCGTGAGATCGGGTGACGAAGATAAGAGCCTGAGAAATGATGGCAACCTGGAGGTAGATGACCATGTGGCCCTCGGGGTCGTTGGTGGCCTTGATGGGGTTGACACCGAATCGGTTCTCGAAGAAGTTGGTGGAGTGCATGACGGCGTAGAGAGCGATGGTGGAAGCGGAGAGGTAGAGACCGTAACCGATACCGTAGGCGAAGACCTCAGCAAGATCCCAAGAGTCGGGAGTGGTAGAGGGCAAGACTCGGTCGAGGGAGAGGGTCATGATGGTACCGTCGTTGAGAACCGCAATGATAAGAACCATGAACGAAGGGAAGTCGAACTGCCAGATGAAAGCCATGAGGGCGAAGCAGACAACGATTCGGATGGTAACGGCACAAGCGTAAATGGCGTAGTTTCGCATTCGCTGGAAAATGACTCGGGAACCGTAGATGGCGTGGACAATGGTGGAAAGTCCGGGCTCGGTAAGAACGATATCGGCGGCACCTCGGGCGGCGTCAGTAGCACCCTCGACGGCGATACCGACGTTGGCTCGGGAAAGGGCAGGAGCGTCGTTGGCACCGTCACCAGTCATGGCACAAAGGTGACCAAGGGCCTGGATTCGCTTGACGATCTCGAACTTGTGCTCGGGGAAGACACCAGCGAAACCATCGGCGTCCATAATCATCTCGTCGAGGTTAGCGTGCTTGCCACCAGCCTCGGGTCCGTCCTTGATGACCTTAGCGGGGTACATGTGGTCACCGAGACCGAGTCGTCGACCGGTCTCCTTGGCGATAGCGAGCTGGTCACCGGTAACCATCTTGACCTTAACACCGAGAGCCATAGCGTCGTCGATAGTCTGCTTGGTGTCGGATCGAGGAGGGTCGAAAATGGAGAGAAGACCAACAAGCTCGAAACCGTTACCCTGGGACTCCTTGTCGTCGCCCATGACGTCCTCAGCGGCGACAGCAAGGGCTCGGAGACCTCGTCGGGCGAACTCCTCGACGTCGGCCTCGAGCTGGTCCTCCATGGCGGAAGTCTTGTTTCGGGAACAAAGCTCAATGATGATACCGGTCATACCCTTGGTGGCTCGCTTGAGCTTGCCACCGTCTCGGTTGTCTCGGTAGGTAATCTCGGTTCGCTTGTCGACGGGGTTGAAAGGCTTGAAGTCAAGGAGGTCAATGCCCTCTCGAGCCTGCTTGGGGTCGGGAAGGGTGCCAACGACACAACCGTCGATAGCGTCCTGGTTCTCAGTTCGCGAAGCGTAGGCAGCAAGGAGACAGACACCCTCAACGTCCCACTTGGAGTAGCACTTGACGTTCTCCTTGTCGATGGTGAGCTTGTTGGTGGTAAGGGTACCGGTCTTGTCGGAACAGAGGATGGTGACACCGGCAAGCTCCTCAATAGCAGTGATTCGGGTGACGATAGCCTTGTGCTTGGCGAGCTGTTGCGCACCGACGGCAAGGGTGACCGACAACACAGTAGGCATGGCAATGGGGATACCACCAATGAGAAGGACCAGGATGTCGTTGAGACCTCGTCGGTAGGAGTACTTGAACTTGGGGTAAAGGATAACAATCTCGAGGAGAACGAAGATACCGATGGAGACGAGACAGAAAGAACCGATTCGGGCAAGAACCATCTGCAAGTGACCAGTCTGGTCGTTGTCCTGGCCGACAAGGGTAGCAGCTCGACCGAAGAAGGTGTTGGGACCGGTGGAGATAACGACACCCTCGACCTCACCCTGCTTACAGGTGGAACCGGAGAAGCACTCGTCACCAAGCTTCTTGCTTACGGGGAGGGACTCTCCGGTAAGGGCAGCCTGGTCCATGGAAACATCGATGGCCTCAGTGAGTCGACAATCGGCGGGGCAAACGTCACCGTGCTTGAAAGCGATAATGTCACCGGGCACAAGGTCGGCCGAGTCGATCTCCTTCCAGGCACCGTCTCGCTTGACCTTGGCCTTGGGGGCAAGGGAGTCCATGAGGGCCTTGACAGCGTTACCGGCGTTTCGCTCCTCAACGAAACCGATGGTGGAGTTGATGAGCAAAAGAAGAACAATACCGACGAAGTCCTGCCAGTCTGGGGGTTCACCGGAACCGTTGGCAAGGGCGATAGCGACAATGGCGGCGCCCTCCATGACCCAAGAAAGGGGGTTCCACATGAAGGAGAGGAACTGAAGGAAGACGCTGAGCATGGGGTCAGCTACTGAATCAATGCAGCAATCACATCTACTCACTTCTCCTTCTTCTCCTCAAGCTTGTTGGGACCGAAGATACCGATTCGGTCCTGAGACTCCTTCTCGGTAAGACCACCCTCGTCACACTGAAGGAGCTGGAAGACCTCCTCCATGACGACGTGCTCGATGTCGACCTTGTCCTTGTCGTAAAGATCGGTAGCAGTGAACTGGATCTGTACGGGGAAGAAAAGGCCGGGTCAGATGGGGAACTGCTGAGAAACGGGCCCGAACGTACAGTGTTCATGTCGACCTTGGCATGGAGGTCGCCGTGGGTCTCGTGCTCCATCTCCTTGTACTCTCGCTTCTTCTTCTCCTCGGTAGGGGCTGAAAGGCGAATACCAGTCAGAAAGCGATCTAAGAGGCACGTGCGAGCTTCACTCACCAACAGGGGCATCGCCCTGAACCTTGTTATTGAGGGAAGACTCCCTGAGCGCGGCCGTCAGCGAGCAATCGGTGGATGGTCTGTCCTGTGTCGACTCACTTGACAGGAGCCTCCTCGGCGTGACCAACTTTCTCGGGGTCCATGTTGGATGGAGAGGTTGGGGGGAGGTTTGTTTGTATGATTAGGGTGTTCGGAACAGAAATCTATTTACGAGTTGGATAATAATCAAAGGTTGCCCCAGCTAGATGTTTTTAGCTGCTTGCGAGTGGGCTGGTGTAGAGAGGCTGGTTGGCGTGTGGGACTGCCAAGAAGCGGGTCAAAAGGATTCTGATTATACGAGGGGAGGAGGGGGGTGGTCAGAATCCAAACAACGATGCAACGCTTCGTCGAAAGGGCGAAAAGGTGCGATTTCTACCTCACGAGCGAGGGGGAAATTACCTTGCTTTATATGTGCCGAGGGTAGGCAGGGGGGGATGAGGAAAAGAGAAGAAAGGAAGATGAGATGTAAAAGAGAAGAGGAGGGAAAAAACCCAGTTTGGCTTGTTTAAAGATACGGGGAGGCAGATACGGGGGTGCTGCCAACGTACGGTGTGGACCGAGCCAGGGATGATGAGAGAAGGGGGGTTTTGCTTTGTTTGGTACGGTGAACGGGATGGGGGGGGGGGAGCGGTGGGACCTACGTCTTTTGGTTGGATGAGCGTGGGCGGATTGGCTGATTGGGATAGTGTCACCGTAGAGCCGCTTTCGCACTCGACCGACGACCGGGGTTAAGGGGCAAAAAGACGACGTAAGGGTGTAAAAGGGCAAGGGTTCAAGGATTTTAGGATCTAATTTGGATTGGCTGTGTGTGCCCAAAGGCTATGGCCGCGGATCGGCGGGCGGGGAGGAGCGAGAATGGGCAATATGGCGTTATGAAATGTTTGGGTTGCACTACTGCATACAGCTGCGGCCGTGTACGCTGGATGGGTCGGGTTTTTCTTCCTTTCGCCCTTGGGGCACACCTTTTGGCAGGTCGGTCTCAGGGATTACCCAAAGAGGTAGAAACCTCGGTCAAGGCTCGGCTAGGATCCAAGCCAGAGGGTGAGAACAGAGGAGTGGCTGGGTTTCGACGCTGGGGTATACGTCAGACTCGGATAGTTTTCCTAAACGACGTTTCGGCTTTCTCTGCCCTTGCCCTTGACGAGCTGACAAATGGCAACCGGGGAGGTGCTGCGTAAGCTGCTTTTAGGATGTCCACCCAGAATTATCCTCCTCCCCTGGTACAAGTTTTCCATATCAGAGGCGGCTCGGCTCCGTTTTCGAAAACTCGCCAAATTGCTTTGATGCTCTGTTTAGACCGGTTAAGCCACCTCTGGTCTCACCCTTTGACCATGCGTTATCGTCTCCCCGCTTCATCAGGGCGAGATGCCCCTCGGCATCACAACACGGGAAGTCTCCATCCTCGTGCCCATAACGGCAGGGGGTGTCAACCTGCTAAAGCCGAGTGCGAATATCATATCTAACGGTGCATGGCGTGCAGCTCGGCGTACCAAAGATTCGGTGGTGTCTTTAGCTCTGCTCCATGGCCACATACACAGGAACTAGCTGAGATTTCTTGGCTCTCCCCAATCGGCCTGTGGAGACGCCTGTCACGATGATCACATTCCGAAGGTCAGGCAGGACTGTGGCAGTGATACGTCCGTCAATGGACAGCTGCCCTCATTCGGTCATCACCGATAGCCCGACATCGGTTGTGGAGGGCAATAACCGACCTGGACAACCAGAGTGATGACGAGTGCAATGCGCTCAGCGAGGACACAGCCAGAGTTGGTCCGCGGCCGTCTGGAAAGCAAACCACCGAGCGCTCCGTTCTTGTTCCTGCTTTCGTCCAATCAGACGGCGGCCCATACATGTTATTCGAAAATCAGTCATGTCCATGACAAAGAGGCGTTTTCTTTTTTCAGTTTTTACAGACAGACACAGCTGGGACACACAGACCGCACCTCCCCAGTGTGTCCAGGGTTCGGTACCTCACCCCTGACCATGGTTAGGACCTATGCCGCCGGAACCTGAAGCCAGATGACGTGAACCACCCTTTCCTACCAGCTCGTTTTCTCTCTCTATATCCCGGGGTCTTGATCACATCGTTCCGAAAGTCTCGGCGAGCGAGCGGCTGCTTGCTTATCAGGTTAGGAGAACGAAACAGACCTATGGCGATATCGGTCCGAATACAGGACATAACGATGCTGACCCAATTGTGCTCAGCTCGTTGAGCAGTCGGGGTTAGTCATAGCTCGCCCGTGGTACGTACGCGGATTTGCGAAGCCCGAATAATTGAGATTGCGTTTGCGTCTCTTGATCCCGATGATCGTCGTCCGGCCATGGCAGACGCACATACAGCAAGGTTTCGAGGATTCCCTCGGCATCGTCTTGTTCTTGCCGTAACAAGATCGCACTGACTGGAGATGCGCTTCACCTTGTCAAGGTCCCATATTCCCATAGCCGCCTGATAGTGTGCACAATCTGAAATACCATAACGTGATTGGATGGGATCGTCGTGGCGTACGTACTTTTCAAACGTCTTCTTCTGCCCAGCCTGTCGCAACCTATACGTACACTGCATGAGGACGTCTTGGCCAAGGCCGTACCAAGCAGGAACGAAGGCCGTGATCGTCTGAGCCCCAATTCCCCAAGCGTGGTCGTTCCCATTGGCCCCCGACCGTCCCCCCGCCAATTTGCGGGATTTTCGACATGCAGATATGGGGCAGATCCCTTTGCTCGGCGGGAGGCGTTGGATTGGCATCGATATTGGCACGGGCGTTGCACACACCATTCGCTTAGCACCATCGTACTCGTTATCACCGTGTGATCTTGCGATTGTATCCTCAGGACGTTTCGAGCATTTGGCAATACACGAGCACGTGTATCGGCAATCCCTATTGCGGGGTCGGACATCAGCCGGGCTGTGAACACATTGGTCCGCGTTCAGGTTTGTGTAAAGTCAGAGCAGTCGCTGCTATGTCCGAGCAGAAGCCATCCGCTAGACATCTCCCAGGGTAATGATGTTCAAAAGTTCATCCGAGCCGGATCGGTACCAGCGACAGTGATCGACCCTAACCCGGCTTCCCTGCATAAAGGATCCCTAGTCTGCGAAGCGGGATGTTTGAAGCTGTTTGACCAGTTCCAAGCGCCTTCGGACCGTGCTCCGTAGGGCGGGCCTCGTGGCGATAGCTCGTGAACAGATGTCGTTTGGCTTGCTTCTGTGAATGTAACTTGGACTACCCGTTCATGAGTACGTGTACGCTGCATGGAGATCACGAGCGGCGACCACGAACATCCTATGCCTCACCCGACACATGTTTCGAGCATCAGCTCTTCCACCCGGACAATGCTGGAATATGGGCACACCCTGCGACATCCTGTCAACACGATTTGTGGAGCCCCGCGGATCTGAGCGAAGCTCAACTTCATCTAGCCCCTTATGGCGCAGTTTCAGCGTTTTGAACCGTGTTGAAGCGTCCTTGTTCTCTGGCGCGGGCAACCAAGCTGTATACACTCCATGGGGGACAGCGGGTCATGCTCCAGCTAGTAGCTCGATAATCCGCTGATGTTGTTGGCAACATTCGTATAAAGAGGAAAACCTGTTTGATTCACTCAGGTATAAGTAGATTGTCGGGCTGTCAGCCTGTCTCCCATTATGTCAGTGCAGCTTCTCGACGCATCGAGGTATACGGGCATTGCCCGTCGAGGTGAGAACCTGGACGGTGTGAGGAGAGAGCTAAATGTGATCGTCAACGGTGAGCCTTTCGCTGTTGCTCATATCTAAATCATGCCGATAGAGACACCCGATGCTGATGTCAGCTCCGAGCAGCTCAGCCCACCCAAATTCACCCTTCAGAGCGATCGCTGTACCTCGACGGCATACTTGATGACCTCAGTGATCGGGAAGGGGCTGTCTGGCTCAAATGGTCTGAAGACGGTGAGCCGGTAACGCCTAGAACCGTTTCCAGGCGCTAATATGGCCGTGTCCTCAGTACATCTTCTAGCTTTGACAGCTGTCAAGTCGCTCGGTCGCAATCCGATCGGCTCAGAGACCTTGCTTTCGGAGCGCAATTTCTCAACCATACTCTACCATACGGCTCTTCCCTGCTCGACATCCAGTGCGCGGACTCTGCCTGCATCGACGTCCGCCTCTGCACGTGAAGCGCTCAAAGTTCTGGCCAATCTGTTGGTCCTACACCCTCAAGCGCGGGAGATATTCGCTGCTCATGGAGGTGCCGGTGCCATTGCTCGAGCACTCGCCAACAAGACGGCCAATGGAGAATCAGAGGACGTGGCAAGTGTGTCCGAGTCGGATACCTTGGAGAGGTTGTTCCTGCTTGGTAGAATCGGGTTCTTGGTCACCGTTGAAAGGCCATCAGCGGTCGCCAAGATGGTGGATGACGAAGCCGCCGTGGAATCGCTGGTCAAGGTACGTCCAGGAGTACCTACGTTGAACAGTCATCGAAGCTTATGAACAACAGCACCTTTTCGCGCTTGCTCCCACTAATGTAACCTACGCTGCGCTCAGTGAGCTGCTAAAGATGACAAACAACATCCTACGGTTCTACCCTGCCCAGTCAGGTGGTACCGGCTCTGACTTTGACGATGATAACTGGAGTCAGATTCTCGATCCGTAAGTGTTGACTACGTATTGGCTATCGCAGTTCAATTGTTAATTGACCTTCAATCGCCTACATAGCCTGCTGTATCCGCTCATATGCTTGTTCCATTCTACCCCGTTCAATGACCTGTCGCCGCCACTTTCACATGCCATCCACACCCTCCTATCCATCCCATGCATACACCGCCTCCTGCCTACCTGGTATGCGGTTCCGACGCCCCAGCCACCTTCGCCTGCGCCGGCAACATACTCTTCACCGAAGGCAAGTATGAAGACCCTGCTCAGCAAGCTGGGTAATCTATCTTCGCCATCGATGTATACACCAACGGGGCGTCGATCATCTGGCGACAATCGAGCTGAGACCTCGCAAACGTCCTCCAGGCGAGGCAGTGCCAATTCCTTGAGCGAGACCACTGCTTTACCGCCTAGCACCCAGGAACCCCCAGCTCTGCCCAGAAGACTGTTGAGGGTGTTTGATCAATTCTTCGAGACATACTTGCCGTTCCCTGCGAAGCCAGATGACACCCTGCCTCAAGGCCTAATTTTGGATGAGAGTTTGCCGCCCCTCTTGCTGTTGCTCACCCACGGGGCGAGTGCCAGTGAGCCAATACGGCTGTATCTCAAGGACACACTGCTGCCTTCCAACTTGTACGTACACTCCGGGCATGGGACAAGCCCCGAAATGAGCTGACCGATCAATAGAGACAGGACAGAGCGCGCTGGGCCTTTGGAGTCGCGCGAGGGTACTCTAGGCAATATCTTGCGGTTGATGGGCTGTGGCGGACATCCTCAGTGCAGAAATACAGCCGGAGAGCTCATGTGGGCCATATGCAAGGGCGACGGTGAGTGTGTTTTCTGTCCAGTACGGCAAGTATGCCGGCGTACTGCTGATACACTCTCCTGTGTTCAGCCGCCGACCTATGCGTAGAAATTGGTTATGGCAACGCGGCCGGACTGCTCTTCCAGAAAGGTCTGTCCGGACCGCCTCCTGCTAAGATTGAGGAAGTACCAGACGAACCAGCTGTCGTGCACAAGACATCCACGCAATCGCAAGAATCGTCTGCTCCTCGAAACCCCATCACCGCTCTGCGAGGTGACACTGCTTCGAGCGGATTAGAAGAAATGACACAGGAAGAAAAGGAACGCGAGGCAGAGAGACTATTTGTCCTGTTTGAGCGAATGGAGAGGAACCCCGTCATCAGTATGAACCGGGAGACCGAGTCTGGAAAGAATAAGAAGGTCAGTATCATGGATCTGATGAGGGAGAAGTTGGCACGGGGCGAGCTGGAAAGGGACGACGTCGCAGAAGAGGAAGATGAAGATGGGGGGGATGAATGCGAGGCGATGCGCGACCTGGAGGCGTACAAGCGTAGAATGGGCAAGAAGTGATTGGCTTGTGAACCGCTTCGGGGCGGTGAGATTGGTTAGGAACCGGTTGTATCTGTCATATAATTTACATGCACATGATCAGGCGACCGTACAAGCTTCAGTTGTGTCGTAATCTCGAGCTGATATCGGCGAGTTGGCAAAGCCTTGGGATGGTGGTGACGATCCGGTACACCAGCTAGTCCTTTACTCCTTCATCGCCTCGTCCGGGTTGCCAGAACGCTCCTGTATGGCCGTTCTACATCGGACGTCAGCGCTGCGATCGTCGCTGCACGTCGATGCGAGCGCGCGATATACAATGCAGAATGGCAGCAAGCGAGACACCCACCTCAGTTGCTTGGTAAAGTCATCCTCGACATCATCGTCGTCCCAGTTGTCCTCCCAGAGATTGTCATTAGGTCCATCCCCGGCCTTCTTCATGGCGTCAAGTACGTCGCCTCCGTAGTCTGCAGTGTGAGTGGCAGGTCATGGCGATAGGAGAGAAGGAGGGCATGACCGTCAGCATTGAGTCGCGTTGTAGGCATAGGAAATTCAAGTACCTGTTGCGGGGAAGTCCTGTCAAGTGAACATGTCAGCCTATGGTCCGCCCAAATTCGCGGTATCTCCGAGGGATAGGCCGACTCCTCGCCGTACAGCCCTCTAAGGACCGCAACGCAAGTGCCATGACTCACCTCGAACTCGTCATCATCTTCCAAAGCACCAAGCTTGGGCAAAGCCTTCTTCTCCGGTTGAGCAGCACCGTTAGCAGTGGTCGAAGGACCAGCAGCTGCGTTTCCAGCCTGGGCGGGGTTGGTCGTCTTCTCGTCTGACATGGTGCGTGTAAAGGTTGGGCAATGTTCTATGGCCAGCAATTGCCATTGACCAACAACAAGGTGCTAAAGACACAGACGCCAGCTACGGTACCAATGCATCATCATCGAACCCGTCGACGCGCAGGCCTCCACTCGTCGACGGGATCAAATGGGTACAAAAAGGTACTTGATACCGCCTCACTCGCCACGGGATCAATCACGCCGGACGCACAGACACGGTATTTTCCGCCGAGAGGGGTGACTCCGAAGACCGCCGCCGGAGCGTCCCCAGTCCTTATGCTAGGGTTAGAGCTTCTGACAGTGAGGAGAAATCCGAGTCGAGGCATTTGCTGGTTGCAAAAAAACATCCTACCGTCTTTGCCGTCGTCAGATGAGCAAAGCAATTTCTGGAAAAAGATCGTCAAGATCAACGAATATCTTTTGCTTTTTTGGCTCGGGAATCGGGAAAGGCACTGCGGACGGGGCTTGTGTGTGTGGACGGGGTTGGTGCCCATCGAGGAGGGAGGGGGAGAGCAAGGGGGAGGGGCGAAGGGCATCAACGTTTACTCACAATTTGATTTCCCACGTAGCATACTACCGGCTGACCTTGGTAGGACGGGGTGAACTCGCGCCTACGAAGCGCTGGCTTACGCATGAACCCCATCAGTTACTGGGGTAGGCTGAGGTCTTTGATATGGACGACCTACCCTGGTGACTGATTGTCTCCCTCGCACCATCGTCACAACGGCGGCTTGTCAACCGTGCGCTGGTCAAGCCCACTGACGCAGGATCGAGCTGGAAACTGATTGACGGGGGCGACCAGTCTATTGATCCTGATTACCGCGGAATGATTGGCGGGACTACGGTGACCATGTATGCTGATCGATCAAGGTATAGATGACTGTTCGATGGCAGGGACATGGTCGAGTCTTCTCCAAGCCGATGCTGGGGCCAAGAAGTGCTTAGGCAGGTGTATCGAGACGTCGAGTGATATTTGGTGAAAGAGTGAATGGGAGAATACCATGGAAAGATCGAACGATGAGGTGGGAAAGAAAGAGGGGACTGGAGCGTCGACGTGTTCACAGCCTCTAACACAAAGTCACGCCTTCACGGGGTTGATTGATGGATTGAGGGTGGAGACCTGTACACACACAAACCCTCCCACACAGGATGCCCTAGCTCATGTCCCACCGATAGGCTTCTGAGACCCCAGAATGGCTGGGACTGATTGCATAGCTCATCGGTGACGTCGTGAGTGTCATGTTGATCCATTCGGCAGGTCACTTCACCTCTTTTCTTCCTACTTACAGGTCGCAACTCCTTTGGTATGGAAGTGTGGGTCCTGAAATATCGCACCAGCTTCTTGCCCAAGACTCGACTGACCAAAGTGGTGCAAGCTGAGCCTGTCAGAGCGTCAAGAGCACTACAACTAGCTCGCCAATACACCCACCCCAGCGCTGCGATAGTCCGAACGCTAAGTCACCGCAGACTCAGACACGATGCAGTACTACAACCAACCGCCAATGATGAATCAAGGGATGGGCATGGGCATGGGAGTCGGCATGCCTGGGATGAGCGCCAACGCCATGCAAGGTATGGGCATGGGCATGGGCATGGGCATGGGCGGGATGGGCAACTACGGTCAAGCTTGGAGACATCTGGTGAGCGGTGGCAAAGGCGCGAGGGATCGTCAGATCGTGAGACACCACTACTGAACGCTTGCTGTCACTCATACAGGGGTATGACTATACATTGCCTAGCTCCGGGTACAAGCCGGAAGCTACATGGGGGGCATGGGACTTGGTAAGTGTGCGATCAACCTGCCAGGACTGGATAACTGCTTGAATAATCTCCTCTGGTCTTGAAGCGGGCTGAAGCTGACCCTATCCTGCCACAGGCCAACGCCCAGTACAACGGTGGACGACTCGAGCGATCATTCTTTGACAACATCGTTCGTTTGCTTGTTCGCTTCAGGACAACGGACACGGTTGACCGTGCTGACGAGAGACTGCGCCCGATGCAGATATCAAGCCTGACAGGATTCTTCGCCAATCGACACCTGTCCGAAGATGCCGCCCGTGATGCCCATCGAAGAGTGTACTATCAGGCCGACGGAGCGGATGCGGGTAATAAGACGCTTGGAGGGGCCGCGGCGTATCAAGCGTACCTGTGAGTCTGGGTATGCGCAGTCACAATTCTCGCTGAGATCTCAGTAGCATCTGGGACAGGGATCACTATTCCGCCTATCACAGCTATCCATCCCAAGACAACAGGGAAAGACTTGTTGGTCTGGCTGTGGCGGAGCGTGAGTATGAAGCTCAATTACGGGTTAAGTGGCGCTGATCTGATCCTGCGCAGTATTCAGCCTCTGGGATAGGGTACAGCCACGAAGTACTCGTGCCAGCACCGAAGAGGCTGCTCAGTACGCGGCCGCCACCGCCAAGTACCTCTTTGACAGGGTGAGGGAGTTTTCCGCATCCGCATTGAGGATCAATGGCTAACCTGTTTAGCACTACGACTTGCCTCACAACCATCACCATCATCGTCGAGGCTCGCGATACTCTGGCTATAGTGCCGATCATGACAGCGACTCGGACGATGAGAGGCGTCTGCGACGACGAAGCATGCACGGGCGTGAGTGGCTAGTACTCGAGGTCGACAGCTCGGCTGACCAGAGACGTCTCATAGAGCCGACATATGGACCGGGCGTGCAAGCTCCCATGATGCAGGGTGGGTACGCTCCTGGCATGATGTCCCCGCAGCAGGTCATGCCCATGGGCATGGGCGGTGGTATAGGCTATGGCATGCCGGGTGGTGGAATGGCCCATCCTGGTATGGGAGCGATAGGTATGCCTGGTGCAATGGGGATGGGCAATGGCGTGATGCACCCCATGATGGGTATGGGTGGTTTACACCACCCAGGAATGGGTATGGGTATGGGCGGAATGGGGGGTATGGGCATGATGAATCAGATGACGCCAGGGAACCATGGTCAGATGGGCGAGGCGCAGGCTGCTCCGGTGAGTGAGCAGGGGTTGTATCAGCTGTTCTGTTACTGAGCACGTTCCTAGGGCATGCACCCGTACACGTATGGCACCCAGTCAGGTGTGGCGTGGGGCAATCAGCCCATCGACCAGATGGGTGGGTGTTCCGTCGAGCGGTTCGCATGCGAGAGTTGCTGACATGTATGATTCAGGCAATCCGACCTTCCCCGGGGGGCCGACGCACCAGGGAGCCAGAGGGTGGTACAGCTACGGCCAACCGAGCTACTTTAGGCCATAGCGACTGAGTTGTGGTGAAGTGTGAGAGGTCGTAACAGTATAAATGTACAGCAAAGTTAGGAGCAATGCTATGTACAAGGAATATGCACTGTCACATCGTCAGCCGTGACTCAGGACACACGTACATGAGCCCATGCAGGATTTTGGCATGTCGCCTGGGAATCTAGCTTGATGGTGCCGTCGTCGCTGGGTTCAGTCGAGAGTCGCCTACCCAGACCCGACAGGCTGAGTCGCCAGGGCTCGAACGAGGCACCGCCACGCTAGATCTAACTAGAGTTCGGGATGAGGTCATTTGACCGGCTTGTTCAGATGACCGATATGGGCGTTGGGAAAGAAGGGATGTATAGGAGGTCGGCTGGCGTGCTTGCCGTCCTGTCTTCTTTGCAGTGTAACACAGAGTCCGCACCGTTCTTAGCTTGTCTAGACAGCTCTGAAGGGCTGCTCGAACCACCAACAGCAGCGCTCACGACGCACCATGTTGACCTCCACTTTGCTCTTCGCCACTCTTACCATGGCCGGTGTTCACGCCTATGCCGCTCCTGCCCCAATCAGCAGCCAGGAAACCCCCCTCGAGCTGACTGGGACCTGGCCAGATGCGTGGGTAGCAGGAGCCGGATGGAATGTGGGCTGGAAAGGAGGCGAGGGTCCTTATACCTTGTGAGTGGTGTTGGGGCAAGAAGGGGGACCGAGGGCAGGCAGAGCGGGGACGTGCCGAGTAGCAGCTCGCCATCCCCTTGGCTAGTCCAGCTATGACCATGGCCTGGCTGAGTCGCTGAGCTGGTTCGCTGGGCAGCTCGGGCATCCTCACGTACCCGGATCCAAGCGACGTAGGCAAGAATGTGACCAACGCGACAGTCATTGCCGAGGACTGGCCGTTGCACAACTACATCTACCACTTTGGCACGATTGACACGTACCCTAGCGACGCCACTTTGTGAGTGGGACTGTATTTATCCCATCTTGTGCGAAGTCGAGTACAGCACGGAGCGTAGAGACCATCCTGCATCGCTGCGCGGTGTCTCGCTGCCCCCCTTCCTCAGTACACCTTTACCTTCCCGCGAGGTGCCCGCTTCGCTGTCAAACACCGCTCACGCCCGCTTTCATTGCTTAGCAAGTTCCAAATCAACGATACCGCCTCTGCCTACGCCGAGAGTCCTGAACTCGGGTTTGTCACCCCGGCCCAAGCCACTGCCGACGACGACTCATGAGTAGGTCCATCGCCTCGAGAGCGCCTGCGACCCTGTGATAGGACTACTCGTGCCCAGGAGGTCGGTCACCCAGCTATGCCTGTATGAAATGCTCTAAAACGACGCCATTACGCTATTGAAGACAACGACGAAATGTAGAATAGGACGAGAAGAAAGCCAAGTATAATGCATCCTACGAAGAAGCCACCATGCATCTCTACCACCGTGTGCTTGTGCTCTTGATGCACATTCACGGCTCTTGTCTGTTCTTCTGCCACAGACACATATCCACTCATATCGCTGCGGAGGCTGCGTCGGTTCTGATCGACACTCGATGCCAGACGCAGTGAATGATAGACGTTACCCACGTCCACGCCATGCTGTATGTACACGAATATGCAATCTACACTGCCCAGCTAGGCTCCATGTACAGCTTCGTCCCCACCAGCGAGACCCTCTGGCCTTCTACCTGGCCAACCCTCGAACCCGCCTTGGCTTTGTCCCCGCCTGAAACCTCCTCACTATTGCTCAACTCATACTTGCGACACGACCCTAGCACCTTCACACCCCTCAGCAGTTTCCGAATCGGAGCAAGAGCAAATTGGCCGAGTGAAAGTTGTACTTGTTCCGGAGTCGCTGCACGCTCTCTGGGTCGTTGTGGATGCTGCGAGGGGTGTCAGCGTACGCTCGTATGGCTCCTCGACATCGCTGCGAGGTGTACGTGGGTAGCCACAACGCACCCGTCAAAGTACGTCTGACCGAGCTGACCGTCACACAGCAGTCAGCGATTGGCTTGCCTTTACGTCAATATGCGCAGCTCACCAGAGCATCGGATTTTCGATATCCCTCCATGAGGCTGAGGCGAGTAACAAGGTCAGTCATTTATAACCACAAAGACGATTGTCCTAGGTCGCTACGTACTCGAAGAAGCCCATCCGTCGCTTCTCAAAGCTAGAGCGAGTCAGTGGAGATGACAAGCCATGCGCCAGCCGAAGCTGAGCCCTGATTCATGGGCGAGAGCCGAGGTTAGACCTACTATTGCTGTTCCACTGGACAGCGTCAGCCGTGAGCTTGTTTCTCTAGCTGAAGTGGAATGATGGCACTCACTGATCCGGACCGCTCTTGGGTCTGTGTAGCGTCAATAATTCAGCGAGCCACCAGGTCTCATGGCGCACCCACTCACGCATCTCTCCCAGCTCATCCACATACACTTCAGCGACGAGTTAGCTGGTCCAGTCTGCCAAAGCTGCGGTGAGAGCTCACAAGGCGAAGCAAAAAAATCGTATCTGAGGTCGATGTAAGCTTGATGCGAGGTTTACAGAGCATCGATACACTCACATGGCAAACAGTACGTCCTCGCAAGTGATACCCTGTGGTCGTGTCAGCGATGCTCCGAAGAGGTGTTTGAAAGGGAAGGTAGGGTGCCACGTACCATCCTATTACGCACTCGGATCGACCATCCTGTCTCGACATGGCCCAGGTTGAGCTCTTCGACGATGGGAGAAGTAGCAGGCTGACCGCGCTCTTTGATCCCTGTGATTTCACGATCCAGTCAGGTAGACCCACGAAGCGGGAAGCTTTGGTGGAGCTTACATTCCTAAGCCGACAGAAGCGATGTACATTAGCATGTCTGACTTTGAAATTGATCGTAGCCGCAAGGCACACACCGTCTCGGTGTCTGGGCAGTATGACCGTCAGCACCGATACCCGTGTGAGTCGTGCTCCGTACTAACCGTCAAAATCCACCCAGATAGCGGCAAACATAGGATGCTGAGGTCGGTCGCACGCATCAGCAAGTATGACCCCTTGCTCTGGGTATCCGTCGCACGCGGTACTCGCTCACCTCGATCACGTTCCACGACAGGTACTTTGCATAAGGCTTGGGGTCCCAGCTTCTGACATTGAGCAACGGGTGGATCTTGAGCGGTGTCTCGAGTTGCGCGGCTTGAAGGTATGAGAGGACCTGTGAGTGCGGATAAGCTCTGGCACCGGCTTCTGCTTAGCAGAGCGTTTGGGTCACCCACTGGACCGTAACCCGGCCGACTGCGAAGTTGTCAGCGGGCGTGACGTACCACAACGTATTGCCATATCAGGAAGAGACCAATCGGATACCCACGATGGCTTGAAGGGACCAATGGTGATGGCTGCAGACAAGCGACATCGGTCAGCCCCAAGGCGCATCGACGGGTCTAGACCCAACTACACACCCACCCGCATCACGCGCGTTTCCGGTCGGTATCATGGCCATGCTGGGCGCAAGTGAGGCTTGGGTACTGGCTAGGCGCGGGTGTTATAGACTCAGCTGCAAGGTGCGTTCCCGCTTTGGACGCGGCTAAGCTCACTCTGTGGATCTTTTTGTCGGCTTGAGAGTATCTGGTATGGGAAGAAGGTCGAATCAGCAGCAATGGCAATGCAAGGACAATGTCAGCAGAGCGAGGTCACTTTGTCAAAGTCGCTTTGTCAGCTCGCGAGTCGGAAGTAGCAAGTGGTTCATGTCAACAGCTCAACTGAGGTCACTATGCGGACCAAGGTGTGTTTGTCCGCTCTCTGGGTAGAGTCATCAACCAACATCACTGCCTGGGATCCGTGTGGACTAAGACCGCGTTACAAAGGATGATGGGTTGTTGAGCGGCGTCAATGATCCTTTCGGCGGGGATGAGTGCGTGGATACACCGTGAGAAGGGTGATGCATGCATACAGGGAGAGGTGTCAGACGTGCGAGGAGAGTGAAACGCAGTCACCACCGCGGTATCGTCATTCCCCGCATCACCCCGTGAATTCATTCACCCGGCCCGGAGCTGCGGTTGACTGTGGGTGACTGTGATGAGATGAGATCAGGTGATTCTCCTTGTAGCTGTAGCTGTCATCTCATCATCACCATTGTCTCTTTTCAATCGTCGACACCAGGTCACATCTCGATCACAGCCCCGGCCACCGCCCACCCGCCAGCATGGAGCTGTACATCCCCCCACCCACCCACTTCCTCCCTCGACTGCTACCGCCCAGACCCGTCGTACCCGCCGTCCCTCTCGTGCCCCCTCCCGAACTTCCCGAAGTCCTCCACGCGCCAGAAGGTACCTACCGCCTCATCACCGACAACTTCTCCACCATCGGCAGTCCTGCTCACCCGACGGCTGCAGAGCTCCGTACCCAGGCGACCGGCTCGGCCTTCTTGGCCGGCGCCGGCGGGTTCATGGCCACGCCCGGCATGATGCCCATCGGACCCATCTCGGCCGCCTCGGCCATGTCCTTCGGGTCCACCATCGTCAACGGACAGCCACAGCCGGGGTGGCCGGTCAGGATGAGCTTTGTCAATGTCTGGTTCCCGCAGAGGGCAGGGGGTGATAGGGGTTTCGGAGGGCTGCTGGGCAAAGGTGGTCAGGGAGGTACGGTCGTGGACTCGCAACCGCCAAAAGAGGGCACGGGATACGAGGCGAGCATCCACTCGGATGACTCTGGCGAGTCGGACTCGGTCCTGCCCCCGCTAGAGATCGGGTTCAGCAATCTTCCCCAGCAGGGGAACAAGAGGATACCATTCACCAAGAACCAGTCCTCGGCCAACGTCATCCCGAGACCCAAGAACAACATGCGGTCGTCCAACTCGACCTTTGTGACCCGAGTCCAGGTGCAGGACAACCTGGTCAAGAACCTGCAAGACAGGGGCAGGAACGGAGGCGAGATGGTCCGTTGGGGCTTTTGGAATCTCGGCAGGACCTTTGCGTGGGGCGAAGAGGGTGGCAAGACCAAGGTGAGTCCCGGTCTGACCACCTGATACTAGGCCTGACGGGGTTGCCGGCGCGTAGGAACCCCTCACTCGGATCACCTTTTCCCAAGTAGTGACCTGCCACGCTGTCAATCTCTACACCCTCAGCCCGGACAGGGCGGACGTGATCGTCGGCTTCTCTTCTGGAGATCTCATCTGGATAGACTTTACCATCGCCAAGTACACGCGACTCAACAAGGGGGTGAGTGTCAGAGCGAGTTCGGCTGCACAGCCGTGTACTGACTAAAAGCTCGCGTGACAGGGCTTGCTGAACAACAGCGCGGTGATCGAGGTCCACTTTGACCCCAGGCAACCACACCACTTTGTAGCCATGTTTGCCGACTCGAGCGTACTCCGCTTTCACCTCTTCGCCGAAGACCCCGTCGCGAGCGTCATGTCCACGCCTATGCCGTGGAACGTCCACTTCGACAATGAGAAATCCCGCCGGGGATCGGCCGACTCGGGCCTGGGGACCAAGCCGTATCAGGCGGATGGTGACGAGGAAGGAGAGGAGCTGATCAAGTGGAAGAACGAGGAATGGAATCTGACCCTGACGGAGAAGGACAGGAAGGACAAGGACAAGTACGTCTGGGCTGGGAAGAACCCTATTGCCGCTTGGAAGCTGCCTACGTCCGAGATCACCTGTGAGTGCCTTCAGCCTGCAGACAGACACGCCTGACACCCCGCTGATTCGTGTATACCCTCTAGCCATGAAGTACTCCCCCGACGGGCGATTCCTGGCTGTGACCGCGAAAGATGGGAAACTGCGGATGGTAGACGTGGCCGAGGAGCAGTGAGTGACCATCTGAGCAGTAGTCTGGCTCAACTGACTCACGCTCGCAGACTGAGCGACGTCTTTGCGGGATACTTTGGTTCTCTCAACTGCGTAGGTTGTATCCAGGCTTTCAGCCGAACGGTCGACTGACACGTTTCCTCCCCGCTAGATCGCTTGGTCTCCCGACTCACGGTTCATTGCGGTCGGAGGACAGGACGACCTGATCACCATCTTTTCCGCCAGAGAATCGCGTATCGTGGCCAGGTGTCAGGGTCATTCCGCCTTTGTCACGTCGATCGCGTTCGATCAGTCAAGAGGGGCGGCGCGGGCCTACAGGTTTGCCAGTGTGGGCGAGGACGGTAAACTGATCTTGGTGAGTTGCTCGCCATGCCTGATTGCAGGTCAAGCCGTTGACGAGCTATACTTGGCAGTGGGACTTCTCTGCTGCGGCCTTGCACCGACCTAGGCACCATCACCCGACGTCTTCGCATCACCGCTTGAACGCTGGTGGCAGCAGCGCATCGCTTGCCGGACACTCCAAGTCCAACCTGCCGCTCAATACAAAAGGAGCGATCTTTCACCCTGCACCTCCCCGAAGCGAGGTGGCGCACCTGCAGCCGGTCATGGTGAGTAATTTGTCGTCCCCCAGTCTCCCAGCTTATCGTATCTCCCTCACAGGCCCGAGTGGTCGAGGGCAACCTCATGTCCGGTGTCCACATGACTCAGACATCGGTCGTGACGGTGAGCCGAGCAGCGATCGTCAAGTTCTGGCAAAAGCCTCCGAAGCATGGATCGACCTTGAGTCGTCCCCGGAGAGGTACGTCATCGGGTCTGGGCGCCTCGCAACGGAGGGAGAGGGGAGATCGAGAGAGCATCATGGCTGCTTGAGCCTTTGATTGAGCGATGTGGCGTTGTATGCAGTGTATCAGGTTCAGTTCTGGTTGGTACCCAAGGTTCTCACTCGGCCCAACGTTCCGCTCACTTGTCAGACACCGATCCCGACGTCCTCGTACTTGTACGGGCAGTCGAGTCCGCTAGCAGGGCGTGTCTGCATGCTAAACCTTGTTCTCCGAACGGGATCGGAACGCTGTCTCGCAGCAAGCTCGGATCCCGATCATCGACACCTGTGTGGAAGGTTGCTTCGATGTGTCTGTGTGGATCGACGGCTGAAACAGGTAGGCGAGGTGTTTATCAGAGTGTGTGTCCCCGTCGGACCCGTGATTAACCTGGATTAATGGTAAAGGCCATTGACTGACCGAAAGATTGTGATCCAGAGCCCAGAGCAATGGGATTGATGCGCATGCGCTCGATCCCATCCCGCTCGGACGGTATTCGAAGCGACGGTGGCACCTCTGACCCATGGCTTACTGGCGCCTGACCGACAGTTGGCTCGCTCTGACGCTTCGGGCAATATGGGTCTGAGCCTGTGCACAGGCTCGTTGTGCAGCAGTATCATGAATTGTATGTTGACTCCTGGGTATATGTAGGGGACGCCTCCGTCGTTCTGACACCCATATGCTACGCCCGACGCTCATGTCGGACCGCTGATGATTGACTGTTGATACGCTTCAAAGCCGCCGCCACCATGAGCCTGCCCGATGTCAACGCCGTGATGTGGAGCATGATGGGCAGTGTGATGATCAAGACCACGGTGAGTGCGCCCGTCCTGCCTCGCACCATGCGAACAGGGAGGAAGGCTCATTGTTCCGCCCACGACCCAGTGGTTCGCAGCGATGGGTTCCATCCTGCAGTCCATCGTTGTGACATGGATCGTCTCGCATACGTTTCGATACTTTGAGTACTTTACCCGGACCGACTCGGTGTGGCTGCTTGGAGGGGTGGCCAGCGGGGCGTTGCTATCTGTGTGAGCTGGGTGCTTCTCGCTCCGGTCGTGTTCAGCGCTGAGCCATGACCCCCTTCGAAAGAGGCGCACTTGCATTGTCGTGTGCCCAGGTAAGTCTCTCTAGACCTGTTCCCAAGATATGGGATGAACGAAGCTCGCCCCGCGCAACCAGCTGACACCCTCATCAGGTGTACAGACTTGTCCACATCGACAATACCAACATCGCCAAAGGCTTTCGATTCCTGGTGCTATCCGACATGTCCCACCTGCTCATCGGTGCAGTGTTCAATGTCGCCGCTGGTTCGTACTATGCCTACAGGGCTTACAGGGTGAGCCGTGACTCTTCTTCGTGCACGTCTTGGCTGGCTGACAAAGTCTTGTGACAGATCACTAGAGGCAGATGGTGGATCATACCGCCTTTTGCCATTGGCCTCGTAGCGCAGTTCATCGTCGCGTTGATGTGAGCCGGAGTCTGGACACTGCCATGCCTGAACTCCCCATGACTCAGCTGATCAGCCTCACAGCGCAACGTACAAAGGCATGGTCGTGCCGGTGGTCACGCTGGAGGTCTTGCCACAATTGCAGGGGTTCATGCTGAGTGGGATCAAGTGGTTCAAGGCGTGGGGCGCTTTGACGCTCGCCGTAGATGGCAGCTTGTGCTTCTTCAGTAGGTCGGGGCGTGCTCGAAACAGTGACGTGGACTGTGCTGATGTGACCATTCACGCCAGTGACGTTCATGCTGTTCAAGTCGAAATCTGGCCTATTCCATAACCAGCCGCGCCTGTTCAACAAGCTACTGTCGATCACATACGAGACCATGTAGGTTGTTCGAGGCCCGGCGAATGGCGGCGCAGCACCCGCTGATCTCGCCTTGCTGCTCCCCTGCCTCATCAGGCTTCCTCCCGTCATCTGCCTGTTGATCCTCGAAGCGGCTAGCCAGAAGGAGGAGTCACCCATGAGTGAGTCAACGAGTCATCGTCACGAGGCCGGGGCGGCCCGTTCCCAATCGTCACGCTGATCCGCCGAACCCTACCAGCCGACTTCAGAAGGGTCATTAGCACCGTCCTACCCGTCCTCTACTACCACTCCACCTTGTCCACCCTGGTGGGCAGGCAGAAAGTCCGGGCGATACTGCACGAGAGCAGGGTGGCCTCCGGCTTGGAAGTGTATCAGCCGCAAGTTGACAAGCTGGCGGCCGGGCGAGACCGCCCGAGCGGCAGCGCAAGTGGCAGTGGGAGGGAGTGGGAGTGGGAGTGGGAGTGGGAGTGGGAGTGGGAGTGGGAGGGAGTGGGAGTGGGAGTGGGAGTGGGAGTGGGAGTGGGAGTGGGAGTGGGAGTGGCGGGACCAGCAGCGGGCGTGGAACCCAGAGCGGAGGGATATTCTACTACAGCCGAGGCAAGGCCGATCGGGATCTCAGGTCGGATCTCGAGCTGCAGAAGCCCTCGGGGCCATTCGTCAGGGTGAGTGTGGCGCCTGCGGTCGACTTTGCCATATGATGCGAAGAGGAGAGCGCTGACCACCGCGGTTTCGAAGCAGATTGATACGGTGGAATGCGCCACAACGCCGACCAAGGAGCTCTCGCCGGTGGATCTCCCCTTACATACGCTGGGTCTCAAAGCAGACGCCGACGTCCGTCCGGACCAGAGCATCACCAGGCCCATATGGGATCTGCAAGTGTTGAACAAGTGGGAATCGACCGGGCACTAGAGTGCTTAGACGACTCCGTGAGCTGACGGCAAAGGCGTGAAAAATCTGTACCTGTATCTGTGATTGCTGGCCTTTGCTCGATATCATGTTGGTTTGTCACCTATGCAAGCGACACCTGGACAGTCGCGGAAGAGCCTATAGCGCGTGGCCTGTGCGGAGGTTACCCTCATGGCAGATATGGACGCCCGCTTGGAGCGTCAGGCTGTCTGCACGCACAAGGGTGCACCCACTCCCACAAAGACCCAGGCTGTACTCGCTCAGGTCGTTGTGTGGTACATGGTTGAGCGTAACGCTACGCGCGTGGCTGTATGCGTGTGCGTCGTATACAATGCCCGTGTATCCGGTGACATCACGAGATCACACATTCGTTCGAGCGCAGCAACGTAATTCACAACGGACAATCAATCCTCTCCAGGTCCCATCAGGTGTGACCCCGTCCAATCGATTTAGCGTTTCGCCCCATTCCCATGCTCAGGCCGGACGCCGGTGTGTCCGCTCGCTGGGCGGGGCCCGGTGGCGAAGCATTAGCGGGCCAGCAGCTCTAGCTGCAGGGACCCCAGCGGCGCGATGCCCAGGAGCATGCGAATGAGCAAGCATGAGCCGTTTGGCGAACCCTGCGGGTGGAGTATGGTCGGCTCGGCACGACGTTAATTAGCCTCCGAGCGGATACGATCGCCCAAAGCGAGCGAGAATTGACTTCCCGACGAGGGACTGACAGCTGGAGCTAAACCCGGGTGGTGACCGCCTTGAATCCGAGCTGGGATCTTTGATAGATCCTCAGTCGTGCTTACTATCGCCTTCCTTCTGATATAAGTTCAACCCCTACAACCGCCCCTGGCATCATCTACCATCATTCGTCCCAAATGACCAGCAAGATGCCCTCCCCTTCTCCAGTCTTCAGCGAGCTGCCACCCGGATCAGACATCGATGTCATCCTCTGGAATATGCTGGAGAAGACCTACATCGACATGAGGGTGAGCCACTCCCCGCCAGCCTCGACCCTGCTACCTCGCTGAGCCTGACCTCGCCTAGTGGTACAACGCGGTCAGTACGATATTCATCGCCATCGTCGTCACCTCTATCCTGTCATTTTCTGTTCGATATTTTGAGCACTTCCTTCACACCGACTCTACGTGGATGCTGTATGCTGTGGGACTGGGTGCTATGGGCTCTTTGTGGGTCAAATTCGATCGATGCTCTGACAGAGAACTCTTCTGGGGTCTTTGCTAGCGAGGGTTCGGTGCGCTGACGCCAGGCCTGGCACGTACTCGTTAGGACTACCCTTGCCCTGACAACCGCTCAGGTAAGTCTACAAATCGCTGCTCATGGTACACCGCATGAGTACAAACTATTGTGCTTGCAACGCCTGGAGCTGACACTTGTACTGTCGTAGCAATACTTTCTCGTCTACTGCAATCTTGACAACATCCACACCACCTTCCGCCGCTTGTACCTCATCGACATGACCGTCCTGCTCATCGGGACCCTGTTCAACCTGGCAGCAGGCGCTTACTACACCTACCGAGCCTGGCGGGTGAGTGACAGGTGTTGAACAAGTACACTGCGCCGTTTCCGGTCTTTAGTGCACTCTACACCTATCCACACGAACGGGTTCGGTGCTGACTCGCCCTCGTTCAGATGAGCAAGAACAAGTGGTGGGTCATCCCGATATTCAGCGCGGCTCTCATCGCACAGTTTGTTGTGGGCATTGTGTGAGTCTTGGTGTAGGTGATTGGCGCTAAGCAGGAACAGTCACTGACAGTCCACAGCGCCATTCATCACGGCTACCAGCTTCCCAGGATTACCGTCGACAACTTTGCAGAGTTTGACGAGTTTACATTCGGCAATGCCAAGCTGTTCACCTTGTTCCGGGCTATGAACTTGGCCGTCGATGGTAGCTTGTGCCTCGTCAGTGCGTACATCGAGGATGATCCTCAATCCTTACGAAGCAAATGGGGCGCTCACCACAGACACTCGGCGTGCTTTATCGCAGTGACCGTTGTCCTGCTCAAGTCCAAGCAGAGTATCTTCCACAATCAATCGCGACTTTTCACCAAGCTACTCGCGGCTACATACGAGACCATGTGAGTGTGGCGCCGTCCAACCCGACATTCAGCTGAGTAGCTCATATTTCCCCTCAGGCTCCCTCCGGCCATCTGCCTTTTGGTCCTGGAGATATTCAGCAGTCGAGAGCAGGACCCGCTGGGTGAGTGGCGTCTCGCTCGTTATTGACTCTAGCCTGACAAGGCCCTATCTCTCTCCTCAGTGGACTTCAGACGGCCCATCTGCCTCTGCCTACCCGTACTGTACTGGCACTCGACCATCCTGACGCTCGTCGGAAGGCAGAAAGTCCGCCAGCTGCTAGATCGTCAGCTGGTCGCGGACGGTATCGAAGTCTACCACGCGAGTAGCTCGATGTCCGCCGGCGACAGGCGACCGAGCAACCGGGTATCTATACCCCCTCCCAAGGGTAGTGGTGGGAGGGTCTTCATCAGCAGAGGGAGGGACAAGGCGGTGGACATTGAGCTTGATCCGAGCTTTACGAGGTCTGCTGGCTCGTTTGTCAGGGTGAGCTGAGCCTTGGGCAGCAAAGTAGCGGCTGCTACGGCCTTGGGATCATTACTGATTCTGAATTGCACAGATCGAGACAGAGCAAAACGTATCTTACGACCCTGTGAACGAGCTCTCACCCGTCACGCTCATGTTTGACAGACCAAGCGTGAACCGGGGACCGTCCCCGACCTCGGTCTCGCCCTTTGCCTTCCACTTGCAAGATGGGAACGCTGATGCGGACGTGGACGTCAAGCCGGATGACAGCATCACCCACTCAATTGGCGAGACCCAATCTGGCAAGTGGGAGTCAATGGAGAACCTGTGCCCGCCATCGCCTCGGAAGGTCTGAGCGGGCGTAAAAGGCTCGCGGCATGAAGTGTGTAACAGGGTCATGGCGAGTTTGAGCTTTGGCGGTTGTATAGTCTCGTATGCATATAGTCTCGTATGCAGTGGGTCTGGGTCGAGCCTTGCCGACTTGAAGGCCCGTGATAAGTATGAGAAAGACGCTTGGATCCTTCGGGCAAGCGATCGCGTACGGCGCAGTCTCATAGAGGCATCGCTTGCCCCCAAAGCGGATTATGGGCTGAGTGCCAAACGTGATACACCAGCCGGACCGTGACGTAACAGAGCTTGCACTGTTCCTCCAGGTCCCATCATGGGTAGTCATCTATTCTCACAGCTCGGTCCTCGGTGCGATCTGCTCAGCACGTCGAGTCGACTGACAGGCGCTGCACCGCTCGAGGCCTGGCCGGGAGCACCAATAAGCTCTACAGCACTGACCTTAGAGCACTGACCTTACCGAGTGACTCACCGCAGATGCCCAGAGCTTGACCTGGGTTGCCGTGCGCTGACTGATCAATTTGCTCGCCTGGATGCGCAGTATAAAGCTGACAGAGCGGTGGTTGAGCCAGTTGTCTTTAGTGCTGTTCAATGGAGACCAAGAAGACCCAAAGTATAGAATGACTCATTACACAACGCACCCCGGCGTCGCCCTCCAACCCAGGACAGACATCGATACCATCCTGTGGAACATGCTTGGGCCAATGTACCTCGACATGACGGTAGGTCGTCCGCCACGTCTGACGTTCAGTCAATGATACTGACGACGTCGCCCTACAGTGGTTCAACGCGATAGGTTGCATGTTCCAGGCGGTCATTGTCACTTCCATCGTCTCCATTACCATACGGTACTTTGACCACTGGTCGACCAGGGACTCGACATGGCTGTTGTATGCTGTGGCACTGGGCGCCCTTATATCTGTGTACGTTGGTGCCACTGCTGCTTGAAGGGTACATGATCGAGGAAAGTGACTGCATTCTGCCTTTTCGCCACAGCGCAACGCTTGGTATGACCACTGCACAGGTGAGTGGTGTTCACGCAGTGGGCCTTGGGGACCCACTGACCAGTATAAACGCTCAGGCGAAGCTGACCACCTCCTCGGGATCCCTGCTCCTGCCCTTAACCCTGCTCCCGCTCGCAGCAATACTTCTTGGTTCACAGCGGGGTGACCACCATCCACGACTACTTTCGCCGGTTGTACCTCCTCGACATGGCCCACATGCTCATTGGAGCCATCCTCAATCTCGCAGCGGCGACCTATTACTCGTATCGAGCCTGGCGGGTGAGCGCGACATGACTCTTCACACGCGCTGCAGGCTGGCGTATCCGTGCTGAGCCGCGAGCGGGACCGCAGATGACCAAGTGCAGGTGGTGGGTGGTCCCGCTGTTTGCGCTCGCTCTCGCTGCGCAGTTCATCGTGGCGCTCGTGTATGTATTGCTTGGATTCCGCGTTTAGCACGGACTATGGCTGACAGAGCTCGAACCGATGCGATCAGGGCGGTCCACCATGGCTTCCAGCTGCCTCGCTTGACACTGGACAACCTGTCCCATTTCCACGAGTTCACCTATGGCAATGCCCAGCTGTTCAACCTTTGGGGAGCGCTCAACCTGGCTGTAGATGGGTCGCTCTGCCTGATCAGTGGGTGACAGGTAGCGCCAGCACGGCGTGGCCTGGCACATCGTGCAGCTTCAGCTGAGCCAGGCTGACCAGGGATTGTCTTTTTGGTGCGCTCTCAGTGACCACCGTGCTGATCAAGACCAAGCAGAGCGTATTTCATAACGAATCTAGACTGTTCACCAAGATCCTGGCTGCGGTGTACGAGACCATGTGAGTGGGGCGATGCCACGCCTAAGTCATACCGCTGAACGGCCCATTCCAAAGGTTGCCACCTGCACTCTCCCTGTTGATTCTGGAGATCCTGAGCAGCAGGGCTGTAGATCCACTGAGTGAATGGTGTGATGACCCGTCTCACTAGCCCCCCCCCGCCCCCCCCGCTCCCACCCGAGCCTCCCTCTCGATGCATCTCGCCCAGCCGACTTTCGTAGACCCATCGTGATGTGTCTGCCTGTTCTCTACTGGCACTCGACCGTCCTGACCCTTGCAGGCAGGCAGAAAGTCCGCGCGTTGCTCGTTCGACGGCTGGCAGAAGGGGGCATCGATGTCTATCCGAGCGTTGTCTCGCCGATGACACCGAGCTCAGGCGCGAGTGGCAAGACCCCCGGGTCTGCCGGGTCCGCCTCACATCCATCATCGCCGTTGAAGAGTGGGAACAACGGACCGAGGGTGTTCGTTGGCAGAGTCAGAGAGCAACTCGTCGGCATTGAGCTCGGGATCGAGCTTGTCAAGCCAACAGGATCACCTCATCAGGTAAGCGCTCACTCCTCCATCAAACGGCAAGCCGAGTAAGCCAGCCGGCACTGCTGACGGAGACCCAGCAGCATAGCTCACTTGCCTGCCCTGCTGATGCCACCACGAGTCTGCCCATGACACGCGACGCCCGAACCAGCGTCGACCGCGTACCCGCTCTCACTTTGGAAGACCCCGCTCGTGGGGAGAACCACAAGTCTTCCTGGGAAGATCCGTCAGACACTCCCATACCCTGGGGGTCGACCGACAACCTGTATCGGCCTATGCCCATGGCCGCATGATCAGCTGCGTGGGCAGTGCGAGCGCGGGTTGTGGCCCCCGGCGCCTTGTATGGCCCAGAGACACCCTGACATACATGACAGAAGCGCGATGCTGTCGATGCTGGACTCCTCAAAGACCCTATGCATGATAATGCTTGAAATGTCTAGTGTATATGCTGAAGAGATGCCGGACAGTAGTGCTAGTTGACACAGTGATGGTGAAGATGGGTGGGTAGTGAAACGTAAAATGTAGTGATGTAGTTGATGACAACGTGCGATGGTACTGGTACAAATTGAACCGCGGTCCTGGCGGATTGGTCTCGTAGTCGGATGACCCGCGCCGCGGGTACTTTGATCGTGATTCTCCTCCCTGGTGCCCCTACCACCTTCTGGCCGCATCTCCAGCTCTGAACCCCTCCGCCTCGAGAAAGACAGGCAGGTAGCCCATCCTGTGGCCTGGTGCCAAGTTATGGCCGTGCCCATGACCTTGCTCGGTGCTCCCATCCTCGTCCTCGTCCATGTCTATATCCACGTCCATCTCGTCATGGGCGGCTGGACCAAGCGCGGCATCATCCGTGCCGCTACCCAACAGCACGCCGAGTCTCAGTCCGCTACCAGGCGCCGAGACGTCCCGTTCTTCGAGGACACTGCCACTCTCTGAGCGCTTGAGGCAGGGCCGCTCCAGCTCGGGATAACCGGGGGTGTCGATCGCGGGGGAAGAAGGGAACAGTGCCGGTTGGAGATTAGGCGGCCGGGGCCAGAGCAAAGCAGGCTCGATAGCTTCGTCCTCCGCCGTCGACAGCTCATCCAGGGTCGGTACGCGCGACGTGGAGGGCCGAGTAGGCGTAGCCATTGTCGATCCCGCATTCATGGGCGAAGGGAACCTCCACCCGTTCATGGACGGGTGGACCGCCTGTGGCGTATGATTCAACCTCCTCCTACTGACCGGAGTGATGTTGCTACCAGCCGGCGAGTCAAATATCCGCCTCGAAGGAGCGCTCAGACCGTCAACCGAGATGGAAGGTCCGGCGGCATCAGGCGTAAAGGTCATACTCTTCCTCGCTTCGAGCTGAGGGCTCGCACTTCGCCTCCCCTTGCCGACGGGCGACGCAGTGGCGAGGTACAGAGCGGTGTGCGATTCCGACAATGAGGATTGATGCAAACCGATCAGCGAAGGCGGTCGCTGTCGCGGCGCTGGTGGTGCTGGAACCTGATAAGAAGGCTCGAGAACCAGCGCAGAGTGGGAGAGAGTCGATCGATGCCCGCGAATGGGTGCGCCCGGGGCGATGCTCGCTCGTCGCTTGCCAGCAGAGACGGGACTTGGTGTACGGGGTGGTCGGTCGAACTGAGTGGTGAACAGGCCCGCTGACGGAGCCGACTGCGCCATGCCGTCGTCCTCGTCGTTGTCGTCATTGTCCGAGACCAAGAAGCTCTTCTCCATCTGTATGATCTCCTCCAGCACGTCTCGCATGTCCTTGCCCATTCCGAAGGGCAAGGGGTCGGGCGTAGGTTTTCTTCCCTTCCTGGAAGAGGTAGACCGGCTATCACCTCTCTTGTGCTGTGGCCTCTTGCTAGATGATATGGGTTGGGCGTTGACGTAGGTCTGCCCTGGTTCCGCTTGCAGCCACTCTTCCTCATCGTCGTCTTCGTGGATGACCGCGCCCACGTTGACGTTGTTACCATATCCTCGCCTTGAAGCTGTACTGGCAGACGAAGCGTTGCGCGACAAGCTGCCTGCTCCCCAGGAAGAGGAAGAGATGGAAGTGATCGAGCTAGCAATGGACGGGTTTCGAGAATGACTCGCGCCAGCACCGCCGACCAGCTCGGGGACCGCGCGAGTCGCCGAAGACGAGGTGGACATGATCGTGCTCCGGCTGGTACTGATGGAGCTTGCCAAGCTGCCTTCGGCACGTCTTCTTCTCCTCTCCTCCCGCCGTTCGTCACGTCGAATATCTGCGCGGGCCAGCCGGCGATAGTGTGACGCGTTCCAGTCTGCGTCATGGTACGAGGACCCCGAGGCGACCGACGAGGCGGAGGCGGAAGAAGGGTTACGCGAGAGGGATGCTGATGCTTCCCCTAGGGACAAGCTGGTGGCATGGTGAGGTAGGGTAGGCTCGGTGGGCTTGTAGCAGAGTGAGGAGAAAGCGTCGGAGCGAGCGCACGCTAATCAAGAGCCCTTTAGTCATACGTCCAGTATAAACCGGCTTTCAAGCACTCACCAACACTACAGTAGATCCCTCCGTCCTGCGTCGGGTTTCCACAGAAGCATCTGCCTTTGGCTTTTGGACTGGGCGACATGCTCGATTCGGAGTCACTCTGGATATCCTCCTGCGCGTATCTCGCAATCCCCGATCCAGACGAGGACGACGGGTTCATCTTCCCCCTGACCTCGTGTCCGCGTCCGTACCCGTTTCCAAAGGCGCTTGACGGGTTCCTCAACCCAGCGAGCGAAGGGATGTTGGCGCTGGACTCGTACAAGGGGTAATGTTGTCGATTGTGAGGATGGTCTGGATGAAAGACCGGGACTGGGACGGGGAAGGCGATGCTGCTTGACGAGGGCATGGAAGGCGAGGGGTGTGACGTTGGCTGAGAGAGAACCGATAGCTGCCTTGTGTGAACAAAAAGCTGCCTGAGCTTGATGGTCGAATGAAAGGGCGTCGGTGTGTATGACGGCGTGAGAGCGAGAAAGGGTGAGACGATTCGATGCACGGTGTGTGTTGCGTGCGAGTGGTATCAGTCGCGTCTGGCGATGGCGAGCCGGTCGAGGAGGTGAGATCAACACATCGATTCTATATTCTAACACGTCGTACACGGTCAAGACACCTTGGTGTATTGCTAGTCGATCCACTGAACAATGGATGATGTCTCGGCGAAGTCGGATCAGGACCAGGACTGGCCATGGACGCAATGCAATGCAATGCAACGCAAATGCGATGCTGATCCAAACACAAACAAATCTCGCCGCCGTCAAAGGGTTCTTCCACTCTGAAGCCTGAAAGGGTCTCCTGTCCCATGTTTGTGTTGGTAGGAAGAAAAAAAGGTGAAAACCTCTGACCTCGCCCGTCGACGCGTCCCTTCACCTCACCCTGGGCAAGAAGACGCGACACGTCACATCCTTCACATACCCCTTCCACACCTTATCCGACCCTATGGACGCGTTGATCCCTGCATGCGCTGTGACTGAGAGAAAGACAGGACCACCCGCCGAGCTTGGCTTACCGCCTCGTTCCAACCGGCTGATACCTTGGCGTTATCTCATCTAATCAGAGGCTTTGATACCAGGCTGAAACGCAACGACCAGGACTGAAGATGGAGTCTTGGCTCGTGCATGAGGCTCAACGGGTAATGGGGGAGCAGGATGAGCAGTAGTCCAGACGCGCTCGGCAGTACAGGCGCTAGCCATACTCGACCACCAGTGGGGCGCAATGCCGCGTCCGCGAGCGTGATCTTAATGCCTCAACTTGGTCAACAGTGTGCGTTACTCGACATGCAGTCATTGTGTACGCCCGTATGATCGAGTCAACGGACGCTGCCCCGAGCTGTCCACACGAGGAGAGGTCATTGAGTGACGCTTCCCTTACGGACAGTGAACGGCAGAACAGCGTCCGTCGCCGCAGCGACACTCGCGAATCTGGCTCGCGCCCAATCTGTGAGCCACTTCCGAGCTACACCGTTGCCCACCTGTCGATCACCCCAGAGTGAGACCTGGAACCAGAAGCGCGCAAGAAGCTTACTCCGCAGCGGCGGTCGCCACCCTTGCCCTCTTCACCCTGAAAATGTCGTCATTCCCCCTCCACCTCTGTCTTCCACTCGCTTCCTTCCTCCAGTCCGCCTAGGCTATGAAACGTGGAGCGCCTGCCTGTGTGGATCAGCTGGACAGCTTTCCAACTGTCGGAGGTAGATCCAGGATTGGGTCTCGGCTCGACACAAGCGCTAGTCCTGGTCAGCGCACGGTGCCTTCCATCTTGAAGGATGTACTAGTCCTACGTCACATTCGTCATCAAACGCTCGTTCGTACCTCTTGAAACGAGGACCTGGCTGGGGGGATTGGTTCTGCCCCGCTCCTTCCACCCCGTGTAGATCCTTCGACACCACACGTCATCCTCATGTCCATGACGTGTTGCGGTGCGCTTGTTGACGTTTGGGCCTCTACGCAGCAGTCAGCCTCGTCATAGCTCGAGGGGTCAGCTGGACGGGCGGTCATGTATATAAGACGTGCTGAATGGCGACTGTCAGGGTGGCATCTCATCTCATTTGACGTCAAGTGTACCAACATACCACCACCATCCCAACCACAATAACGAACATGCAGTCCCACCACAACACCGGAGCTCACGGCGCCGCCGCTGCCGAGTGAGTTTACCCTCCTGGGTGTTACAGTAGAGCCAGCGGCTTACCTTGCCGCCCTTAGCGAGCACAAGCCTACCATGGGTCAGAAGATTGGCGGAGCCGTTCAGGAGATGAGTGAGTGCTCGTCTCAATTCCCTGTCTGACAGGTCAGCGGCTGACCTCGCTCAGTCGGCAAGGCCACCCACAACCCCGGCAAGGTGGCCGAGGGCGAAGCCAAGAAGCAGGGTCTCGCTGGACCTCCCGGCGGTCCTCAGGGGTACAACGAGCAGCTCCGACACGGCGAGAGGCCTCATGACCCCGCCGACAACAGCGTTCACCAAGGTCTCTCCGGCGCCACCGGGGCCACAGGCGCGACGACCGGCACCGGCCTGACTGGCAACCACCACTCTCACCCCCACACCCAGACCGGCGACCACACTCACTCGCACGGCGCCGACAACCTCGGTCTGACGGGAAACAAGGCTGGCACCGGCAGCGGTAACCTCTCCGGCCGAGAGCCAGGACTTCAGGACGGTTCCGTCACGGGTACCGGTTACGGACAGGGTCTGATGCCTGGTAACAAGGACTCCAACACTGGCAGCATCCTCCCGGGACACCACAACGCTGGAACTCACAGCTCGACTGGCACTCACCTCCCTGGTACCGGCCACCACGAGACCACCACCGGCTCTCACATCCCCGGCACCGGCCACACCGGCCACACCGGGACCACTGGCTCTCACCTTCCCGGCACCCACGACAACACCGGTTTCACGGGCGGAGCCGTCCCCGAGTACGGTAACCACCCTCAGCAGACGCACGGTTCCGGCCTCGCCACGGGCGGCAACCACGGCATCGGAGGTGCCGGCACCGGCTCTGGCACGGGCGGTGGTCTCGCCGCTGCTGGACAGAAGATCGAGACGGCTCTGGGCCGAGACCCCGTACACGGCCAGCACGGCCAGCACGGCACTCACACCACTGGCCAGGGCTACTAGGTCATGACTGGACGGTGATCCACTCAGTTCCGAGAGCACGCCATATGTACGAACGTAACGTAGCAAAGTCGTCAGAAGCTTGTAGCCATATTCGCATACACGGATATTATTCGATACACTCTATCATGTCGCTCTCAGGCTGCTTCCCTTGAAAGTCACCTTGCGTCTGGACGTCCCTTCGCACAGGCCGTGAGACGCCCAGACCTATTCGACCGCGGGCCGGAGCACCTCCACACCGGTCTTGGCTACGCACTCTTGCACCATGAGCCGTATCTAGGTAACATCTCGTAAGCTCATTGACCGGGCGCGGCGAAACATAGCACACTCACATCTATCACACCCGTCTCGACAGCTTTGACGTTCAATAATGGTTCATGTTTCTCCGGACATCCGTCCAGGTCTTGACTTGCCGGCGGATGCAAGGTATCATTGGCCAAAGCTGGGACCCATGGCGGTATCGACTGTGTGTATCGTTAGTCCCAGTCGTGGTCATCGGACAGCTCCGGCACCACCCACCCCGTCATCCGCACTGTTCGAGGTCGGCTCGAGCGAGTCGTTGGTTTCGATGATGATGGCGAATGTGGTCTCACCTGTGATACCATAAGCGATGGGCGACATTCAGCCTTCTTCACCCTGCCAAGCTCAGGCTTCTCCCGATACACAGCCACACACCTTTGTTTTCCAGCAGCTGGCTGTCTAGCGCGTTGAGCTTGATCAAGAACCCTCGAAGCATGAGTCCTAGCTCCTCAGCTGTCGGGGCGCCGACCAGTCTTGGTGTCAGAGGGGTCAGCACATCATGTGGACCAGGAGCGAAGCTTGCGCACCGAGATCACTCACCCCACGTCGACATTCCGCCCCTCTCGCAGCTTGTCGATCTCCGCCAGGTAGCCCAGGTCAAACAACATCCTCTCCCTCGGCAGGCCATCATCCACCCCCTTGATTACCATGGTCATCCGTCTCAATTTTCCAGCGTGCACCTCGGGCGCTAGCGCCGCGATCACATTGGATATATAGGCCTGAACTTGGGGATGGCGTGACTGATAGACCGGGACGCTGTGCGCTCTGCGGCGGGTAAAGGTGGACGTGGGGTAGATGGAGCGTAGGTGGAGCAGCGTGTGTATCGATATCTCCACTGCCGAGTGCGAGGGTATTCAGTACCGCGTATGCTGAGCTCGAATGGATCGCTCGGGATTGTACTTACGAAAAGAGACGATCGCGTCTGCTATCTCTACGCGACGAGCGTGAGCAAAGTCATTTTTTTAACTCGATCGCAGTTCAAGCTCGCTCACCTTTGTAGCTCAGTCCTGGGCGTTGTGTCATCGCTCTGTCCGTGTAAGCCGTCTCAGCCCAATGTCACTCCCGTTAGAGGAGGAAGCAACCGCGAACATGAGAAGTGGAGGAGGATGTAGCTCGGAGGTTCAGGTCATGTCACGTGGATCAAGGGGAGCAGCTCGTCGGATGTCACCGCCTTTGTGACCGGTTAGCGCACCCTGAATACCGCTGATAACCACGCTGCATTGGATTGAAACCCGATTATCTCTGACCGGCTATGCTTACACGCTTAGCGGTGGATTGGGTGGGTGAGTGGGAAGATGGAGCGTTGTTACTTCGACCACCGACTGGGTCTGCAGCCCACGAGCACGCCATGAGGTTCGTGCCCCACACAGGCGCCATTACCGGGATCAACCATGCATCCAAGCATGAATGGGTACCACCACTACGCTCACCCGGCGGCAGTCCCGTGTTCAACCGAGTGGTCTCGGAAGGAATCGGAACTGATAAACCAGGTATTTTCGAATCTGATATCAACCATTTCGAACCAGTTTCAACCAGAAAATCGAAATTGACGGACATGAGCGAATCAAACCCATCGGGATGGACGACTCGAAAGGGATCAGCGCTTGAAGGGTTGATGGGAGGGATCAAGCCTTGGGACTGCCGACGATCCAGAGGTTGCTAGCGAGGATGACATGGCAGTACCGCCGTCTTGGGATAAGGATCGAATGGTCAAGGATGAGGCGACGCGGCTGATCATCCACCCCGCGAGTCCTTCCAACCGCCCGCCCGTCCTTTCCATCGCCTCGGCCAATCAACCATCCAGCGACCTGTACTGATTTCCCAATCACACCACGTAAAGCTACGTCCTTACCCCTACCCCAGACGACCGTTCCCGGGGAAACATATCCCGCGCGATCGGTTTATTTCGGTCAGTCCACACCGCCTGTTGTCTAATCTCCTTCCGCATCCTCACGGCCTTTGCCCTTGCCCCCTGCCATCACCTCGCACACCGACGCATCACCCCACACCCATCCTATTCGCAGCCTCACCTGCACGCGTGTGCTTGCTTGCTTGGCGATCCTGATTTTCGAATCCACACTTTGGGTTTAACCAACACCTGTCACATCCTCGTTCCGGTGTCCGGGTGAATAAGGCCAGATGTTCAGCTCTCCCTCGCCGGTATCATCCAGACTACATATACTTGTCCATTCCGTCCGACCCACGTCCCGGTCTTCCCTCTCTCACACTTCCTCTTCGCACTTCAGACAGATATCACCTGTAGCCAGTACCTCTTCGTCCACCTCGACTAGCCCAGCCAGCCGTCCTTTCACCTCCTCTTCACGACCCACCCTATTGAAACCTTCGACCAAGATGATGTCCATGGTCAACCGAGCGTTCGCCGCTCTCACCCCTCCCCTCACCCCCGGAGAGAACGAATCCAAGACTCGTAAGTCCATGGCTCGCCCAATCCCTGCCAACGCTGCCGATCACACGGTCACGCGATCACACGACAGGTCGTGTGGTCGTCTAGTCGCATAGTCGCTCACATGACGACGCTGATCCTTTCTTCCATCATTGTGCAGTCTCTCGACCTTCCTCCCCTCACCCCAATATCACTCCCTCGCAGAACCTGCTCCGACTCAAGGCGCACCTGCAGAACCTCCCCACTGACCTGCTCAAGCACGTCCACCTCGCTCGAGTAAGGCAGGAGGATCCCGAGCTGTTCTTCTCTGCCATCAGGGACGACCTGACCGGCCTGTAAGTCCCCATGTTCGTCTGCGACCCCCTTGGGTTGACTCGCTGATACCCGCACTAGTGCACCCATCGTATACACTCCTACCGTCGGAGAAGCATGCCAGAAGTACTCTCACATCTACCAGGGACCGGAGGGTCTCTACCTCTCCATCGAGGACAAGGTGAGTCACACGAGCAAGGACAACACCCTGCCGTTTATATGCTGAACCACTCTCCATGATAGGACCGAATCCCTGAGATCCTCAACGACTACGCCGCCAACCTGTCCAACACCCCTCAAATCCTCGTCGTCACCGACGGATCAAGAATCCTCGGTCTGGGAGATCTCGGTATCGGCGGTATGGGTATCTCGGTCGGAAAGCTCAACCTCTACGTCGCGGGTGGCGGTGTCAACCCCCATGGGTGTCTGCCCGTTGTCCTGGAGTGAGCTTGAATCCACGATTCAGAGTAAGGACCTGGCTGACAATCATCGATTAGCATGGGAACCAACACTGAATCCATCAGGAATGACCCTCTCTACATCGGTCTGAGGCAGCCCCGAGCGTCTCTGGAGCAGGTGAGGATGCCACTGTTCAGGCTTGATTCCGCATGGCTGACCCTGTCGCTAGGCTACCGAATTCATGGACAAGTTCATGGAGGCCGCGTCTGCCGCGTTCCCCAAGGCGGTCATCCAGCATGAAGACTTTTACTCCGAGGCCGCCTTCGCCTTCCTCGATCGATACAAGACCAAGTACAGGATGTTCAACGATGACATTGAGGGGTGAGCCGACTTGGGCCGTTTCCGCTTGGTTGGGGCGAGAGCTGACGATTGGTTGTTGGCAGCACCGGCTCCGTCATTCTGGCTGGATTCCTTGCTGCTGCCAAGCAGGCGAGCAAGGCTTCCGGCAAGCCCTTGAAGGACCATAGGGTGGTGTTCCTTGGTGGTGGTAGTGCCGCCGTTGGGTGAGTCGAGTCAATACGGGATGCACGTGGCGCGTTGTTGACCGCATGGCCCGTTCAGTGTCGCCAAGGAGATGATGAACTTCTTCATCATGCAGGGTCTTACCGAGGACGAGGCTCGAGAGAGATTCTGGCTGATCGATACCAAGGTGAGTTCCCGATGCCCAAAGAGAAGGCTCGAGTTCGCTGACATGCATGTGCCAATAGGGCCTGATCACCTCCACCCGACCCGATGTCACCTCTGGCAAGATCGCTTCGCACAAAAAGTACTTTATCCGAAACGACACCGAAGGCAAAGAGTACGGCTCCCTCGCCGAGGTCGTAGAATATGTCAAGCCCACGGCACTGGTCGGTCTGTCTACAACCTTTGGCGCTTTCGAGGAGCCCGTTGTTCGACGTATGGCCGATCTCAACGAGTCACCCATCATCTTCCCCCTTTCCAACCCCACTTCCAAGTGCGAGCTATCCTTTGCCGATGCCCTGGACTGGACCGACGGTCGTGTCCTCTTTGCGTCCGGTTCTCCTTACGCCCCAATCGAGAGGGATGGCAAGCTTCGGGAACCAGGACAGGGAAACAACTTCCTCGTCTTCCCCGGTATCGGCTTCGGCGCCCTGCAAGCGGGAGCCAAGTCGGTCTCGAGCTCGATGATCACCGCTTCGGCCATCGCCCTGTCCGAGGCCTTGACCGAGGAGGAGAAGTCGTCCAAGCTGTTGTATCCTCGACTGACCAGGATCCGAGAGGTCAGCGCGGCCGTCGCTGCTGGTGTGGTCAGGAAGGCACAGGAGGAGGGACTGGACACTGCTGAGCATCTGCGCGGTCTGGGTGAGTGCGAACGGTCACCTCTTGAGCTGCACCAGCTGACCCCGTGTCCTCAGACGATGCGGCCCTGCTCAAGGCCATGAACGATGCCCAGTGGTGGCCCTGAACGTCGCCCCGGGAGTTGATTTGAGCATCAAGAAAAGGAGGCCTCGGATTGAGTTCGAGCTTTCAGTATATCTGCCGGTCTGTAGTCCTCCGGAATAGATTGCCACGACACTTGTGTTTATTGTATACTAGGTTATCGCTGTAGGCAATGGATGAGCTGTTGGAAGCGCATGCTCGCGTCCACGCTACAGTGCGAGGGATATCTGATGACGTGGAGGATCAACGCGTAAACAAATGTTTGGCGGGTGTCGGTTGGCGGCTGTGGCCCAGTCTGTGTTCCTAGGTCTACAGCATGAAGAGCATCGGAGTGCTCAGACTATCACCGAGGTTCAAGTGAGGTTCGATTCGTCAGACACATACCATGACGTCCCGAGCTGTGCCAGCGGAAGGCGCACTGGTGCCGACACCCACGTTGGACCTGACCTCATCCTCTTTAGCCCGCTTCACGCCCACTCGCGTGCTGTCCGAATCGACATCGTCTGGCTCGGTATACGTCCTCGGTACGCTCGAGGACCTGCCTGCGATCGTGCATGTGCAAAAAGCCGTGCTGAGTTCTGAGAATGTCGGCGAAGTGGTAAAGGGTTTGGAGAGGCTCGAGGTGTTTTTAGAGAACCAGCCTGTGAGTGGATCGGGGGTTTGTAGTAGCGGTGCGGCCGTGGGAGTGAAGGTTAAGGCTTCGTCTCTGTTTGTCTCCATGGTGATACCTTGGTGCTTGCTGTTCTGACCGCGGATTGCGTCTGAAACCTCCGTGTACACTACAAGCTGACCTCGCCATATCTCCCCCCCCCCATCCCCGCAGTACTTTTCAGCACACGCTTGGCAGAACCAATCCCCTGCGCGCCCTGCCGACCTCAACATCAAGGTCATCTGCCCAGCCACCACCACCCACATCCGCAAGTACTCGCAACAGGCCAAGTACATGGTCCTGGAGACTCGCGAGGTGTACGATCGGGTCGTGGAGCCGTACATTGCAGGGTTCGACGAGAGCCGCTTGGCCTGGGTCTATGCCATCCTCGAGGGAAGGAAGGAGGCCGATCGGGTGTTGTTCAGGAGTGAGGGCGAGGGAGGGTTTGTCATCACGCCGGATTTGAAGTGGGATCAGACGTCAATGAGTGCTTTGGTGCGTCTCTTGCCTTCCGGTTCTGCTCCCCCCTGCGCGAGACAGACCACTCTGGGTTGATGGACAGCGCTGACATACCACGCAGTACCTCACCGTGCTGGTGCAGACTCGACGAATACGCACTCTGCGTGATCTCACGCCCGCCGACATACCCCTGCTTCGATCGATCAAGCAGACTACCATCGAGACGGTTTGGGACAGGTATAAAGTACAAGGCAATGAGCTGCGCATGTTTGTACATTACCAACCATCATACTGTGAGTCTTGGCCAGTTCCCGATCTGTCGCAACCATGTTCGCCCGCCTGTTGACCCTGCCCCCGCTAGACCACTTCCACGTCCATGTGGTTCACGTCGCTCACGAGCCCATGGCGGGTATGCTGGTGGGCCAGGCCCACATGCTGGACGACCTGATCAGCTTGGTAAGCTCTCCCCTGCGAGGCTGAGCGCTGTACGAACCGATAAAGGACGTTTGCTGATAACCCCCGCTGCAGCTTGAGTTGTCGCCGTCGACCGGCCCGTCTCTTCTCGCCCAGAAAGCGTACTCGTACCCGCTCGGCGAGGAGCATGGCCTCTTTGAGGGTATGAAGGCGGCTGGAGCGCTGGGTTTGGCCGGGGAAGTATAACCATGGTGATATGGCTCGTTGGGCGGCGACGAGGAGATAGATTGATAGGCGACATGAGACCTGTCGTACATGACCGGGAACATCGGAATAGGCTAGATGATCGGATGTACAGTATGATGCATGGGGTGCCACGGTACGACGGCGCACTCTGCCTCACTTGGCCTTGTTCTTGGAAGCGTAGTAGTCTCCCACCCGGTTCGTCGCCCAGCCGAGCAACTCCTTGCCCCGTTTCTCGCCAAGGGTCGACTCAACGCGCTCTGCGCCCGACCCAGCTGAGGAAATGGTTGTATCTCGCCGCAGGTCGACATCCTCCATGGTCTCCTGGGAGATGACTACCTGCCCGACACCCTCTGCTAGCAGTTCCGCGCGCTCGGTGCGCGAGCTGGGCAGTTCCACCGTCTTGACCTGGTCCATCAGGGAGACCAGCTCGGACAGCTCGGAAAGCAGCGTCCGCTCCTCCTCCGAGTCTATAGCGGGGGGGTTCAGAGCGCTCAGCCGGTGAAGCCTGTGTAAAGTCTCGCGGGAGATCCGGGATGTCTCCTGCTCGGGCGGGGAAGAGACGGTGGATAGGTTGGCACTTGTAGACCCGGCAGAAGGCAGCGTTGATCTACGGCGTGATTGACTTCGGACGGTCGAGGGGCCTGACAACACGTTTGAGTGTCTCCGAGCGTTGGTTAGAAGTCCGCGCGGTCGAGTCGCACGAGTCGGTCCGGGGGCGGCAGTGTTCCGGGACAGGAGAGCGTGCCGCATTACCGATCGCAAGGCGTACATCTTGGCGGTGTCTGGTAGCATCACGGGTGGCTCCTTCTCCGGGTCTTCCAAGTGCGATGCGAGCGACTCGGCTGCTGTTCACTCGTCGCGGTGTTGCACCACAGCTTCTTCGTAGAGTGGTGACGGGTGAGTAGCGACGAGCGAGTGAAACGAAAACATAACGTCACTCGTTCGTTGATTCTTTGGCTCGCATCTTTCGTCTCATCTCGCCTCTCTCGCTATCTACATCGCCATCTACGCTGTCACCTGCTGCTGAATTGTCCATTGTCCGTCAGAAGCTTGTGACTCCCCGCACCCATAATCTACTTACCACACCTGCCCCACCGCCCTCTCCCCGCCCCCTCCACTCGACTATGTTCGCGCAACCCGCCTCGAGCCATCGGAGCGTTGAGCCGGCCCCAGGTTCGCCTGTTCCTGCATCTAGCTCGTATACCGTCCTGCGGATCAAGAGAAAGGCCACCGATGCTCCTCTATCCTCCCTGGGTGAGTGCTTGCCGCCTCACGGTCCGGCAGTGTCTATTGCGACGGCACGTCTGAACTGACTCTCTCCTTCCTTGACCCAGTCATCCAGGATCTCGAACCGAGGTTGAGACCAAAGCGACGGAGAGACGTATCTGGCAGGCCTCGGGGTGTGTTTAGGCTAGCCGAGACGGTCCCGGAGACCTGGAAGGGGCGGGGCGAAGAGGGGGAGGTGTTGAAGGTGGGTCCATATTCGAGGCGTACAACGGTTATCGAGCTGGCCCCTTGGGAATCAACGCCGCGCTCAGTGAATGAGGCGGCTCTGACTCGCATATATTCATCCAAAGCGCTGCTGATCATGCCCTTTACCAGTCACGGATACAGGACCTACTGTCGTCGCCCCAGAATAGCTCGACCCAGCTAGACCTGAAGTCACCTACCTCCGCCCTTCCAACGCTTGCACCACAAGCAGATGTGTCGCAAGCAGCACCACCGACATCATCGCCACCGTCGACTCAAACCCCGGCGGCAGCACCGCCAGAAAGCAAAAGTCCGCCAGCAGCGGGACCATCCCAGACGCAATATAGGGTCGTACCGCCGCTCAGCCCGCGAACGAGGATGATGATGCCCCCAAGGCTGATCACGACCGCCGAGTGAGTCCAGTCTATTCAGGCGTACGAACCCTCACGACCGAGTGAACTGACTGATTGCTCAGGAGCGAGAACCCTGATCCGGGTTTCGTCTTTGTCGATGCGCAAGCGGTGTCGCCCTCGGCACCTGTGCGGGGCGGCTCAGTATCGGGGCAGGATAAAGAGATGGATGCGTTCTTGCCGATGCTGGAGGAGTACCTGAAGTGTGAGTGCCGAGCTGGACGAGGAGCGTCTAAGCATGTGAATCATCTCTGAACGATGTCGACAGTCGAGGAAACGCAAAAGAAACCTCTCAGACCCGTTCCACCGGAAGTTGGCGAGGATGAATGGGTGTATGACCTGTATTACAGAGACAACAGGGGATCTGCCCCGTTAGGACTGGGTGTAGGCGATGGAGTGTCCATAGGTCAGCTGTGAGTACGGCTGCGTCAGGCTAGGTGTACACGAGTACGGCACGGCCCAGCTAAGATAACCCCTGTCCAGACTCGGCTTCGAAGACATCTCCCCGCCATCGTCCATCTCCGGTTCGGAACCTGAAGACGAGGCCGACGAGGACTCAAATGACGAGGACTATTATCGGAACGATTATCCGGAGGATGAAGACGCTGATGAGGATATGGAGGGGTTCAGAGTTGCGAATGATGGGTTTGGCGGGGGCGAGGACGATGATGAGTGGAGCGAGGATGAGGGCTACTCGGATGGGGATGACAGGGGCGAGTGGGGATATCGATGATCGGGAGACTTTGCCTGTATATATCTCGCTGGACCACCTCAGGACGGGGTGGGCGCGGCCGACCTGCCTCTCGCCGGCTCAGCTGCTTTGATGAACATTGCAACACATCGCTAAACGTGTGACGCTTAATACATGCAGGCGGCATGATGCATGAGTGGTGCTGGTATGTACAGCGCACTGCGAACCAAATGACCACAAGAACGGTCGCAACCTGCTAGCCCCGGCGCCAGGCCATGACCTTTCTCGCTTCCAGGCTCTTGCGCTTGACTCGCTCGATCGTGTCTTCCCCGTACATGTCCACCAGACCTTTACCTTCCATCAGACACTCCTTCTCGTGCCGACTCACGGCCTTGGGACTCATCACCACCAGGTTTTCCTCGGACAGCTCTTTGGTCGGATCCCAGCGGATCACATGAGGCTTGACAAGCACCTCGTAAGGCGGGAGGGACGACCGACCGTGGTACAGGTCTTCAAAGACGAACCCGATGTCTTCCGTCGTGATGGGCAGCCTCTCCATCATGTCGAGTTTTCTGAATCGCATCTCGACCTTGCTCAGGCCTTTGTGCAGGGACTCGTACAGCTTTTTCCTATTCTTGATCTCGGAGTAATCGGTCAATGGCTTACCAGCCAGATCGAGGAGGATGTACGTGGCGATGTTGAGGCCGAAGATGGCAGGCAAGGGACCTAGGACAGGCAGGATACGGACCCGGAAGTCATCGAACGCTTGTAGTTCCTTGACGGCGCCTCGTTGGAACTCCTCCTCGGGCAGGGGGAGAAGCTTGACTTCACCAGGCGTCTCGGTCGAATACACGACGCTGCACCGGGTTGTTCAGTATACCCAGCCCCGATCCCGAAACAGACACTCACGGGACACCCGAAACGATGCCGTTGATCCTGAGCTTGCGCCTGACCGCTCGAGCCAGAGGATCCTCGTACGTCGTCGAGATATCACTATCGAGCAGAACGTTAGCTGGCAAACGACAGAGGCGTGACAGCCGCGCTCTGTCCAACTCACGCAATCTGGACTCGCGTCGAGTCTCGCTTGGCGCCGGCGCCCATGCTGGCAAACACCTTGATACCGTTCTTGTGGCAGTGTGTCAGGAGGTCGGCCTTGGTCTCGAGGTTATCGATGGCATCCACCACCCAGTCCGCGCCCTCGAGCCATGATTCCGATTCACCCTTGCGCCAGAGTCCTACGCGTGTCTCGATCCTGCGAATGCAAACGTGTGAGCTCTAGCTGCTAACTGGCTGTAGCATGGCCAGCTGTCGAGCCTAAGGGTAGACCTACTCTGCCCACGGCGCGATCTTCTTCAGGAACTTTGCCATAGCTACGACCTTTGGCGTGCCGACATCTTCCAATGTGGCGGAGGCGTGACGGTTGAGCGAGGACAAGGTGGTGAGATCGAACTGTGAGGGCGGTCAGGATCTGGCTGTAGCGGGCGTACAGCGAGGGCTCACATCGATGAGAAGAATCTTCCCTACACCACTGCAGCACTCGGGTTCAGCAAAGGTCACTCGCGACGCACTCCCAGCTCACCTTCGTAGCAGCATGAGTGCACACCAACTGCCCACTCCTCCACACCCGACCACCACCACGTAAGAGCTCCGAACCTTGGCCATGGCCTCCTCGCCGAGGAAGTTGTAGTTTCGCGTGAGCTACGGCCATATACCCCAGCATTAGTGCCTGTGTTAGCCCAGCGGAACTGCTCACCCACCTGTTCCCGGATAAGCCCCTCGTCAAACTCGCCCTTTGCCCACTCCTTCTCCTTCCTAGCCATCATCTCGACCCGCTCATCAGGACTGGCCAAGCCGCTCCCTGCCCTACTTCTCTCCCATTCCTCGACATCCTCTCCGACCTGCTTCTTTAGCCGCTCGGTACGGTGCTCCCGCCTGAGCGCCTGGTAAGTCAAGATGACCGAGGTGGTGGCGATGGCCGTGGCGCAGGCCGTGAAGAAGAGCGATTGGCGATTGGACAGTTCCGGAAGGTGCATCCTGGGCAAGTCGTGCGGTCCGCGTCCCCTGTCCCAGTCGCTCGCGCTAACAAACAGCTCAAGGATGGGATTTGTTGACAATCTGTCAGTTACACCAGTCCTCCACTTTTCACAAAGGACGATCCTCGAGCGGGACCAAATCCCCAGCTGCTGCTGACATCATCACTTTGACCGTCGACGACGGCCGTGTTGATGGCGAGCGACGATGGTGAGATGACGAGCGGTCAACTGGGTTATCTGGATTCAGCCGTCGTACAGCCGCGATCGACGTTTGCACCCGGCACATCATGGTACAGCCCTCCTTCGAGCATCCGAAAAAGGACGGAGAATCCAGCACGTCAGCCTCGTCTCCGACGGCAGCTCTCGACCTGTTTTTGGACAACCAACATCAGTCATACTATGAAGAGCTGTACAAGTCGGAAGCTGTATGCTTGTGCATCCTGCGGTGAGTGGGACCAAGGTCTTGGCTTTGTAGTGACTTTAGCTAACACGCCTTTGATAGGTCCCTGCCGCCGGTGTGCAGGCATATCATCCTCCATACCCTCTGGTCACATCAGCCCTTGCGCACAGCAGACGTGAAGCTCTTCCTTCAGATGGACATGAAGGCTGCTTTGACAGAGTACGTGTCATCTCGTATCAACACACTCATCAAGCGGACGCTCACTCCGCTGCAGCGTCGACGAAGTGGTCCGGCCCGCTCTCAACCGTAAGATCCTGCATCCGCTGGTACACAAGAAGTCAAAATATCAGTGGCCCATGAACGACGCTTTCAAGCGGGGACTACGGAACGCCCTCACTGGACTGTATGTCTCTCGACATACGGGAGAGTACGCTCCGAGCTGACTGACGACGCTTAGGGGAACATCCAACGCCTTTGGTGTGCCTTTTGAACGAGAGGCCGACGCTGAAATACCGTCGCAAGAAGAACTGATAGCATACGGCGAGGAAGCCTTCGAGGTGGGTCACGGGGCTCGTGAGATATGGATGTGTGTGGACTGCAGGCTCACACCGCCACAGGGGATCCTAAAATACATGGTCTCGTCAGGACTCGGCAGCGGGATGGGCTTCTCGGTGTCAAGGCCCCAGCCCGAGGTTCTGGAGTTGCTGCATGCCAGTGGCCTGATGACTGATCCGTTAGTCTCGAATACCGGAGCTGACCTGATGGCGTTTCATGCTGATGTGTCCTTTGTTATGTTCCAGCGGGGACCCTTCAGGCCAGAACCCTAACATAAACAGGCTCACCATCACTTCCAAGGGTTTCCAGTTCCTGCTCGAAGATCGGCAGACACAGCTGTGGGAGATACTGATGTATTACCTCACCGCGAAAGAGGTGAGCCCGTCACGTGTTAGCAGTTCTGGAATCGGCGAGCTGAAGCCCATGTGCAGGCCAACTCGGAGCGCTCGGCAGTTGTCCTGTCCATGTTTTTCTCTCTAGGCTGCATGCAGCTTGGCCAGGTACGTCTTCCTCTGGATACGTGCTGTGCCCGACTCACCTCTTTGCAGGACTACTCAGCCTCCGGGTCGTTCCCGCATGCTGGTGCGGCGCTCAACGATCTGGCTCAATACGGCTTCATCTACAAAGCGTCGGCCGATGACGACCAGTTCTTTCCGACCCATCTTGCAACTGCCTTGTGCTCTGGAGATGCAGTCGCGACCAAGGGCCGGGATGCAGACGAGAAGCGGTTCTTGATTCTGGAGACCAATTACAAGATCTACGCTTATACTTGTGGGTGGTGCTCGAAGGAAGCTATAGCAGGCCCTCAAGCTGACTTGACGACAGCCAACGAGCTTGAGATTGCCATTCTGAATCTCTTCGTCGATATCCGCATACGGTACCCCAATCTCGTGGTGGGCAAGTTGGACAGAAAAAACGTCAAAGCAGCAATGGAGAAAGGCATCTCCGCGCACCAGATCATCGCGTACCTGTCGAGTCACGCCCATCCGCAGATGTATAATTCACCGCCCCCGCTTCTCCATCCGACCATCGTCGATCAGCTGCATCTCTGGGACAGGGAGCGAAACAGGCTCAAGACGGAGGAGAGTGAGTGCGATGGCTTGTGAGCCAGCAGCGAGATGATCATGTGACGCTGACATGGCATACAGCTGTCATCCTCGAGTTCTTCAGCAAAGAGCTCTTCGACGACACCCACGCGGAGGCCAAGGCCAATGCGGCTCTTCAGCTGGCTATACCCTCCCAGAAACTGCTGTTCATCGAACCGCAGACCAAGGCAGCCATCACCGAGTTCGTAAAGGAGCGCCGAGAGTACCTTCGTTCAGGCATGTAAGGTGGAACCGAGGCACGATCCAGCGTGTGGTCCGCTTGACGGTGTATGTTTATGGGCGATTGCTGTACAAGACGCTACAATGTTGTATGAATCCGGGTGATCCTATGTGAGGCGGGACGAGCTGGGTCACCGCCGCGGGTACTCACCTGTATGTTGAGAGAAAGATAATGGTGATACTTGTAGTCGCAGCGGTCGTTGAGACCGATATCCCGAAGATGGCACACTACAGTAAGTGATGGCCTTTGGCACACGCGCTGTCACGTCTAGGTAAGTGTTCTGTAGGTTTATATGCTGCGCCGTCGTAAGCCAGAGAAAGAGGCCCAGCAAAGACGACAGCCACAAGACATAGGCGAGTTGCATCTTTGGGTAATTGATGGAAAGAAGGTCGTGTTCGATACTTTGATCTTTTCATTGCACATGCAGCTCCCAAGTAGATCCAGAGCGTGAAGAAGACACAAGGCTAATATGCATGACATGCTACGATCGTTGACAGCTACAACAGAGAAGACAGAGAAAAGGTCAGCCCTTGTGGCGGAAGTCACGTCTGCTGCTCCCACTCAATGCCCCTGAACCTAAGGGTCCTCCTTGAGGCAGGCATCTTGAGCTTTGACGAAATCAGGGCGGAAGTCGGTCTCTCGCAGGATGTCGAAGACGCTGGCACCGTTCTGCAAGAGATCCTGCTCTCTACGCCACACGGCTAGCTCTTCTGGGGTACGACAAGGGCAGTAGGAGGTCATGGACTGGGGGAACAGCTCTTTGTCTTTCGCCTGCGTGGCTGCCTGTAGAGTGACGAGCTGGAGAGCGAAAGAGAGGATGGCGATGCAGTCGCGCTTGACGATGAAGAAGTAAATGTGGACAAGACCCAGCAGGCAGGCGATGAAGGTGAATTTGGTGAAGATGAAGTCTGTCGCCGTGAAGAGCAGGTCGGCTCTGCGAGTGTCGTGCGTCAGCTGGATGTTTCTGAGCAGCTATTGACGAGAAATGGGAAAAGCGGAGATACGGACCGCCTAAGATCCCTCTGGGTGTCAATGCTGGCCGATCGTGCGTTTCGGGCTCTCAAGTGCATACGTTTGGCTTGGTCGTAGGAGAGCCCACAGACGGCGGCCACGACAAGGTAAGCCATACCGACAAGGTCGAGCTTTAAGGCGAGTGGGCTGTGAGGGAGTCTCACGTCAGCTTGAATGTCGAGGCTTGGGCAGTGTGTAAGGGGCGGTCAAGAAGACAGGCATCCCTACGATTGGGAAGAATAATGGCCATCGTCCGTTGAGATGACACAACGAGGAGCTCGAGGTCACTCACGACGAAACGTGCAATTCCAGTATATAGCTGAAGAGGATCCTCAACATGGTCCAGAAAGCAGGGAGGGAGCTGCAAGCACTGTAGCAAAATCCAATCTCGTCAGCATGGCAAAAGACGGCGCGGATCGTATCCCGGTCACTCACTCCACGGGGATTGTACCGTGTTGATTGGTGGGGACAGCGCCGTCAATCATCTTGTGTGTGCGGATGGTGTCGTCGGTGATGGGATGAGTGTGGAAGTGTGGCTGACTCTGTATAAAATTGATTGCATGTGAGAAGCATGTCATGAGGAGGAAGATGGTAAGGATTAAAGCAAGGCCAGAACCATGTGCGGTCTATATACCTTACTAGGGGTATGCGGTGGCGATGAATGAACGGGCGGCGTTTCTGCTCCAGCTTAGCGCTGGCAGTCTCGTCGGCGTCGTGAGGGCGGTAGCACTGCGCAACTCAGCGGAAGGGAGCCAGGACATAAGGGTCATATCAAGCAAAGGACTGAATGAATTATAATCACAAGCGGCACTGGCTCTGAATCAGGTCCGCGCATCCGGTAGTCCGCCGGGGCGTCCAAGTCATTTAGCGCTCTCGTTGTGGACATGAGTGTCAAGCACGCTTCGTGTCGTTTCCCTTTCTCATTATGCTGGTGATCGATCCATGTGGGGTCCTGTAATCCGCCCCCTTGCAAGTCACAAGCTGACAAAGCCCGTGCGGCCTCAACGCCCTCATTCACGGAGGTCAAACCGCAGTGACCCGACAATCCTAGGCGCACGACGGCGCATCAACACCCCAAGATCCTTGAAAGTTGGATCACACCTCAGTTTCAGCTTGGTTCGTACGCCAGACCTCGGAGACGGTTCGGGATGGGACTTTACAAGTGCATGCGGTTGTATGACCCCCCTCTCAGTCAGAGCAAAAAAGCAAAAAGGACACCGAGGACAATCAGGCACGCGATAAGCAAAACTCGGCAAAGTCGACAGTTATCATACAACTCGGTGTCGTGACCGAGGGGAAGCCGTTTCCAGCCGCTCAGACGCCAATGTGAGGTATCATGCATGCCGTACTATAGTAAGAAGGGACTAACGGGAAACAAATGGACAAGACGCTCGCCACAACATCCATCACCAACCTCCACCATGCGCCAAGCTCGACCCGACAGGCTTGAATCCCATCCGCTTGGCGTACTCGACCTCCTCCGCCTTGGTGAGACCGTCACCCTTGTGCCAGTTGGCCGAACTGGTACGAGCTCGGAACTTGTTCGTGCGGACCTTGAAGAGCTCCTCCATGTTGAGCGGCTTGATAGGTCCGAAGAGCTCATCGGGATCCCGCGTGGCTTGCGCCTCCAACGCCGCGCGAAGCTGGGGTGACTCGGCCCAAGTAGGAGGGATAAAGTCCTTGGTCTTGTCTTCGTCGTCTGAGTCAGAGTATTCCGAGGCGATATCGGGGAGCTCGATGTCCTCGGACTGGATCATCGCAGCCTTCTCGTCCAGCTGCGCTTGCAGAGCGACTCTGCCCTGTTGAAGTACACTCGACGACTGATGCACAGCGGTCGACTGTCGCATCGGCTGCATCGAGTGCTGCGCCATGGCCGATGGTCTCGAGGGAGGGCCAAGAGCCTTTCGCTCTGGTGCAGGCTGCTGAGTGATGAGAGTGATCGTGGACGAGGTGGTCTGATGGTGAGTCTCGGCAGTTCGGAAGACGGATGGACCGTTCTTGACCGGCTGCGGGTTGAACGCCGAGCTCTGCTTGGTAGGACGGAACGGCTCCTTGCCCTTGCCGTTGGTCGACTGCTGCAAGCTGTTGCTCGGACCACCCGCGACCTTTTTCGCGGCGTTCTGCGACTTGTTGAGCGCGGCAATTGCGGCAGCCTTTCGCTTTCGGGCGGCCTCCTCCTCGGCAGCCTGTTACGGTGACAGAACGCGGTCAGGATTCTGTTTCACTTCACAGTAACAAGCCCACTCACCCGCATCTTGGCAGCCTGCGCTTCCTTCTCCATGCGCTCCTTCTCAGCCTTCTCCCGAAGGGCGGCGGCGGTCTTCTCTTCCCTCTGTCGCTGGCGCTTCTCAAATTCAAGGCGTTGTCTTCTTTTCTCCTCCAGCTCTGCCACCTTCGCTCGCCTCTCTTCATCCGCTCTGGCCCGCTCTTCTTCGGCCCGAACCCGGTCCTCCTCTGCCTTCTTCTTCGCAGCGAGCTGACGACGAGCCTCGGCTTCCTTCAGCTGAGCCTTTCGATCGATCGTAGCTTGTTCCTGAACAGGCCATCAGTGCTGGCCATGGTAATGTCGCCCATTTGATCAACTCACTTTCCTGGCCGCAGCGGCGGCAAGCTGGACACTCTTGACTGGCTCAGTAGACGGCCTGACGCCTAAAGCTTTGGAAGCCATCAATTGAGCTTGGCTCAAGACGCTACCTCCAGCGGATGTGGCCAGAGAAGGTGGCTCAACGCCTGCGGATGATGGCGTCTTACGATGTTTATGAGCATCTTGCGTCGTCTTAGGCCTTGGTTCAGGCTCTGCCGTGTCCTCGTTGTCGCTTGCTTCCTCTCCATCTACCTCCATGACATGATCACGGTTCCTCTCCACTGCTGCGCCCTTCTGCCTAGCAGCAGAAGGCTCATGCTCGTGCTTGTCCGTCCTGGCATGAACGGCAGGTGCTTCGGCAAGTGGTCTGGCAGGTCGAGCTTTTGTCGGTGTACCGGTCGGTGTAGTCGAGATCGCTTCGTGTTCAGCTGAACGGCGATCGGCGTCCTTTCGATCCTCAGACTCCCTAGAGTCGGCAGGCAACAGCTCCTCGATGACCGACTGTTCCTCAATCATCTCTTCCTCTTCTTCGGGTGTCATTGGAGGTCGGGCGTGAGTGGGCGGAGAGATATCCGGGGTAGTCGATCGTATCATGTTTCCTCTGTCGTTTGGCTGCGTAACAGTGGAGCCGACGACGGTCTCGTCATCGCCCGCGTCTTTGTCGGCCTCCTCAGCCTGCTCAGGCTGTGTTGCCTCCCTGACTAGCCGCTCCAACTCCTGCTCCGCTCTCTGCTCTTGCTCCAGCTCTTCGGCGAGCCGCTGCGCTTCTTCTTCGGCGCTAACACCTCCCAATCCAAGCAGTCCAGCGCCAATATTTCCAAGTCCCCTCAAGAAGCCTGTGCCAGTGCTTTTGGCTTGGGGGACGCGACCAGCATTCCCGCTGACGTCTTTGCCCACAGCTGCAAGAGCTTTCTGTTTGGCGAGCTCTTTCGCTGCCGTCTTTTCTCGTAATTCGTCCAATGCACGCGTGACTTTGTGAATGTCCGAGCGCTGGCTGTCTTGAGTGCTCGAGGATGGCGCTGAACGACCGTGACTGCCGGGCTGAGCGTTCTCCGCGGTGTTGTATGAGGGGGTCTTCGTCGGCATGTTAGGTCTGCTACTAGGTCCAGGTGTACGAGCGGGCAGCGCATTCGTATGCTCCGGAAGACCGGTCGCTCCGGCAGCCATCTTGCTGGTCTTCTCGGGACGCTTCTCCTCCATGTCATCCTCGTCTTCCCCTAGTCCCTGCTCAGACTTTCGCTTCATGCCACCGATAGGAGCTAGACTCTTCCTGAGGCCAGTAAAGTCCATTGCCGAGCTTGGTCTTTGTTGAGCGGGAGCTGCGGAAGACTTTCGTAGGGTAGAATCAACCAATGGCACAGTCGTTGCACCCAATGCCTTGCTTAACCACGACGATCGGACTTGTCGCATGGGAGCTTTGGCAGGAGCAATAGCGAAAGAGCTTGGCATGGTCGGGTCGACCTTGTGCTCCCTTTCAGGCTCAGCCGGAGGAGGCGGAATCGACTGTGACGCGGGTTGAGCCTCTATGGTGGCCGCCGGTGATCCTGACTGTCCAGAAGGTGCCATGTTTGTGTCGCCCGCCGGGTCCGACACAATCGCCTCTGCGAGTCCATTGACGATACCCTCACGTCGTTCCCCTTCGATAAGTTCAGCCTCGTCCTGAACACGGTTCGCATCGAAGGAGGTCCCTTTGTCGTCGTTTCCGACGATATCTTTATTCTTAGTCGAGTTGGGCCGATCGTCGTCGGCTACATCCACCTCCATAGGCTCTTCTACGGTAGTCTTGTCCGCTTTAGCTGCCTTCTTCGACCTCGTCGACTTGGACTTTTCCTTGTCGGCTGACTTTGACTTCTTCGTGGTGCCAGACGAGGTCGACCTGGAAGGTGCGGAAAGACTCGAAGCTGCGCTGATATCCGTACTAACATTGACGCTTGCACTGCTCGGCGGCGTGTTTTCGTCCCCGTCAACAGTCTTTTTCGACCGAGTCTTCTTGCCGGGAGCTTTGGCTTTCGACTTGTCTTTCTCCTTTTCTGGCTGCTTGGCTTTGAAGGGAGCGGTCTTAGGCGATGGCACAGGGCTTGGGGAAAGCAGTACCGCGTTCAATGATCGCGGCTGAAGGGGTGATAAGACCTGGCGAGTCTGAATATGCGTGGGATGTCAGCATTGAAACAGGGAGACACCTATATGTAGGCACCGCAACAAGGAGGACGTACGCTTGAGGACTGCTTCGAAACCGGACTGAGTGCTAGGCGGGCATTGAAACCCTTAACTTTGTCCGTCCTATCTTTAGCAGCCGCTGCAGTCGCCCTGGTCTTCTTGACCGTCTGTGTACGAGAGGGGGTCTTCATAAGCTCGGTGATGGGTGCTCTGGGTGGGTGAGGCGTTTCGTCAGCATCGGACGAGCGATGTTTTGCTAATGCACGCTCAGGTCGTGCTATGCCGTTGGCGAGCCAGACCGTACTCACCGACCGGTATTGTTCATGATACCCTGCATGTGAGCATCGAGCCAGTCATACCCATTGGAGCTGATACACTGCTCCAGCTCCGACAAGCTCGAGACGGCTGCCTTTCGCAGTCCATCTCGAAGGTTGAAGGCGTAATGATCCAGCGTGGGTACGTCTGCGAACATCGACATGATGCTGAGGGATGTCGTCGCCAAGACCTCTAGCAGAATTGCTGGATGACTGGGACGGTCGACAAGAAGAAGAAAGTATGTAACAATGTCGAAGAAGACGTCCTGGAGAGTGCGATATAAACAAGAGCATGCAGGAGTGTTGTGACTGCTCGCTGTAATGTTTGTTACCCTGAGAAATCACTCACCTCGCCATCGCCACGTGGAGCGACGAGGAGTCAAAAGTCAACAACAACAAACATGACTCAACCGGGTCATACCAGCATACCAGCGCTTCTTCTCTCGCTCATGCACTTGTCTACCTGACAACAGCAACACTGCATACGGTCAAGATGTCGGCCCTAGGAGGAAGGGTAAGTCTGATGGATGAGGTTCGGACCGCACGATCTAGCCTGCGAGCTGACCCGAGGCGCGACTGATTTTACAGACAAAGAAGGTGGGCGAGAATATAGCTGACGTGAGATTCAAGTTCGGATGTGCTGACGCCGCTCTCTAGGTCACCACATATGGTAGGAAGAAGACGGTAAGCAGCCGTCTCTGACGAAGGACTGGTGTTACGCCCCGTGGACTGACCTCCGCCGTGCGCAGCAAATCATCTCGGTTCATTCCGATCTCGGCTCCGGCGTGCCCGCGTCTCCCGTGCCCGTGAGACCTAAGCGACCGGTCCTGCAGAGCAAGCTCTCTACGGAAGTCGGCAATGTACCCGCTACACCTACAACAGCCAAGGGCGACGACAAGGACAAGAGCCAGAAAGCGAAACAGGCAGACACACCGCTATCCAGCCCAGAGGTCGTAATCAAAGCGTACAAGGTGTCAAGAGCGAGAAAGGTGATCCTCTCACCTGCATGCTCGCCAGTCAAGTCGCAGACAAAGCCCAAAGCAGCTTCGAGGAAGCAAGTAATGGATGGGGTGGTCATACCCTCACGATCGGCCAGGAGGCGCGTCGGGTTGAGCGACATCACCAGCAAGTTCCAGGAGTTTACCATCCGAGATGAAGAGGACCAGATCAACGCACCCACTGCCACCCCAGTTGTTCCAGTCACGGTCGACCGCCTTCTTGAATCCTGTTCGTCCCAACCTATCGTCGGCTTCTCCCACTTCCTGACCTCTGGTCAATTGCCGCCTTACAATTCGTTGACCAAAGTCGGCGAAGCTTCGTATTCTGAGGTATACGGACTCGCCTCCAGCTCGGCTGGCGAGTTCACGAGCGTTCAGCATGTTCTTAAGGTCATACCACTACTGGATGAGAGGGTGGCCAAGACGGCCGGCGTATCACTGCCTGACACCAGCAAGATCGAGGATGTGAAGCGAGAAATCGAGGTAACCAAACGAATGGGCAAAACACCCGGGGGCGGGTTTGTGGAGTTCATCGGGTATGTGGATATCCAGTCCGAGAGTCAAACGAGGGCCATACACTGATCGTCTCGCCTCAGCGCATACATCGTTGATGGCGGTTACCCAGAAGTACTGCTGGATGAGTGGGACGAGTACAAGGCTACCTTGGGCTCGTCAAGCGTAAGACCATGTATGTTAGATTCGCATCGTTAGTGGTGTTGGAGCCCAGCTGACACACACTAGCTGCCTTCCCCGCGACGCAAAAATACTGCCTACTCGTTCTTTCGAACGCCGGGCAGGACCTCGAGACGTACAAGTTCCCCTCAGCAACAGGCTGGATACAAGCCGCAGGCTTGTTTTGGCAGATCACCTCGGCCTTGGCACGAGCAGAGGAGTGGACGAGATTTGAAGTAAGCTCTTCTTTTCGCCTGGTTCAGACCGCAACTGACAGTGATGCAGCACCGAGATCTGCACGAGGGCCAGATCCTGATCACCCCGCACACCGGGACCTCGGAGCCTACCGGAGAGGAAGGCTACCTCAAGCCAGACGTGACAGGTATTCAGACCACCGTGATTGACTTTGGTCTGTCACGTCTGAACATGCCTTGTTCGGGATCCGAAAACAGCGACGCCGTATGGACCGAGCTTCCGGACGAGGTGTTTGAAGGCCGAGGGGCGCAGTGGGATCTGTATCGTGCTATGAAGGCTAGAGTGGAAGCGAGTCAAGGCCAGTGGAAGGACTTCCACCCGATCACCAATGTCATGGTATGTTTGTCCCTCGCCGCGACCCCGATGAATGGCCAAGCTGACGATACCGGTCACGCAGTGGCTGCAATACGTTCTGGGATACACCATGAACAAGCTCCGACTGCCCAAAGCGCCTACAAGAAGGAGCTCCCGCCTGACAGCGATATACGAAAGGCAGGAACGCGCTTGGGCCGTCCTGACTCAGGTCAAGAAAGCTCTGGCGTTTGCCTTGGCCGATGACGCCACGGAGGCCGGCAGGGGCGGGAGAAGGGGGCTGAGATGTACAGCGGACGTGCCGGACACCAGGTTCACGAGTGCTGGGGATGTTCTCGCCTGGGGCAGGAAAGAGGGGTGGATCAGATAGGCGGGAGATCTGTGTGAGGGAGTGAAAGGGGTACACGAGGTATGGTAGTCACTCTAGACACAGTAGGCGCTGGTCACAATTTGTATATGTTAACAGCAATTGTTTGGAGCTCCCTGGGTTAGCAATGAATGGATCCTCTTTCCGATTGGCGGCACTTGCGTTCAGGCTGTCCCGACAGCTTCTCAGGCCGTCCCATAAGCAACTTCGCTTAGGACGATGTGAATGTCGTATTGTCCTCAGCGGACATGACTCGGCCAGATAGTGTACGCAGTGCAGCGTCCGGCCACATCCGTCCACGTAACGCTTCACAGGCGAGCGACAGTCCAAGGCCACCTGATGCACCACACCTCCTAGTCCTTCGGCTTTGACTTATAACCCGCCTGAACATCTCAGAATCACTGCCTGCCCATCGCTCGTCCCGGCCTGATCCTTGATCCAGCTCGAAAGAAGCATGCAATACATCCCAACCAAGTCCTAGTGCCCAGACATGACGATCGAGCTGGTTTACTTCTTCTTGGCGGGCTCGGCGGCCTTGGCCTTGGCCTTTCCTCGAACCTGGGGGGTGTGGTCAGTACTGGCTAGCGGTATGAAGAACTTATGAAACAAGCGGCTCACCTTCTTGGCTCGGTTCTTTCGCTCCTTTCGGAGCTTTCGGGAAGCCTTGACGACCTTCTCGGCGAGGCCGGCCTGTGGGGGGAAGGTAGTATTGAGACGGAATGAGAGATAGCACAGAGGGCGATGGCGGGGTCGAGGATGACGGGAGAAGGGGAAAAAAGCAAAACATGGTCAGCGACGATCTCCTCCCAACCAGATACACCTGCACCCACCCTTACGAGCCTGTGCTTGGGCTCGAACTTCTTCTGGCTCTCCTCGTCATCGTAGATCAGACCGAAACCGGTCGAGGAACCACCACCGAACTTGGTCTTGAGGCCAAAGACGACGACTCGGTCCTTCTCGGTCTTGTAGAGGGCACCGAGCTTCTCGGAGAGCTCGGATCGGGAGACGTTGGCCCGGGTGGGGTGGACGACGGTGAGGACGAACTGACGTCGGTTGAGGAGTCGGTTGGTGATGAACTTGGTGGTTCGGAGGGTGACGGCGCCTTCGGGGTCCTGTAGTGAAAGTATGGTATGAGCTGGGACTCTGGCCAGGGGATTGTTTTGCACGATCCGCCCATCCTGACCAGTGGGTCTGCCCATCCAATCCGCGCTGAGACCGCATCGACCAGTGGTCGATCGGCCATGCTCCCATCCGATGCGCCATCGCCACCGGTTGAGGCCGCGGCGTCGCCTGTACAACCTCCGACACCTTCATCCCCGCCATACTGTCCCGTGCTCACTCCCCTCCGCCGCTCCAGACGCGCCCTCTCGACCCCTCTTCCCCCGACCATCCGCAATCCTTGATCGTCTCCATCGCCGAGCAGGTCGTCTGGCTGGTTCATCCGCACACCGCCCCACTCACCATGATGGGCAATATCCTCCTCTTTTTAAAGACTTGACGGTTGAGCAAGAAGGGTTGATCAGTCAACGAGCCGATCCGATAAACGTCCAAAGGTGCGGTCGTGGGGGGTGGATTCGGTGTTTGGCGGTGAGGGTGTGAGTGAGGGTTGGGGCAGCAGCGAGGAGTGAGCGAGCAGGCCGAACGAGCGAGCGAAGCCTCGACTGGTGCTGGTGGGTGTGCGCTGGGTGGTGATGCCCACACGCTGGCAAACGCTCACCGCCGAAACGGCAGAGTGGCACAACCAAGAGATCGAAAATCGTTCGGTGAGCGGAGTTTCGCGGTGATTTGGAGAAAGCGGTGTGGCGGGATTTCTCTCCAGGGTGAGATGACCGGGGATAGCCGGTGTTTCCCCTCTTGGTGGGGTGGATGTGGCGGTGGCGAACTGTTGGGCGGTCGGTGCCTGGCGAGTGGAGGTGATCCGCCAGATGGGACCGGGGCGAGATGGCAGATGTATAGGGCGTATCAAGCGCACCGATCGGGTCGATGCATGATAGACATGGCGAGACCTGGCCTATCGTTCGAGATGCTGTTCGATCTCATCATAGTGGCCTGGCTAGCGGTCAGCACAGCCGCTCTGAGCCTACCTGGGCTGACGACCCGCCGGGAGACCCTCGGAGAGGCAGGTACGTCTGGCTGTATGTAGCCGACGTCCAATTGACCCCTTGCAATCCGCAGCGCACAATGCCAGGCGGATCGTAAGGGACGTCACCACGGGGACCATGGCGAGCGTCTTCCCAGACACGTCCGACTTGGCGGGTGAGCACCAGACCGGTCTGTATCGCGTATCAAGCTGAATCCATTGACAGGCCGCCCGTTCGCCATGATGGAGGTGGGTTTGGTTCTGTTTCAAAAGGTGGGAATCACCACGGTCGCAGCTCACACACCTCAGTATCACGCACCGTGCTACGCCAACGGATCGCTCACCTTCATCCTCATGCCGATCTCTCGATCGACCCAGAACATCCTGAGAGAACCGTCTCATCACGCGACGTACACGGTCAGCATGCCCACCGACGGGGTCCGATCACCCATGAGCAGAGGCAGGGTGGCGCTCATGGGGGTGAGTGCGGTGCATCGATGACCCTGAGGCAATGGACCTCGCTGACGCATTTATCAAGAACATGACCGTCCTGTCTCACCCAGACAAACACCAGACCCAGGCGCTCGAATCGTGCTACACCCGACATCACCCCGATGCCAGGTACTGGCTCCCCGGCAGGGCCGGATCTCCGCACATGTCCATCTGGGCCAGGCTGGACGTCGACTCGATCTATTATGTGGGGGGTTTTGGCGAGTGAGTGTGGTCGTCTTGCATCAAGCCACCCCGGAGGATCCCCGGTCTAGGTGTTTCTGCGAATGGCCGAGTATGGGTCAGGTGCTGACGCCATTCAGTGTTCACTATATCGGGCCTATCCCTGTCGATCTATACGCCGACTCGGAGCACGGCATTGTCAGGTCAGATGAAGGGGGTCTGACGTGGAACTGAGGGAAAGCTGGCTTTCTTGTATTGTAGGCGAGACGCGGGCTCGCACTGTATCTCTAGGGCGTGTACTGCTTTTCCTTACGATCGATACTGTGACAGTGACATACGTCAATCCCATTTTCCCCAGTCGTGAGCTCAGCACAACCAGGACTGCGACTTTTTTTCTTAACGCTCTGGCAATAGCTAATCCTGCTCGATATGCACCTTCGCTGACGGCTCGCTGCTGGGGATTTGCCATCGTGTCCCACAGTCGATAACATCGACACAGCGAATTATATCGGTATAGTGCTGCTTAAGGTGTATAATGGTAAGACAGCTTGTATCGGACGAAGATCAACACTGCTAATCGCTCCAGAGGGTTAGACTCTCCTGAAGGGGTTGGGCAGTCCACTGCTGGTTCGACCACTCTTGGCTGATCCTTCCTCACGATCCCCCAGATATGCAGGCGGAAGCTCGGCCATGCCACCCTGCACAGGCGGATACACGTGAGTGCTCAGGCCCGTCCCAAAGCTCGTGGACAAAGGAAGATCGGACCGAGCAGGACTGGCATGGGTCCGATGCTTGTCCCAGTACGCCGCGAATTCGCCCGGTGGACCCGCTTGATCGTGCTCCAACGGCCGTCGACCAGGGGTGAGGGAAGCGGGTCGCTCGGTGGGTCGAAGAGGGTACGCCTCGTACCCGTCCAGGCCGTGAGCTTGAGCTTGAGCGTCGCCGTCGTCCTTGCCGGGCTGTGGTCGGTACGCAGCGGGGTATCCATACTGGACTTGGGGAACCGCGTAGGCTGGGTCCATGATCACCGGTCTGGTTTCAGGCATGGGGACGTACCCCGAGTCGTCCTTGTACGAGCCCATTTCAGACCGGTGCGGATCGGTCAGAGCAGGCAAGAAGGACGGGGTGGCTTTGCGCAGCTTGCGCTTGCGTCGATGCTTGGCCACGAAGCGGTAGCTGAAGACCGCGAGGGAGACGAAGAGGAACAGGCCTGGTGCGGGGATGTGGGCGTCAGCCGGAGCGACAACTTGCTCATCAATGCGGTTCATCAAAAGGCACAAAATGGCCATACTCGAGGAGTCTGGCCGAGGAATCTCGTCTGGGAGAGATGAGACAGCTCACCCGCGATCACAGCCACGGAGACACCCAGAGGGAACAGCTTGTTATCCTTGTCAAAGATGTTGCCGGCATTCTCGCTGTCCTTGGGGATCGAAGAGGCCGAGCTGGAGGATGCACTGGATCTGGAGCTGAAGGAGGCGGTTAAGATACGGCTTGATGTTGAAGATGGTCTGCGAGTCATAGAAGCGATGGTCTCGTCAGCGCAGCATAATCAAGTTGGAAGGTCGATTGGATACTCACTGACTTGCAGAAACTGTCGCAGCCGAAGAGAAGGAAGAAGAAGGAGTAGACGTGACGGTCGACCCTCCGAGAGCGGTCGTGCTTGTGCCCTGGGCGAGTGTACTTCCTTGTACTAGCGTCGAAGTGGATACGACCGTACTCGGGCTCGTGGACGAGGCGATACTGCTCGCGAGAGAGGTAGTGGCAGCCTGCGTCTCCGTGTCAGGCGGAGCTTGACTTGAGGCCTTTTCGCTCTCGCTTGGTGGTTGAGCTGAAGGAGGCTCCTGCTCGACCGAGGTACTAGCAATGGGATGCTCGCTGGAGGCTGGCTGGGTGGTACGCTCTGCCGAGGCTGTCGTGACCGGGGCTTGAGTACTCCTAGGAGTCGTAGGCGATGCTGTCGACTGGGCACCCGTAACAGGTGCGGCGCTGGAAACTTGCGACATCGGAGGACTTGCTAATCCGGTACCGCTCTGATGAATCCGTCGACCTTTCTAGGTGATCACAACTAGCTTGTATCCTGGGCGCGATGGCACTCTCACAAGACCACTTGAAAGACCCAGTGACACCGCTCTGTCGATCGAGCCAACGAGAGAAACGCACCCGTTTCTCTAGGAGCGCATACGAGCCAAACGCAGGAAGACAAAAGGAGACACAGGCTGAGATAGGAAGCCTCTGCATCCTTTGTACTGGCCAAGGGGTCCCTCGGAGCTGCACTCAAACCCAGTCCCGCTGCGAAAACTTGCACCTGAAACGCAGAGCTCCTGGCAGTGAAGCGGCGGTTCAGTTGGGCGAAGAACGACAAAACACCTAGTGCTGGCCAGCTGCCTCACCATATCAGAGCAGAGGCTGTATCAAAGCACCCACGAAGCGTGATGCATGCATGGTAGAACAGCTACGTGCCATCGCTTGATACCTGCCTCTCACCCGTTCAGGCGGGTCGCCACAGTGCCACGCGTTTGACGCGACGGTGGAGGCAAGAGTTCAACAACAACAACACCAAACATGATGGATATATCTCTTCTGTTCGCTTGTCGTCCTGATACTACTTCTGTTGATACCTCGCCAGGGTCGATCATTTCAGCAGCACCGCTCAAAGGCAACCCACACACCGACAGACCATCACCCCGCAGCATGGCCTACGCGTCCTCCTCACGTCACCTGCCCAGGGAATCCATCTACCCCGCTCCTCCCTCTTCCAACTTTCTCAACGCGCTCGAAGACTGCGTCGAGGCCACCGAGGCGTGCACCGTCACGCTGCAGAAGGGACTCGAGAGGCTCGAGCCGGGTACCAGGGACCTACCGAGGTTGACCAGGGTGATGAAGCACAAGCATGTGAGTGGGGGTGGGTGGGGGGTAGGGTGTCTGCCCACGCCTGTGTCCTGAGTGACTGGCTACTACAGGGTTCGGAGAGAGGCTCTTGCATGAATAAACACCTGAGAGCTGGCTGACACTCCGCAGCACTACCTGGTCCTGCCCGAACCCACCATCTCGGCGCATAAATCCGCCCTGGCCACATCGCTCGCCCCGCAGATCGACCAGCTGATCGTCAAGGCCGAGACCCAGGTGGACACGGAAAAGTCCAAGGTTGCCAATCTGGAAGAGAGGGTGAGTCAGCGTGGCCAGGACTGCAAAGTCGGGTGCGGGGATCGTGCGCCACAGCAGACGCTGACAGGGAACGCTCGACGTTTGACGCAGCTGCGCATCCTCGAGATGGCTCGGCCCAAACCCGCCGCTCAGGCCCAGTCTGCCCCGTCCACCGCCGCCGTTACTTGCCTACCCACCGACACTGGCTCCAAGATTGCCGATCTGAACCTGCGCGAGCTGAGCATCCTGCAGCGTAAGAAGGTGATGATGCTCAAGGCCAAGAGGGAGAAGCTGGAGAAGGAGCTGGCGAGGTTGAGCGGGTAGGTGGATCCTTGGTCCGGCTGCGGGGTAGAGGTACTTGTGTGGCGGGCGGGGGCGCTGCCTGCACGGACGCGAGTGTTGTAATCAGTAGGACATGGATCATACTCAGCGAGTTCTTGCCGAGAGGAGCACAAGGCGTCTACGATATATAGTCTTGCGCATGACGGAACGTTGCGTCGATCCACGCTAATCATGAATGGCATAGGCTATCAGTAGTACATATACAAGATGGGATCGGGGCAAGTTCGCGACTAGATAGCAAGGTGGATATGAGGGGTATGACTATATAGCAAACGGTATCATCGAGTCGCCGGTCAAAAAGGGTACTGCGGACCGGGTCAGCCAGCTCCGATACATAATAGAGCCGAGCTGCCGAGCTGCCATGCTGGACAGCCCGGCACGCGCCCGCTCAGACTCACAGCCACCACGAGGTCCTTCTGGACCTCGTGCACCTTGTGATCATCCTCCTCAAACATCAACTTGTACGCCCCCTTCTTGGCGCCCGGGTCCGCCCGCGATCCCGCCGAGTGCTTGCCGCTGCCGCCGCCGCCGCCGCCGTGGCCCGTCCCTGGAATCGGAGCCGAGATGACGGTGGCGCGGTAGAAGGCGGTGGTGTCGGGGTACAGGGCGAGGACGATCGAGTCGCGGGGGAAGTCGTGGAGGTTGGACGGGTGAGAGGATAGGTGGGAAGCTGAGGAGGGGTCGGGCAGGGGGATGATGGAGCGGAGGGTGGTGTTGTATGCGCTGGGTGGGGGTGATAGAGATGTCAGCAGGTTGTTGTGAGCCCAATCAAGGGTGGCAGTGCAGGCTGAGGCTGAATTCGGCTCAGCTGACACTGCGGTGCCGAGCTTGCGGCCCTCGCTGTGGATGACCGAACAGCTTCTGCCCCAGGACACACTACCACGATTTCGTGCGACTCACTTTCCATCATCCACATCCTGCACCTCATACCTCATCCTATCCTGCTGTATGCACCTCTTGATCGTCGCAAGGATCCAGTCGTCCCCACCGCCATTCACTCCCGCCGCCTGACCACTATCCTCCTCTCCATTCGTCTTCTGCCTAGGCAGCTTGAACGCCACCTTTCGCCCCGGCTGTAACGGCAGTTGATCATAGTACATCTCCCTCCGATGTTTTCCCGTAGCCTCACGAGACATGGGCGTGGCTTTCCCCCCACCGCCGCCAGAGGGTGACAGGGGATAGGTGTCCTCTCGACCCGCGTTGGCACCAGGGACCAACAAGGACGAAGGCGCGGGGGACGCCGACCCCCCGTTGGACAGCTTTCGTTTCCGCTTGATACCAACCCCAGGTCCCCCCATCCCGCCTGCTCCCGCTGGTCCAGAGACCGGCGCAGAGCCGGGCCCACCGCCCTGTGCATTATGATCCGGTGGCAGGCTGTTGCCTCGTCGTAGGGCGATCAGCACTTCGACCTTTTCCAGGGCGTTGTCCAGTAGCCGTTTCTCCTTTTGTAACGTCTGGAGGTTCTTGGCGTAGTCCGGATCGTCCATGTGGGATGGTTTCGCCAGCGATGGGTTGGTGGGCACCGACGGGAGGAGCTTCATGACGTCGACCAGGGAATGCCACAGGGTGGTCACTGGGGGTGTCAAGCAGAAGGGATCTCAGTCAGCTTCGCTCAAGCTCTGTACAGATACATGGTAGAGACGCGACTCGACTCACCCTGCTCGCTCTCCGCGGCAGACGCCTTGACGCTCCCGACTCGACCTCGGGACATGTTTGGGCTGAGGCGAGTTGTCGCACCAGAGTATATACCACCAAGCGAAGGATAGGTTGCCTAGTAAACGCTACTGGCTCGCTCGAATCACTGCAGCCGCTGGTACCAACGACCAAGCCTGTTGCGCCGCGCCCACAGCGGTCTCCCTCGAGCAGAGTCAAGATCGAAAGTAATGGCAGAGGCCTCGCCCTGATGGATTGAAGCCGTTCAATCACCGAGCGAGGACGCAGCGTTTAGGCTTGTCGAGCTGAAACCGCCGATACGTCCAACTGGGTATCGCTGAATGGCTAAATGAGCGTCGAGCTTGATAGGCGCGAGCAACCGTTGTTATTGCGTCGTAACTTGCGACGATGCACCCTCTTCAGCTCGGTTCCTATGCTCTCCAGTCCTTCTAGTCGTCTTAGCTTGAAGCGTGGTGCACCTCGTCCGGGGGCTATCCAGCCTTGTTGACGTTGAATCGTCACCCCTCGTCGAGTATCGAGTTGCAACATCACTCGAGCCAGGCACGACACGCTGTATGCCCTGACTGTCAACCGGTCCATCGCTGAGCATCCTGGATGAGCATCCTAATAAACCCAGCCATAGTCACCTCGACGCTCCCAGCACAACGTCGCCCGCACCAACAACCTCCAGACACTCGCACACAAGGCAATGTGCATTCGCCGAAGCTACGTAACGAGGCTACAGCTACAGTGTATAGAGCTCGCGCTCGCGCTCTCCCTACCCCACCTACACCCACACCACCTGTAGCTCTAAAAACTGACGAGCTGGAGCTTCTCTTCTTCTTCTGCTTCTTTGCTTCTTCTTCTTCTGCTTCTTTGCTTCTTCTTCTTCTTCTTCTTTCACTTCTCCGCCGTTCCCCTATTCCGCTATAATACAACCTGGTCGCTCCGCCCGCCTAAGGGCCGATGAGCGTAAAACATGACAACCGGAATGAGTCTGGGATGAGAGGTGACTAGGGTTGGTGCTTGAAAAAGGCGACCCGAGTGTGTGAATCGATTATATGGCCCATCTATGACGAGTGGTGAGAAGTGCCAGGGCGTGACACCGCTTACGCCCCCTACGCGCGCTGCGCAGGAGGCGCTTGTCCGTTCTGCGAGGCGCCCAATCTGGCAGCTGCGTGCGCAGGCAATTTGAGCTGGAGCCCGCCGTTTGGCATAGCAGGCGAGAAGGGCTGCTGACCGTTCTGAGGCTGCTGCCCCTGAGTCTGGTTGGCTCCCTGTCCCTGCGCTTGGACCCCTGCTCCGGGGACTTGCCCTTGACCGGTGGCGTTGACCGTCGCGTTCTGCAGCGCCTGACCCTGCCCTTGCGCCTGAGCCTGCGCATGAACCTGGGCTTGCGGTTGCTGGTGATGAACTTGACGGAACTGCTGATGTTCAGCGAGCTTGGCCATGCGTATAATGGCTGCCTTGTTCCTCGCCTCTAGGAAGGTTTGGATGTTGTCACCGTAACCGGCCTGTCCAGCGAGACGCTGCAGCTCATGCAGCTGTTCAGCGGGCATCGTCTCGAGGTTTGGAATCGCCTGCTGCTGGGCAGCGAATGCTCGAGCCAATAGGCTCTGCTGCATAGCAGAGGTCATGTTGACAGCGCCGGGTCCGTTGGTCGCGCCGGGTGTGGCCACTCCGTTAACAGCACCGTTCGCGTGTTTCCCGTTGGGTAAGGCACCGTTGACGGGCTGAGCGGCTTGACCGTTCAAAGCGGGATTACCATGCGCAGCATTGGACGGCGAGATGGACGCGGACGGACGAAGTTGCGATGGCGGGCCCATGGGCGATTGACCCATCTGCGACGGCCGCTTGACGACCTGAGGCCGACCGTTTGGTCCCGCTTGCCCGGTGACACCGTTAGGAGCTTGCATGCCAGGCGGGACTTGAGTACCATTGATGACAGGCGAGGCGGCCGCAGCTGTTCCATTGGCTGAGCCATCGGCGGAGGCAGCTCGAGACTGGTTGGCGTTGGGTACACCGCCTTGGGCCTGAGCCTGGGCCGCAATGGCCGCTTGCTGTTGGAGAGCCTGCTGCTGAGCGAGCAGCTGGAACCGTTGGAACTGTTCCATCTGCTGTTGCTGTTGAAGCAGTTGCTGCTGCTGCAGATGGGCCGCAACAACCTGAGGGTTGGGAGGTACGATTTGAGGGCGGACAAAGACCGGTGTGGGAGGAAGCTCGAATGGCGCATCGATCGCTGCCATGGCTTGTTCGACGACGGACATGTCAGGTTTCAGGCGGTTCCAGTCATCTTCCTGAAGCAGGGAAATCCTGTTGCGGATATACCTAGTAGGGTGTGAGTGATCGCTCAAATCGCTCACGCCTAGCTCAACCCAGACTCACTTCTGATCCATATCGTCGATGATGACCCGGTCCTGGTCCTCGACCACACCCATGCCAACGCCCAGAGCCCCACCCTTACTGACATCATACCGCCAGATCTCGTTCAACTTCCTCCTCTTCTCCGAATGATCATCGGGATCTGCCGCGATCGGCAGTTCATCTTCGACCTCGTCGATAGATTTCGGTCGTCGTACAGTTGATCTGGGCGTGGTGTCCGGGAACAGCCAATCTGGATAGTCGGACGGGGTAGTAGGCGGACCTCCTCGTCGATTGGGGAACACCGGTGCACGACGATCCAGCCTGATGAGTCCACCTCGGCCACGGCGCATGCGGAACGACGAGGGGTACAGAGGTTCCTCGTTGTCGTCGTCCGAGTCGTCCTTGCCTCGATGGTAAGCGTGTGCGTGATGAGGGTCCAGCGAGGTGACCGGTCTGAAAGCGTACTGCGACTGCGTCACAGGAAGAGGCTGGTAAGAAGAATCGGTACAGTCGTCCCAGTGAGAGTCCGCCTCCTTCTTCTTGGCCATGATTTCGTCCAGCTTCTGCTGCAGGGCCAGTATACGTTCTTTGATGGCCTCGGGAGCGTTCGAACGGCCGGAGAAAGCCCCGCCAGTCTTGTCTGCAGCACGAGCAGCCTCGATGGCTCGTTCGCGCTTTTCCCGCTCGTCCCTGTCCTTCTCCTGTGCCTTCTTGCGCATAGAAGGGATGTTGGTCTGGCTCGGATGCAAAGGCTGAGAGCCGGCCATGGCTGGAAGCGTGATGGGAACAACACCGGACATCGGACGCCCAGTGATGATCTCCTCCTCCTCCCTGGTCATGCCCAGCGATGGCCATCGTCTCTTGACCTCGAACAGCTTCCACTTTGCCTCCCAGACATCCTTGTCCGCCTTGAACAACGCCCTCTTCTCGTTCTCTCGACGCACGACCATGGTAGCGAGGTTGTGCGCGCTTCGGAGTTCGCTCTGAAGTTTCTGGAACTGCTCGATCGAGTGATTGTCGGTACGTCGGGTCTTACGAGTGGCTCGGATGTCACGTCGTCGGAAACAGACGTAGGGGTCGTTGTCGTTTGTCTCGTCGTACTGCAGGGGTCCGGTCAGAATCCGTGTCAGCTGGAGCATCGAGTAACTCACGTTAAGAGCAGGCAATACCGGCTTGCCTTGCCTTTCCTCTCTGCGGAGTTTCCAGTGAGGGTAGACGTTCCGAGCCATCCTAGCGAGAGCCTTGAGTTCCGGCAGGTCCTTGGGGATCTCGTTGCTCGGCAGGAACGAAGCGGGTATCGGGGAGGAGAACATGGGCTCAATGGAGGAAAAGGCTGGAAGGAGGGACAGATTGGTGTGAAGCATCGGCACGCTGTCCTCGGCATACTTTTCAAGCACACCCATGATGTACTCGAAGGTATCCTCGCCGATGAACAGGTGCGTCGGAACGCCGTCACCCTTGTCCTTCTCCTTTTCCTTGCCCTTGACCCGCATGCCGCGCCCACCGCTTGCAGGCGTGTTACCACCCTGCCCGTCCTTGATGGGGGTCTGAGGGGAAGGCTTGACGTCTCCGTTGGCCCCACTTGATCCCTCTGCCTTGGCGTTGAACTCGCTCAACCACTTGACATCCCTGTCATCCATGCAGTATCCGAGACCTCCCCATCCGCCGCTACTCTCCTCGACGGTGTCAGAGAACCTGATGTAGTTGACAGGCTCGACATAGCGTGTGGCTTGATACAACGGGACGAAAGCGTTGTTGTCGACCACACCGCTGGCGTCGGGTGTAGGGATGTGGTAGTTCAGCGACGAAGTAGCGGTGAACTCTGGCTTGGCCGATTGCTTGTTCGATGGCGAGTCGGGTTTGTTCGACTGCGCTCGCGAGTGCAGCAGCGACGCGGAGGAGAGAGCCGCTTGGAGGTGGTGTTCCTACAACAGAGGAGATGAGGTGAGCAAGGACCAAACATTAGCAAGAGGGATCGTGAAATCTCCCAAAGAAGCAAGAAAGAAGGGGTAGACGGCATGAAGACAACCGTATCTCGACGACGAAGGCAGGTTCGAGCATGCAGGAAGGGGGTAGAGGGGGGTAAAGAGGGTCCACGGATCGAACGACGGTGTCGAGAGCACCTTGTTCATATGAAAGATGGTTCGAAACGGTCGGATCCAGGAGGATGAAAACACAGGTCATGCCGCGTTTTTCAACCCTGTCCCACGCGGAGTGGAGAGATCCGACCCATCCCAAAAACGCGCCTCTCCCCCCGCCCCACCGGTCGACTTTGACGGCCTCTATGATGGCGAGGACGCTAGTCGACCGGGCATGCATGCATAGTGAAAGTTGTAGAGCGGGTCCGGTTTACTCACCAGCAATTCCCCCGATTCCACTCCCTTGGCTCCTACGTGTTGACTTTTCTGTTCGGAGGAAGCGCCCCCCGATCCGGAAGGGTCACTTTCCCACACAATCGTTTCGGCAGCACCCAAATCGACCTTGTCGGTCCCTTTGTAAATGACCAGCTTGGTCTTGTTGGTAACCCTCCCGGCGCGCCGGGACGAGGTCACCATCCTGCCGGGAGCCATGGATGGGTGGATGCCGATGCCGAGGGGGAGCTCGACGTCGACGAGGGCTCAGCTAGCAGGATGGGATGGATGCTTTGCCCTCTTTGTGGTGGTTTAGTCATCGACCAGTCAAGGCCGGATAGTATGGTGAGGAGCCTGCAAAAGGTGGGCAAGCGGTTCCTACGCTTGTATACGGGCGGCGAATCCCTCCCCACGGCGCGCAGCAGCAGCAGCAGCAGCTGTTTCCTGGCTAGGGTGGGTGGTGCGGTGGGCGCGCGTCTCTGACCTAAACAAACCCCCTCCTTTCCCTCTTCTCCTGGACCCTGAGGGTTCACTCCCCCTTGACTCGATAGGGTGAAAATTTGACACCCTTCGGGGATACGGGGTTTCAGCGGTCAGAGCTGTGGCACATTTGATCCCGAAGATTTGTTTACAAACGGGGGGCCAGAGTTAGAAGGACCGCGAGGAGATGATACAAATGGATGAGATGCAACAGACCTGCGAGTCGACGCGGGTCAGCGGCTGGGATGATCCTACCTGGCTTGGGCAATGTCGACGTACTATGTACAGGTATGACTGACGACAAGCTCATTCCTGTGCACAGAGGTCAGATGCTTTCCGCGACGCCGTGCACATACCACCCACTCACCCGCTACCACTTGGTCCTCTTCCGCCATCCTTTGCCCCGTCCATTCTCCATCCTGTTCCATTGGAGATCCCCGTACTTTCGCTTGGCATAGTCTCCGGTACTGTCGTCCTTGATCAGGGATTGAACCACCTCGCCCGCTCGGTACTTCCTCTCCTTGGTCAACGTCGTCGCTTGCAGGTGTCGAGGCGCATCAACCATGGTTCCGATCTTCCCGCGAAGCAGGTCAGTAAGCTACAGCGTGCAGAGTCAACGCCACAAGACTCACGGCAAACGCCTCTGGGATCTTGTCCGACCGGCTGCCACCCTTCATGAAACGCTTGGGATCCAAGCTGTTCGCAAGCGCAAGAGCCTGATAATCTCTCTTCATCTGCGGCAGCAAGTCGCTGCGAGGGGTGGGGATCGACGCCCAGAGCTCGGAAGTGGTAGCCTTGCGGGGTTGCTGGGGTGTTCGAATCAGCTCAGCTTTATCTGTCAGGTCCAAAACGCCACACTCACCGATGCCTTCTCTCGCTTGCTCAACTGCTTCTCGTACGGTCTGTCATCGAGCTCGGGCGCAGCGAGATCCTTTTCAGACTTTTTCTTCACCACTGTCGGCCGCTTTGATGGTCCAGCTTGAGCTGATGAAGGGACGGAGGGTATTTGTGTCGCAGCAGCAGCTCGGCCATCATCCGTAAACGACAGGTGAGCCTTGGGCAGCTTTGGTACAGCCAAGTCTGGGATGGGCCTGCAAATGGTCCAGTCAGCCAAAATGTAAGTTGCACACCAGCGATTGACTGACGCCTCCGCCCGCTTTTCCTTTTGATCCTCATCGAATTGGAGCACTACCTCGTCGTCATCCTGAGCGACGTCCGATGCTTTGCCCTTGCCTTTCAGGTCCGCAGCCGTTGCCTTGGCCTCCGCTGCAATCTTGGCTGCACGTAAGAGCCTTTCCATCCGCTCGTCATCGTCATCGTCATCTTCCGTGTCGGTCTCGGACGTTTCTGAATCAGAGTCTGATTCAGAGTCCGAAGCGGTGGCAGAACTCGAGTCGTCGGCAGAATCTGACTCGTCATCGGCGGCCGAGTCAAGCTTCAGTAACGCTGCTCTTGCTGAGGGCCCGGCTGAGGACGAGCCGACATCATCATCGTCTCCTTGAGTTGACGCTTCTACCTGGCCGATCTGATCCTCCACTTCGCTGACAACGCTCGCGACATCCGATCCTTCCGGGTCCTCCCTGCTCTCCCTCGATGCGTTGCTCCTCACCTCCTCCATCTCTCGCTTGTGTTCGCTCACCTCCCGCACCTCGTTCAGCCGCTTGTGCCTCAGCGCCCTGGCGCTCCCACCATCAAGCACGTCAGAGGAACCTCGCAGTTTGGCCACGGGGGTGAGCAAGGAGGCTGCCTCCTCTGCCGCGAGCTCGTCTGCGGTCCTGTGGTGTTGAGGGACGGGCGTGCGAGATACCGATGACGCTCGGGTGGATGTGGCGGGTGTGGACGAGCGTGAGCGCCTGGGCGTGGGCATCTTGATGTTAGGCTGAAAGTTCCTGATAGGTGGACTCGAGGAACGTGACAGTTCCGGTCTACCGTGAGAGGGAGAATGGAGACAGGTTGCGAATCGAAGCGCGCAGTGTCTTCTCCGTCGTTGCGGGTGGTTTGCCACTGATCACCCGTGTGTGACTGACAGTCAGAACGAGCACTTGACAGACACCGGCTGTTCAAAATACTTTGAAACGAGTGATCATTCCAGGGTGAGGGGAAGCGGAGATCCACTGGTCATCTCCGCTGTCACGTGACACCGAGATGACGGCATCTACGCTCGCTGCTAGCCGGTTGACGCGTTCGGACTGCTTTGACTTTCTCTTACTTGCTACTTGCTGACGTTGTTCAAGGCGGCTCACAAGGCTTGAGTGAGAGTGACACCGGGTGATACAGGACCCCGATCACGGTACAAGGTCAGATGATACCCCACGACAGCCGATCATGACGTCCCGCAAGGACAGTACAGCCAACATTGATGCCAGGCGCAACCTAGGCGTCAGGCCAGGTGGACTGCCTCCACCGAGAGTGAGTGAGATGCACCGCTGGGATGAGACTCCGCTCAAGGTGCTCCGTGCTCTATCAGGTCTTCGTAGACGACGCTCCTCATGTCGACGTACCTCTCTCACCCTCCATTCGGGCTCCTCCGTCGCCCAAATCACCCACCACCTCACGCAATGTGTCGATCGCGATTCCGGGGGATATGGAACCGTCCAGTCAGCCGTCCAGCCCGCTCTTAGAGTCGGCTCGCCGGTTTCGTCGACCCACTCTTTCCTCAAAGCAACGGACCGGCCCACGCGTGGATTCTACCAACCGGGGGCTGTACGAGACGCAGAAGTTGCTCTCACACATGTTGGACAAGCTGGAGAACAGGAGTCACGCGCCAGATATTCTCGAAAGAGCTGCCATCTCGGCTCGAAATGTCTCGAACAGGGACAGAGGCAGAGTCAAAGGGAAAGCCGGAAAGCTCGGACATGCCATTGCGGCGCCTGCTCATAGTGCAGCGGGACCGTCCACCCCGCTCGGCATCCCATTTCATCCAGCGAGCGGTACTGGACGTTCGGGGATAGCGAGCGAAGACCTGGAGGACAAGGCAGCTTTGGAAGCAGGTGAATCAGACACCGAAGCTGTGTATGACCTCATCGAACAGGCTTTATCCCTGCTAATCCTAGCCGACAAGCAAGGGCTTGACTTGTTCAGCGGGAAAGGGAAAGACTCTGGCATATCAGGCCTCGACGCGACCCCCGTCAAGCACAGGAGGAAGACCGGAAGGTTTCCGAGTATGTCACCCGTCGCATCCAAGCCTTCCTTTTCGTTTCCGCAACCCAACGAAGGTCGAGGCGAGTCGAGCCCGCACAATCTACACTCGAGCGTGATGTCTGGCGTACAATTTCTGGAACGGACACTCTCAGTACTACACTCGCTCCTCACCGTAGACTGCCTGCACCGGACTCACAAGTTTCGCCCTTCTTGTCCGCCGTACGCTCTGCAAATCGCATGTCTGCATGTCGCCAGTCAACTGTACAAGAAGAACGCGACGAGCATCAGGATTCGGCTGGTTGGAATGGTGATTGACAGCCTGTATAGCATGGGACCTATGGTGGAGAGAGTTTGCGAGTGGCTCGAGCCCAGGCTGGAAGAGCTGTTGCGGGAGCTTTCTACCGCACGCGGCGGACCCAGGAAGGCTGGCGTGGAAGACGTTGACAGCATGGAGTGGACCGGTGAGTCACCCCAAAGTCCAGCATAATGGCCCGTGGCCCAGTCTGATACTATACCTCACCGTAGATCCGTTCTCTAGTAAAAGCGCTCCTGGAAGGGCTGTACCCACATTCGCTATCTCGACGGATTCCCAAGACACACTACCCGTACAAGTCGCATCTCCAGGATGGAGGAAGTTTACCCCATCGGATACGGGATTCCCGTTCTCTACGGGCTCCGCACATGCCGGCTTACTCTCGACTCACGCCGGTGCGACAACCTCGGTTCAAGCTGTAAAGATTGCCACCCTGGTACCGCGGATTCTACTGGCTGTTACGTCTATTGTTGATCTGTCGGCGGCCAAGCTATCGACGATACATCGCGTTCATCGCCTGTTGTCCCTTGTGCTGACGGCCAAGCCGGACGCCGCGTTGGACCTCCTTGAGATCGTTGCATATGCCCCAGTCGGGGCTAGAAGGACAGCCCTGGAAGTTATGTCGACGTTCTTTCCTGAAGTCATGGGTCACAATGTTATCTCTCGCCGTTTCGCAAGTATCACTTATGCTGTTCAGCGAACGAAGTGGGAGACGGGTCAAGAGAAGGCCTTGGGAGAGGATGAAACAGAAGGGCACGTCTTCTTGCCATGCCGTTTCAGCTCGCAGGAAACACCCGGTCCGTGTCCTCGATGCTCGACCTGCGGCGTCGATATTCGCGGCTTCGTCCTTCGATGCTCGCGGTGTGGTGGTCACAGGCACTTGCACTGCTACAACCCGTCAGAAGAGGTCTTCCGCTACGACGTGGTCAAGCTCTCCTCCGAAGGGTCGCTTTCACAGATGTTTCACGTCAAGTTTGGCACATGCCCGCCTCGGCTGGACGAGCAAGTCTTGTACGGATCGACGCCCAGGGGTCAAGCCGGGTCAACAAAGCGAAGGGTTGGGCAGCACGCGCTGTGCCTCGTCAATCTGTTCAATTTGACCCTATGCGACGGGTGTCACCTTCCCTTGTGGGGAACGTCACGCCAAGCGTACGCCTGCAGCACTGGTTGTCAACGGCTTTATCATCCATCCTGCGTCGATGGTCTAGCCGATGGAGGGAGAAGTCTATGTCGCCCTGGTCACCATGTTGTCATTGACGATATCTCGGCGGGGTCCAGAAATCCTTTCAGCATCACTCGCTCAGAATTGGCCGAGTCCTTCAAACGAGATATGGGCTGGCTTGTGATGGACGACGACGAAGTAACGCTGAAAACGTTTGACGAGCTCGCGGTCATTTACGGGGTTCTCTGGATTCAGTATCAAATCCTCAAGAGTGGCCTATCTGCAGGATCGATTCATGTGACAGATGGCGACTCAATGTACACAGAAGCCTCGGCGCACAAGGATGCCGGTTCGGACATGCTCAATCTCAAAGCGCTCTTAAGCAGTTATGGCGAACACATGCAGTCGCGCGACAAGGATATCTCAGCTGCGGCGAGCGATTTCGCGCACATCAGCGGGTTGGACGCTCCTCTCGACCAGGGGTACATATTCTCCGACCGATATCTCACGTATGTGACTGCGTTGCTAAGAGCGCCTTCCGGAGTACCGACGGGCGGTCTTCCGCAAACTCCGTCAGATGGTCTCCTCACACCTCTGGGTATGCCGGATGCAGGCGAAACCGAGCCATCCGGAACTACCGCGTACGAGGCGCTACCTCTGCCAGTGCTTGTCTCTACCCTTGCATCAGATTTGGGCATCCGCGCCTCAGAGCTATCGGCGGCTTTCCTTAATCAGCTCTGTTTGGCAGGCCTGATCACGATACCACGTCTGAATACGATAACTCCCGATCAGCTTGATTCTTCGAGTATATGGGCCTCCTTTACCCTACCCCTGCTTATGGACAGCTCTCCGACGGTCGAACTGCTGATAGCTGCTATCGAGACCTTACTGGACGACCTGGACTTGACGATGAACGAACAGGGTCTGAGATTGTTGCGGGATAGAGCTTGGCCAAGCTTGCTCTGCTCACCGTATGCGCTTGAGCGGCTGGCACGAAGCGTCATGGCGTGGGTCATGGCAGAGGTGAGTTCCTCTGTTTGCGCAAGAACGGAGTCAAAGCTGAATGTGTATCACGGTCAGGATGAGACTTTGCTACAGATTGTCAAGCTGTTCGCCTCGAGGCACAAGCGTTTGCCCGGCGTGCGGGCTGCGACGAGCGCTGGACCGAACGGAGACAAGGCGTCGACTTCTGTCAATGCGTACAAGGAGAGTCGGGAGCGGCTCCTGCATGCTCATGTGCAGCCGTGGCTCGCGGCTCTACATGACCAGGACCCTGCGTTGTGAGTCTGCCTGGCGTAGGAATTGCGGATAGAGCTTAGATGGGATGAACAACCTTCAGGTACGCTGCCATTGTCTACGATGAATGCAAGGACTCCGCTGCAGCTGCTCTACCCGCCGACACCAGTGATCAGACTGATACTGAAGTGAGTGATGGAAATTCGTCAGTCATTGCGTCGCTGATTGACCGATACCTCGCAGGTTGCATCGCGCATCGCTGGAGTCGCATTGGAACGGATGACAGCCGTAGCTAATGCCGGCGTCATTTTTACCACGTCAATGGATCTCCTGACGGCGTGGCTGGAAGATCTAGGCACGTTGGCGGACCAGGCGAGTGACATGTATCAAAGGTGGCAGATTGGTGCTGATTGCCATTTAGGACGTCGCTTATCGATCGCTTCCACGGCTCTTGAGATCTTCGACGCCTACGGATCAGTCGGATATCTTTTCGCTCAGCCGATCGGTGTCTCTAGACGGGTCGGAGGGCTTCGAACGGGTTTGCAGGTGGATGCGAGTCCTGGCGTATTCTGGTGTAGAGATTCCCTGGCCAACGCTCCTGGATTTGGTGGAGCTACAGTCAAACACGCAGAGCGGGCTGGACAGCAAGCTTGATCTGATCATTGCAGTGGGCGCGAATGGCTCGCCCATCGAGCCGGAAGATTTTGCCAGACTATGTGACAAGATCGCTATGAGTCTGTTTGAAGACTGCACCCGCACAAGCGGTGACAGGGAGTTATCGTCTTCGGAGTGAGGAGCATGTGTCAGTGAGAGAGAATGAGCTGACAGCTTGTATAGGCTCGATCTGATCCGACAGGCCGTCTTGCTCCTACTGCGGGCTTATGGTGTCCCGCTCGATCAGATCATGCGAACATCGTTAGGCACGAGCGATATGCAGGAGAAGCAACCGGCAAGGTGGGTCATCATGTAACGCTACAAACTGTTCGCTCTGCACGCGCGATGTTCTGACTGCCCTTCCCAACAGTCTGGATAAGCGAAGGCGTACAACCTCGACTCGCGCGTACTTTGCCCTCACTCCTCGGGTGGTCTGGGCCGCTGCTGCGCTCATCGAGCATACGTCGATCCGTCCGGAGCTAGTGCTCGATCTCCTGTGGTTGTTGTTCAACCATGCGACGATGGTCGACAACATTGATGGCTTTGTGGGTGAACGGTGTTAATCGTGAAGGGCACCAGCTAATGATCATGCAGATACATCGTAACTGCTTGCAGTTGTTCAGAATGTGAGTCGATCTGGCGGCTGGAGAATACTGGGCTAATGAGCAGAAGAGTATGGCCTTTGGGGGATCGGATATTGGGTAGACGAAGCCGGATGCGTGTTATTCTCAGGATGATAAGCGTGGACTCAATTCCCCTTGAGACGATCGTGCGGAGTCAATTGGATTCGAAGGGAGAACGGTGAGCGAATGATACAGGTGGATGAACCCATCTCGTCACAGCTTCTGGGTGAGGGGTACGCCCGACAGTGCTGATAATATTGCAGTCCTCTCGTCCGAGAAAGACTTTTGACTTTTGCGCTGGACCTGGCAGACCATACCGTGATACAGGATAATACTGGGTGGCGCAAGTCAGCGGTCGGCCTGATCCTGCTCCTATTTGACGCTATCTTGGACACCACCGAGATCCTGCCAGATAACCTGCTCATCCTCAAGGCGTTGTTACCGACTCATCTCGCGGCGATGTCTGCGTGTTTTGAAGAGTTTTTGATCCAGGGCAGTGACGAACGGCGAGCTGTGCTGTTGGCGAGGCTGCAGAGGCTCAGGCTGGCCTTGCCTACCTGGCCCAGTGAGTGGCGCTCTTCAAGAGTACGTATAGGAATTAGCTGACCGCACCATAGTTGTGTCTTGGAAGGTGATCGAAGACTTGTTGGTGGAACAGGGGTCTACGATTGCTCAGATCCGACCCGGCCGATCTGTGAGTCAGAGTTGTGCGAGAATACGTAGAGATGGAGTCGTGGAGATAACGTTCATCTGTTGCTAGCCACAGACCACATCCGCTCTACTCGACGCACAGGCAGTACGCTCCGCCCTCATCGCTCTAGGTCTTGACTTGCTAGCTGCAGGGGTGCCCATATCGTGGACGGTCGCCCAGCGCTTCCAGCAACATGTCGCCTCGAGTTTGTCCACCCCGTGGGCAGCACCCGTGGAGAGCCTGACGGCAATGGTCTTGCCCGCACTACGAGCGGCACTGGACAGCTCGTCGAGGATCACGATATCAGGCCAGTCGTTTGAAAGCAAGACCAAGCGGACGACGCTCGTTGGGGCGTTATTCGTACCTGTAATCATGGACCTTGCGGGAGAGCTGGCCAAACGTGACTTTCTGACCCAGAAGGTGCTGCTAGACGCCTTGATGGTGACCTTCTTCAAAGTGAGCCTCGGAGTGTTATCTGAGATTACGAGCAGAAGCTGATCTTTTCCATGGTGGTTGCTTCAGCAAAACGTCCGGCCGGTCGAGCTTGCCGCTTTGAGCACTTTGCAGACGCTCGCCCTGTTTGTGGTAAACGAACCATGCGCCGAGAATCGACTGCTCGCGCTGCAGATCCTGCAGACTGCGCTTGTCAAAATGGACAGGGACAATATAGCGAGAACCATACCGTAGGTGCTGTATCCCGAATGGGCTCTCCGAAGAAGCTGACCATAGCGCGATTCGTTCAGCTCTGCCTTCGCTGCGATTGCTGGTGCGCTGGTCAAGGAAAGTGATCTGGAATATGGGGATCCGTTAGTGGTGGAGCAGTGTGAGTCAGTCGCGCCTCAACTGAAGGGCTTCCTGCTGAATCTTTCTAGGCCGAGTCTTCTTGTACGATATCATCAAGAGGTGTGCACAACCCGGTCTGACGATTGACGGTGAGGTACTGATACTGTTATTTGCGCTAGCTTTGGCAAATCCGGCTTGTTCCTGCAGCTCTTCAGAGTATGTCGTGATCGTCCTTGATTGTAAGCGAAACTGAGCTTGACATTCGCAGCTCGACTTCACGACCCTGCCTGGCGGGCCCGTCTGTCTCGCTACGGCTATGGCATCAATTCAAACTTGGGCTGCTTTCAGCGGCGAGGCCGATCGAGCTGCCTTCTTTGACAACGTGTTCCTCAACCTGTACGTGCGCAGGCTCTCAAGGCGGAGCGGACATTGACAGACCGCCCACAGCTCTGATGTGTTCAAGCGGGGCAAAGACGTGCTCGATCATGTGCTAGGAGCTCTCTGCCTGTTCACCCAAGCGCTGCATGTGGACCTGACAGAGGAGGCTGCGCTGTGTGAGTACCCGTGTTCTTGAACAGCATCGAGGGTCATGGCATGGCTAACGGACAATGTTTTCAGCCTTCGGCGGCTTCATCGTCCGCCTCAGCAAGCACGTGGCCGAGTGGAACGCCAACGAGTTCGACCCGAATGCTATATTGGAGACATGCGCCTTTGCGCTGGGTTTGGTACCGCCCAGTTCTTCCATTGTAAGCGAAGCGGATTGCTTGATGTGCGGGACCAAGCTGATCTTCTACCGGGACTAGATGTTGCTCCATCAGTGCTCCACCTTACTACACTTGTGCCTCACTCGATTCGGCGTCGCGTTGACGTCGCTCGACAGTTTACTGGATGCAGCGGGAAGCGTAGCCAAAGCTGGGAAGACGGAAGACACCGTGCGGACGGTCGTCTACGAGCTGGTTGGTTCAGCCCTGCACGGACTGAACGTCACACCCATAACTATGCATGCTCTCCTCAGCGTGAGTAGTTATATCGGAAAGACGGATATGATGGCAGCATCAGAGCTGATGACTGAGTCGACAGTTTTCGGCAAGAGAAAGAGCCGAGTCCACGATTTCTTCGATACGAAAGTCATCCGTCTTATCCGACTCTGCCGCTGGGTGTGTCCAGGTCCTCGTCCGGACGCACCCTATGTTTGCTACGTCTCACAGGCCGAATGCGGACATATCGCTAGATATAATGGTACAGGCAGGGACGGTACTCTGCCGCGCTGAGATGATGACGACGGGGGCCATTGCCCGAAGTCTGGTCGATATAACGTCAGAGGTATGTCGGTGTCCTTGGCGCCTGCTCCACGACATGGAAGGCTGTATTGACCCTTGTTCCCCGTTCAGGCGGTCTCGACGCAGGTCAACTTGTTCATGTACATCCTTCTCGCATCTCTCGATGTCCCAATGTGCTCCGCCCGGTCCCGCATCACCTCGCTGTATCCCATATTGGCCCGCGCGGCATCGCTGTGTCTCCGAGCCAGCACCGACTTTCTCACGTTGCAAGACACGACTGGAGATGGCGCCGAGCTGCTCTCTGCGGTCTTTGCAGTGTTCAGGTTGTCGGTACTTGCTCTGACTGATCCTGCCGAGAAACAGCAGGCGAACGAGTCAAAGGTGACTATTGACGAGGACACGATGGATATGCTCTGGTGTAGGATCTGGCCCGATTGGTACAGGCTGTTGACCCTGTCATTCGATTCGACTTGCATCAATGGGGTGAGTCTGTGCTAGCGCGTGCGACGTTAGCGTCGTGTCACCCAAGCTTACCCCGCCCGCTTCAGCCTCTACGAGCCGTCGCGCACTCGATCTTCCTGGATACCCTCATCTTCCTTGGCGCCACCCATTCTCCCATCCTGTCTCGGCATGCGAGCGTGCTGGTCCACGCTTTGGCCATGTTGGCCAGGCAACAGGAAACGGGTCCGGGCTCCACCAGTGGCAAATTACAGAAAGCCACCCAGGTACTGGACGGGGTGGTCTCGGGCTCGAAAGGGGCCAAGAGGATCGATAGGCAGAAACATGTGGATAGTGTACGAAAGGACTTGATCGCTACGGAGCGGTTGAGGGCGCTGCGGGCTGCGGGTTGATTCTCAGCGCCAGACGTGGGCGGACCCAGTCCTTGATTAGGTTCTGAGTCTGTCGTCCTCAGCCCTCGTATGCTAGGGGATTCTATCATGTTCCGGTCTATGTAGTGTCACGACCGCTCGGTCTTCAGTGTTGTACAACTTACTTGCATGCTGGCTTGCGCCGCCACGCCACGTCACGTCACGTCAGCATCAGTCGACCTCCACTTGACATTGCCACCTTGCTGCTCGTTGGTGATGATGCTTATTGCGTTGACTGTTGACTTGTTCAGGACTTGCACCAGCTATACATAGGCATCAGCACCACAGCTGTGACCGGAGCACGCTCATTGGAAACCGTCTCACCGCGACACTGTTCTGCTGTACCAAACCAAGGCGTCATGGCTCAACCCTTGGAACAATGGATCACCGATATCCCTCCGGTGACCAGAGCGTGGGTCGCAGCGGCCGTGGGCACTAGTGTCCTGGTGGTATGTCCGTGACTCATAACAGTGGTACCCGGGGGACCAGGACTCGGCAGGACGTGGACTGACGAGCACCGCGTGCAGGAATGTCAGATCGTAGCACCGCTCAAACTATGGTTCTCGTGGCGAGCGGCGGTACAAAACATGCAGGTGAGTAGGGGGTCCACGCCTGAGCACTATGCCGCAGACCCACTGATGGATGGATGTCTTCCACAGGTCTGGCGGTTCTTCACGACATTCTTTTACTTCCAGAGGTTATCGCTCGACCTGGCATTCCATCTGTTCTTCATGTAAGTTCATGCCCTTCCCTCCTGCTCGCAACGACCACGGGGCACCTGCATGAGACGAGGGTGGATTCTCGCTGCCACCTGGATCCTGCACTGACGCGCTCACACGACAGAATGCGGTACTCGAGACTGCTCGAGGAGAACTCTTTTGCTAATCGTCGAGCGGATTACGTCTGGTTGCTGTTCCTCTGCGCTTCTTTCCTGCTCGTGAGTCAAGAACCAGTGGTATCAGCAGACTACACAGCTGATACCTTCCACGCTATTCAGATCATCTCGCCGTTGCTCAACATGCCTTTCCTTTCTTCGTCACTAGCGTTTGCCCTAGTATACATCTGGTCCAGGCGGAACCCATCGGTCAAGATGTCACTGTTCGGTGTGGTGACGTGCGTCGTGTCTCACGCTCTCTAGGTCCGAGCTGACGGCTACTTCAGGATCACCGCGCCGTACCTGCCCGTATGCCTGGTCGCGTTCTCATGGCTGTTGCAGGGCGGATTCGAAGCTGCCCTCGGGGACATTGTGAGTGTGCTTGGGGTATACATTCATCCTACCAGCATCTGCTAATATATGCTGACATCTGCCAGATCGGCATACTCGCCGGACACACATATGTCTTTCTGCAGGACTACTGGCCTAGAGAGATGTGGAGCGCGACGGGCAAGGGGGAGATCCGGACCCCAGCGGTAGTGTAAGTCGATCACAGAACCTACCAAACAGAACCATGACAGCACGCTGAAACCTCGCCACCGTCCAGCAAACGTCTCTTTGGCCAAGCTCAGTGATGACGGGTTAGCAATGCTAGCAGGATGCGTCCCATGCATGTACTCTTGTATCATCTACACCAGGAGCGGGTGCCAGAGTCGCCACGCAGAGTCACGTGACCCGCCACCAAAAGTTGAGATTCCGGCTGTTGTCGTTTTGCTATCATCGCTTTCGATGTCATCTACGTTGATCACACTATACATACCACTCGTGCAGGCGCATCGACAAGATGGGCAGAAAAGGAGCGGGAAAGTCGGGCGTCTCGTCAGGCTCCAAGAGCAAGCCTTCCGGTGCGCCCGGGGCCAAGATCAACAAGATGGAGCGGTATGAGGATACCCTCGAGCCTGGAAGTGTGGATGACTGTGAGTCGGTGTGAGGGTCACTAGGCTGGCCCAGCCTTTGCCCGTATGCGTTGGGGAAACCGTCCCCTGTCTCCTGTTGGCCCGCTGACTCCTGTTTTTCGTACATTTCAGTCATGTTCAAGCGAGACCAGATCAGCTTCGACCCGCGGGACGACTCGGATGATGACATCAACGCGGACGAGGGCGAGGAAGTACTCAGCTTGAGCAAGCCCAAGACCAAGTCGAAAAAGCAACAGCGACTGGAGCGGGAGGAGGAAGAGGAGGAAGATTACGAAGGGGACGTTGCGGCGCGAAAGGAGAGGAAGAGCAAGGTCAAGCCTGATGTGAGCGGGAAGGGGCGATTTGGCAAGCCAGTCGTCTCGTCCGATGAGGAGGAGAGCGGTCCTGGGTCCGGCAGCGAGACCGACAGTGAGGATGAGAACTGGGGGAGACAGTATTACTCCAAGCCGAGCAACCGTCGGGAGAAGGAGGAGGGCAGAGTCGACGACACGAAAAGGGAAGAGGAGAGGGATATGGAAGAGAGGGAGGTGAAGCGTCTGCAGAGGAAGGCGCGGGAGGCTATGGACGGCGATGACTTTGGTCTGGTAGAGGACGGTCAGATCTCGTGAGTGTTGTCGAGTGTGTGACGATGTCAGGGCTTCGACTAAGCTACCTTCGAAGAGCACCTGTCCCACAAGAAGTCGAGCAGGAGGAAGCGGCAAAGGTCATCCCGGCCGCCCCTGCTTCTTCTGATCCTCAGGCGCTGCTCCGACATCTGCAGGCATACGAACCCGTCAAACTCGCGTTGACGAACGATTTCCCGTTGATTGTCAAGAAGCTGGAAAAGACCGCGAGAGGTATCAAGAAGTTGGAGAGCCAGGGCGATGATGGCCAGCTGCACAAGGGCCTGGGGTGGCTTCATTACCGTGAGTTGACATCCCGTGTCTAAGCTGGCGTGTATCTGACAATGGCCTCGTCACAGAGACCCTTTTGACCTACGCTACCACCCTCGCATTCTACATCCACCTCTCGTCCCTTCCGGCCTCTTCGCGATCACAAGCTGAGATCGACATCATCCCTCGACTGCTCGAACTCAAGAAAGGTGTCGCGATGCTCGAGGACCTCGACTTTGCCGCTGGATCCGTATCGGAAGGAGCGGTCGCTCTGAACAGAGGAATGTTGGGGCTTGATGAAAACGACGAGGACCTGAAAGAAGGCAAGACCGAGTTGATCAAGCGCCTTATTGAGGGTGGTGGAGACGATGACGACGACGACTGGGAGGACGACGCGGACGATCTGTGGGGCAAGGAGGGTTTGGAGGAAGGAGAGCTGGAGGCGTTGTTGCAGGACATGGACGGGGACCTGGAAGCTGAAGAGGCCAAGGCTATGGTCAAGCAGTCCAAGAAGGCCAAGAAGAAGGTCAAGAAACCTGTGTTTGAGGATGAGATGGACTTTGACATGGAGGACGATGAGGAGCTTGTCAAGCCAAAGAAGGGCAAGAAGGACAAGTCGAAGAGCAAGCAGAAGAAGTCGGCTATTGAGGAGGAATCACCGGAACCGACTTCGTCGTTTGTACCCCTGGCGGAACCCGAGTTTTTCACCTCCTCCAAGGCCACCAAATCGTCGACGCCGTACGACGATGTCGACGTCACGGGCGATCCCACCGCATTGGGCAGCGCAGACTATGCCGACAAGCAGCAGCGAAAGCGATCGCTCGCGTTCCACACCTCCAAGATCAATCAGACCATCGCCAGGCGAGCCGAGGGTCGAGCGAGCAGGATGGGCGGTGATGAGGATGTGCCGTATAGAGATCGAAGGAAGGCCCGGGATGCCGCCCTGCAGCGAAACCAGCCCAAGGCGGAGGGCGAAGCGCTGGAAGACCCGTCGATGGCGAGGCCGGAGAAGAGGTATCGAGAGGATGACGAGGATGGCGAGGGGGGTAGCGGCGAGGACGACGGCGCGGAGGGCTACTACGATCTGGTCAAGAGACGCCGGACCGAGGAGAAGGAGGCCAAGGAAGCTGAGAACGAAGCGTTCCAGGCTGAGAAGTTGTAAGTGTGCCGCGCAAAGGGTCGGTCCTTGTCACTGACTTGGCTTGCTCGCACAGGGCGGCCATTGCGGCTCTTGACGATATCGAGCACGAAGGTGGACCTCGAGCACTCACTCGAGCGATCGAGAAGAACCGAGGTCTCACGCCTCGTCGTTCCAAGTCGGGACGGAACCCCCGAGTCAAGAAGAGGCAAGCTTATGAGAAGGCCAAGAAGAAGGTCGCATCGCAGCGAAGCGTCTACAAGGGTGGTCAGGCCGCGTACGGTGGTGATTACAAGGGTGAAAAGACTGGTATCACCAAGGTCATTAAGAGCAGGAAGTTCTAGTGTGATCGGCGAGCTCTGGTGGGTATGTACTATGGATATGATCACACCATTGCATGTATGCATGTTATCGGGTTCTGGCTGCTAGAGGCGACTCGGCCTACTTCTTCCTGGAAGAGGGAGGCGGACGCCGCTTCTTGAACATGCTCGATCCGCCGGCCGCTTCAGCCGCGACGGTCGGCTTGGTGTCTGGAGCATCCGCTTGGGCTGATCCGTCGCCGTCAACCTCACCCTCTGTCGTCAGATCCGGCTTGGTGTCCTCCTCGCCTGTCTGATCGCTTTTGACGGTTCCCGCCGCGGACGTCCCATCCTCCTGCTTGACCCATCCTCCGTCCCGATACACCAAGCTGTTGGCATCCCGCTTCTCCGTCATCATAGGATTCAGCTCTATCTTGCCCGACCACAACTCCCGCTTCAACGCTCCGTCCTCCTCCTTGACCTTGTTCTTGTCCTCGAACACCCTCTTCTCCTTACTCTTCAGCTTGAGCTTGAGCGATGCGGGATCCCAGTCATCCTCGTACGGATCCCTCACCGCCTTCTTCCCCTTGTGATCAAACTTCCACCCTTCCCCTTCAGCCTCATCGTCGTCCCGCTGATCCCGAGTCCTCTTGGACCCCTCAGCGGGGGTGTACGCCGCCCCTGGCTCGGCCTCGACCACTTCCCACTGCCCTGCTTCTCCGACCTTCCCCCCCAGCTGTTGCTCGATCTCGTAGGACGACTCCTCTTCGTCGGGATTGACAAGGCCAAGCTGTTCCGCCGTAGAGTAGTTTGCAAACTTGTCTTTCGGCTTGTCGCGTATGGGTCTGCGCGCCGCAGCCGCCGCGGCCGAGGATGAGGCTATGGCCTGTAGCACGGACGGTCTGGAAGAAGGGGCGCGCGTGTGAGTGTCCTTTGCGTGCGCTGCGGCCGCGAGCTGTTCAAGGCATGTTCAGCGACCCACTTCACCTCTTGCTCGTACATAGACGAGACGTACCGCCTCTATCCGGGCCATCTCGGCTGCCTCTTGAGCCTTCTCCCGCTTTGCCTGCGCGCCCCCTCTATACAGG